>JAYKKM010000301.1:475000-912500 GCA_035772405.1 Chrysogorgia sp. JL179-B06 | reverse complement strand
ATTTTTTGTCAATTTTTTGTCTGGGAACTTATTCAAAACTCAAATGAGATCAAATCTCCTCTTATTAAAACTTCGTTCTCTTGTTCGCGCTCTTCTGACTCCGCCATGTTTCTTTCTGAGCTGATCAAATTGCCCCACCACGGGAATCAATCATGTGTCAAATCCCCTGGGTATATGCCCGGCCTCCCCCCCCACTCCCGCTTAACATTGATATGTGCATAATACTATAGACATTATCAGCTGATTTCAAGCCGAAAGTGTAGTGTTGAAGGAACAGGAACAAGTAAAAGGTAAATAAATTAGTATTCTCAAACAACAGCTAATAATAGTACATTGTCACCGACTCACCGGTCTGTGTTGAGCAATTAATTTGCCTTTTCTGCACAGTTTTTTTTTGGTTAGGGTTAGTAATTTTGTGAGAATAATAGGGTTAGGTTTAGGATTTTGGTGATATTTACCCGCATTTCGTTGAATTCTAAGAGACTATAGCGTCGTACGGTTACCGTACGAATAGCCATTACCTTCAGTTCAGTGCATTCACTTTATCGTTTAACTTTTTCATTTGACTCGCTAATTTTAATGTATTTAAATAATTGTACACTGTATTGTGTATTTGCTCCAAGCTCCGAAATCTAATAGACACATTTTTGAATACTTAACAGAGAGATTTGAAGGTGTGTAATGTTTTGAATGTTTAGGATTTTCAAAACATATATGTATAATATTTTGACAGTTGGAATTAAATCCATGCAGTTTAAAATATATACCATTTGTTCTTTATAATACTGCAGAATAGTAAGTGTAGTACAAATTTTGGAATTGCATGTACAGTATGTTTATTATTTTATTAAAATTATAAATACTATATGCTTGATAATTAGCCTATATAACAGTAGTGTAGGCTGAAAAAACATGCATATTATAGCTGTGTTTATATGACCTGGGCCTGGCCTACAATTTTGTAGCAATAAACAAGCATTACTGTATACTTGTCAGTGTTAATATATACACTGATGTAGTGAATAAGGGAGAGCTCGGGGGGAAACAGACGATACAGTACATGGATGATTGTCAAGCAAGCTCATATTCTCAGAAAAATTATTCGGTGTCCCGGACACTGACCATTGAGCTACCAAGATTCAGATGGCGAGTGAAGGTTACATTGATGTACTGATTCGATTGATATATGTCTTCCTAAATGCAGCTCGCATTTGCACACAGAAGTGTATATATTAACACACCCAATCATTAATGATATATATATATATAGTAACTGCTGCATAGGCAGTACATATATCATTAGAACCAGTAGTCCAGTACATCATTGTAACCTCTCTCCATCTGAATCTCGATGGCTCAATGGTCGTCACTGGCAATAAGAAGGTTATAATTTTTTCAACCAGGAATATTATGTTTCTGACGATATGATCTTGATGTCCATGTTTTGTATACTGGCATGTATTCCATATATAATCTGTGTTTACAGTACTCCATCCATTATGGAACATGTTAGACGTACAGTACTTAGCTGGCCTAGTGGGTCACAACTTATTCGGTCAATGTAAAATATAGCTTATTATTATTATGTTCACATTGGGTATGTTGACACTACTATGTATGCAGATTGTTATGGATTGTACAAGTACTGTACTGTGTTAGCTAGATCATTATCGACAAGCAGACTATAGGCATGGCATCCTGAATATAGGTTATAATATATATGTGCATGGTGATATAATTTAGATACTATAGTACACAATGCCATATATATGCTTTGTATGGTATCTGCAATCTGCATTAGGCATTATTATTATTAGTGTTATTGTTAATGCATTATTATTAATAATAATAATAATAATAATAATAATAATAATAATAATACAATAATAATAATAATACAATAATAATACAATAATATTTATACAGGATAGCCCCTTCAATGCTAACACTGGTATCAATATATATATATATATAAAAAAGTAGTATAACCTTAAGAAGTTTCGTCAAAGTCTCCGTCACGAAATGGTAAGTTATTTGCTTCCTTTTTTACCGTCGATCAGTAATCATGCTCTACGTTTGTTTGACCTTATTTTATCTAAAACCCGTTTTTCCAGTCACATTACTTTTATTAGTCGTTGTTTATATCGGGGGGTCATTCCCTACGGTTTCAGATCTTCTTTTGATTTATTGTCTTTTAATCTCCCCGCTATCGATCGTCGTTATTCCCATCACATATCAGCGGCTTGTTCGAGTCATTCCCGTCGTTTGATGCGTATCACTATTAAATCTATGTCCAGTAATTTACAACATACTGATGACGACATCTCGGGATGTAAGTCCTCTCTCTCCCAGGTCTGCCCACCTATTTTGTTTACCGCTATCGTTCAACAAATTCGCATGCTAAATTCCAGAATCTATGTTTTTCTTAAAGACGTTAAGGCGTCCAAATTGGCCAAATTATTGGGTCCTTCCCCGAATCCCTCCCAAAGCACTAGTTCCTCTAACGAAGTCACTCGTCTAGTTTTCACTATTCCCTCTGATTTGCCATTATCTGACCCCGAGAGATCTGTTCTTGCGAAAGGTCTCAAGTTTGTAACAAATTCCGGGCCCATCGATCTATTTTCAGTTAAAGAGGATACCGAATCTTTCTTCCGCCGCATGCGCCTCAAAGCCTTTTTTCATGATAAGCCCACTTTCAATAGCAATAAGGATTTTTTCGAAGAACACAACCCCAAGAAGTCGTCTTGGTCTCCATCCGAAGGCGATTTTTCTTCCCTTGATCTTTTTGTAAGACAATGCCGCCATGACATTGATAAATTGCACCCTCCGCGCAGAAAACAAGTTCATAACCTTAACAAAGAAGAGCTTCTAGCTTTGAATTCATTACAATGCCGAAATGACGTTGTCATAAAACCTGCGGACAAAGGTGGCGCTGTAGTTGTCTGGAGAGCGGACTTGTATCGACAAGAGGCTCTTCGTCAACTCAGCGACACCATCTTTTATATTAAGTTGAATTCCGATCCCACTCAATCTCACCAAAAATCCGTCAAAACTACCATCAAGAATTTCATCCAAGCCGGTGAATTGCCTGCCTCTGCATCTAACCTTATATTAACAACCCCCAGAACGCCTGTCATATATTTCCTACCTAAAATCCATAAACCTAACAATCCTGGCAGGCCGATTGTTTCCGCTTGTAGTTGCCCCACCGAGCTCGTTTCCAGTTTTCTAGACAACGTTATGTATCCTTTGGTTAAGAAGTTGCCTTCTTATATCAAAGATACTAAACATGCCTTGCAAATTTTCGACCAGTTACGTTTCAGTAGTTCCGATAAATTTATTTTCACGATGGACGTCAAGTCCTTATACACCGTCATTCCCCATTGTGATGGCCTTGAAGCTCTGAAGTTGTTTTCTTTGATCAGCGCACTAATTTAGAACCCTCCACAACCACGTTACTCCGCTTAGCAGAACTAGTGCTTACCCTTAACAATTTTTCGTTTGATGGTGAACATTATCAACAAATAAGTGGTGTTGCGATGGGCACCAAAATGGGTCCATGCAAGCTATGCTAACTTATTTGTTGGTTATGTTGATAAACAGATCTTTGAACAATACACGGGTCCCTTGCCTGATTTTTTCGGCAGATTTATCGATGACTGTTTAGGAACAGCGTCGTGTTCACGTGTCCTTTTAGAGCAGTTCGTCAACTTTGTTGATGATTTTCATCCTGCTCTGAAGTTCACGTGGGAAATCAGCGAGACCTCTGTGTCGTTCCTTGATATTTTAATTTCGATTAATGGTGATTCGCTGAAAACGTCGGTCTCGTACAAGCCTACTGACTCCCATAGTTATCTTCTATTTTCATCCTCTCATCCCAACCACACTAAGCAATCCATCCCTAACTCTCAATTCTTGCGTCTTCGCCGCTTATGTAGCGACGACCAAGATTTTCAAGTCAAATCAATAGAAATGAGATCTTTTTTTGTCCAACGTGGTTACCCTATACCAACCTTTTAGACCTCGCCGTTCAGAAAGCTTTTCTCGTCCCCCGTTTAGACGCCCTTGAACCATCTTTGGAACGAGTTTCAAACAATAAAATTCCTTTAGTTCTAACATTTCATCCTTTCAATTTTAAAGTTAAAAATATTATTAATCGGAATTTTCACATTTTACAAAATGATCCTGAGACGTCAGCCATTTTCACCGACAACCCTTTGGTATCTTTTCGCCGTAATAAAAACATTCGTGACTCCTTAGTACATAGTGCCCTTAAACAAAATACCTCGGCACCAGCGGGAACATTTTCTTGCGGCCGTTCCCGCTGTAACACATGCGCTTTTCTCAATCCCACTACAGTTATTACTGCCCCCAAATTCGACCACACAATCCGTCATGCTTTTTCATGCACGTCCACAATCATTATTTATTGCATCTCTTGCGATAAATGCCCTAAAATCTACATCGGTGAAACTGGACGACGTCTTTCAGACAGGTTTGCTGAACATCTTCGTTCCGTGAGGATCAATGATGGTGACAAACCTGTAGCCCGCCATTTCAACAGCTCCAACCATTTGGTTTCAGACATTAAAGTCTGTGCCATCCTTCCCATTTCCGGTGGCAACGATAACCGCAAGCGGCAAGAGAAGCGTCTCATTTTTAAACTTGGCACCACACATCCTCTTGGTCTTAACGAACGTTTTTCTTTTATTTAATTTCGTGAAAGCTTTTTGTCATTTTATTTTGCTTGGAACTTTTTATTATTAGCTTATGAACTTTTTATTATTAGCTTATGCTCATTCCTTTTCAAGTCTTTGTTTCTATTATTATCGCCTAATCCCCTTGAATATTGGACCTGTCATTTGTCCCACCCCCTCAGTCTGCTTATTGATCGACTTTTAAAAATAGCAAATGATTTAACTTTTCCCATCTCATTAATTATTAGTTAGTTTATTTCCCGTGCATTTGATTGGCTACTTTCTACCTGTGACACCCTTTTGGCATTATATAAGCCCTATTTATTTTATTTCATCTCGTCTTACTCTGATGAAGGGCTCCGCTCGAAACGTCAGTATCTCGTCACTAAATTCTTGGCAGTTTACCACCTTTTCACTTTGCTATATATATATATATATATATATATATATATATATATATATATATATATATATATATATATATATATATATATATATATATATATATATATATATATATATATATATATATATATATATATATATCTTATTAGTAGTTAATATTTGGCATTTCACTCGATCAAACTACATGTTGAAAGGATTTATGGTGAAGGAAAATTTCGAGTGTCATGTTTTGGTAATTTAGTATCGCTGTATATTTTTACGAGTTGTGTCGTATCAAAATACAAACAACGAGTAAACATATACAGCGATACTACATACCAAAACATCTAATTAGAGATTTATTATACAACTGCTTTGATCAACAATTTTTATGGAAAAAGAAAACTGTAAAAAGGCAAGGGAAGTGGCGTGACTTGCAGCAGGATAAAATAATAAGCATACATGAAGTAGTCGCTCCGCGTGCAACAAATTTGATTGGCTAACAAAATAAACTTGTCAAACCAGTTTGAGAATTATCTTGTCAACAGTTTTATCAGTTTTATAATTTTATTATCAACGTTACAGTTTTTCAAAATGAACAATGGATCGGTTTGAAATCTTAGCATAACAAAAGTGTTTAAACTGAATTCGATCAACTTGTCTTAAACTAATTGTCATCTTCATCGTCCAACTCAATCATATTCTGAATTTCCCTTGCTCTCACCGATGGAGGAGGACCATCTTTTCCTGACATTCAGGTCAGTTTTTGTTTTTTGGCCGTATTTGTGTTTTTGTTTTTGTTTTTGTTATCCTATCTCAACATCATTTAGCGAGTCATTTCTAGTCGAAACACATACTTCATTTCTTTCGCCGTCTACGCTTTCGTTGTTTATAGTCTTTATACTGGCAAGCATGAATTTGAAAGCCAGTCAATTTCATTGTCGCCTTCAAATGTTGTCAAAATGTCATCCATTCTTTTACTAACAGTGCTCACGTCAGCCGATCTGTCAAACTGGTTTTCTACTATACAAATAACCAACTATCCAAATAACTAACTGTCCGAATATCGCTGTATATTTGTACTCGTTTTTAGGGTTATTTGGACACTTTTCAATACAGTTGTATAATAAATGGGGGTCTTGTTTTCTAACAAATTACAGTTGTTACAAATTTCAACACATATTCATAAATGTACAGTAGAAGGTTACAAAAACTAATTTTAACTCAAAAGTTGTATATCCTTTACATATTGTCAATTAACTGCAATAGATAATGGTGCTATAACATGTATGAACGGATTAATTGAAACATGGAAAATAGCTCTTTACTGGTAGATATGATGTTAAAATGCCATGGAATTTTAATTCCTAACTAGCATTACACAATGTAACTTGCTTCCAATACAAGAGGTACAAATCTTGGGATTTCTATTAACCAATCAGTTTCAAGTCCCGACTTAGGAAAGATCAGTTTCCCTGACATGCATAGAGACCTCTGATTATGACCATCAATATTTAGTTATCCATATTCCTGCCAACTCCACATCACAGCAGTCCAATGTGGGTAGAATTATCAACTTACTGTATATAATCTATCCACACCAACAATTGGAGTAGAATCCCTAATACGTCAGGGGCGGATCTAGGGTGTTGCAACTGTTGCACTTGCAACAGTCAGAATTTGCAGAGGAAATTGAATTAAATTAGAAATTTAAATGCAATACCAATTCACAGTCAAGGACTCGCGTTTTTGAAAACTGCGTGGCCTCATTTGCGGAGCGAATCATGATGTATCATACTTTAGTTATCAGACCCTTACCGGATCATTGGTGGCGCGCCCAAAGCCTGAAATGCCTGTCGCATCCCCTTCCGGGAGAGCCCAAGCCTGCACGCAGGCTAGGCTTTTACTCTAGCCATTCTAGCATCGCTCTAAAGGCGCGTCGACGATTGCCGACTGCAACAGTTGCGCTAAATATAGCATGTTGCACGACGCGTTTTGTGTTGCAAACCAATCAAAACACCGGATTTTGCAACAGTTTGCAACAGATGTTGCAATAGCAAGCAATCGCTATTAACTTTCCGATGATGTGATATGGTTTTCTACCAACGTTCGTCCATTTTCAGCCTTTGTTCAATCACAATGGCTTCCAACGTTTTACAACAACTGTTGAAGATGGATGCTATTGTACACCATTGCGAACAACTTCTCACAAGTAAATTTAACAAGAAGGACGTCCATTATCGTACTTATTTATGCAACTTTTCGAAGTTGCAGTTTCGGCACAGCCAGGACCCTTATAAAGGACAAAAAGGTACAGACAATGTAAGCCTTGCCGGCTCATGAATAATACATATTACGCTAATTAGTTTATATTGAATATATTTTCATCTGTTCGTAATTTGTGGCTTGCAGATTGGAGAACATGAGTGTCTTTAATATAATAATATTATTAATGTCAAAAATGAATGGTCTTTGTTTAATAGTCCAAAAGCAAGTTTTGTTTAGTAATAGACCTTACTACTGTTCGTTAAAATTACCTTTTCAGTTTGTATAAACTTATCAGTTTATAGCAATAATTATTAATGTTGGGTGTATTGTTTACACGAGGCCAGCCAGACCTCATACCGGCCTTGTGTTGACCAGAAGGCCTAATGTGCTTACAGGTATATCTCTTTAAACCACCTCTAGAACTGCGGGAGATGGCAATTGTCTGTCTAATGCCTGTTCTATTGCACCATGGACCTCTTTCATAATGTCGGTCAGTCTAAATATTCTTTTATACTGTATGTTACAGACACACGAACAAGGTCTTAAAGGCTAATTTAAATGAATATAGAAGAATATTTAATTTGGGTGCCATTGTCATATTTACCTGAATGCTCTCTATTATATATTCCTTACACCCATTTTGTTGAGCAGCAGCACAATAAAGGTGCATTTATAGGCAGGTCCTTGATTTATAGCAGCAATGTTTTTATTAACTACAGTAGCTGCATGACCAAGTATTAACCAGTCAAAATATAGCTGCATGTTATTATTATTATTATTATTATTATTATAATTATTATTATTTCATCACGAAGGAAATGCATTTGCTATGTATTTGTCTATGTATTTGTCAAATAATGCACACAAACATTTGACAAAATAAGATCCAATAAAGGCTATTGTTGCAGAAGCTCACAATAATGCTCATAACTGCCGATTTTCCTCATTTCTATGTCTCATGTCACTATCAAGTTCTATTAAACTTCCTTAGATGTGTGAAGTTCATCGTCCAGGTTGTTGTAGTTATGTTAATTTTTTATTCAAATTAACATGTTCCTTACCACTATTTGGCTGCTATACTAAGATGACTTTGAGTTGCTTTTTCTGCACAACCACTTTTTGGCTGAGCTGTCTCAAGATGATTTTGAATTGCTTTTCCCTCCTGATCACTATTTGACTGCTGTACCATATTAATGACTTTGACCTTTCTCCTAACCACTATTTGGCTACTGTCTTAAGAAGATTTTGAACTGCTTTTGCTTACTGACCACTATTTGGCTGCTGTATATAACTGCTATTCTGCTGCTGTATCAAGATGATTTTCAATTAAATAACTTTCCTAACTGTCATTCTGCTGCTGTATCAAGATGATTTTGAACTAAATAACTTTCCTAAATATTATACTGCATCCTCATGCTGCTGTATCATGATGGTTTTAAATTAGATATCTTCCCTTGCTACTACTGTATGCTGCTGTTGCAACACCAAGCTGATGATTTGAAACGGTTTATATATATATATATATAAACCTTTCGTGGGAAGTGGATCCTAGCCTGCCTTGCATCCGGCCGTTATGCCTTGCAGCATAGTCGGACTATAGACGGACTATATCGTGTTTCAAAATGCCGGATGCGACGCAGCCGGCTAGTACCTCGGCGAAGCTAGTCAAAATATCACTTACAGTACTAAGTACACGTTGTACTTGAATCGTTTAAATACTCTCAATGGCGCCATAATTAGGATTTTGAACAAAATTGCTGAACAAAGCACGTAAAAAGAAAAGACAGAATTCTCAAACGACCAAAGATCTACGGCAGCCATAATTATTACTCGCGTGCTAGTGATATTGCGTGTCTTTAGACGAGGTTGTTGATATTCTAACCTCATTATGCGACGCATCCGGCCTTTTGAAACTCGAGTTAATTACCGAGACCAGAGGCATTAAGCCATATACTGCGCCGAGGCGGCCGACACCACTCAAATCGTACACTTTGAATGGACTTAAAATTCACATTAAAATCTAGAGATGCTCCAAGTATGCCTCTTGGTGTTTCGAGACGGGTTTGTTTCGAGACAGGTTTATTTGAGACGGGTTTGTACGGGTTTATGTTTTGGTTTCAACAATGCGGCGGGCGGGAGAAAAAACCTCGCACGCCCCATTGTTGTTGCCACCAAAACATTAAACTGAACCCATCTCGAAACAAACCCGTCTCGAAACACCAAGAGGCAGGTTTGGAGCAAGTCTAACTAAAATCCTGTTTTTTTCTCCTCACGATAATCAGTTCGCAGTGAAAATTTAGATTCCGATCAAAAAAAATCCAATACTCAATAAGAAAAACGTTCAACATTTGGGCTGCTGTGGAGTGGCGTTTGTATACGAGGACGGTGTTTACATTCAAAATTATTCATTTTATTTGTTATGCGTAAAGTTCTTTTGTTTGAAGGAGTTATCGTTGAAGTGCAGCTGTTGTAATCTTAGTGACTGTTTATGGCTAGACCGGCTAATCCGGCAATGAAAATCTTTCCTGTACATAAAAAGATCATTTTAATTACACTTATGCTCTTCCTACCGAGCCAAACTAAGGGTTTAATTGAAATATTATTTTGGTTGTCTATATAGTAGCCATGATAAAAACTTCTTTAAGAGAATCATCTCGGCTTATACTAAACAGCCCCTATAAAGGTCTTTTCTCGTGATTGTTTGAAGGGATAATACATCATATTGAAAACAAGTCGTAAAAAACTAGCAGGTTCCGTGCTATATATGTTTAATGATAGACAGTAGTATAGAGGGTAGGGCTGCGAGCTCAATCGACCTCAACCGTGAATATAAATACCGAAACATCACCAAATTTGTGCCAAGTCGCGACTCGACAAATTTGGCGATGTTTCGGTATTATATTTACGGTTGACGTCGAATAAGCTCGCAGCCCTACCCTCTATACTACTATGGTGATCGTTAGTCAAGCTAGACACCCCTCCCACGTTTTCTACTCAATTGATGTCAAACACGCGCGAGACTCACGAAACAATATCAAATTTATACCAAATCGTGGTTTTCGCTAAATTTGGTACTATTTCAGCCACATTTAAAAAATAGAAAGTGTTCGTTTCAACATTTTCACAAATTTATGTCAAATCACATTTAAGAAAAATAGTCGTTTCATCACTTTCACAAATTTGTGTCAAATCACATTTAAGAAAAAAAAAAATAATAATAATAATAATAATAATAATAATAAAAAAAAAAATAAAATAAAATAAAATAAAATAAAAAAAAACATTCAACATTTTCACAAATTTGTGTCAAATCACATTTAAGAAAAAATAGACATTTCAACATTTTCACAAATTTATTGTCTCGTAAAAGTGTCTCACGCGTGATAAAATTGCCACCTGTTATACAAATTTATGTCTCGTAAAAGTGTCTCACGCGTGATAAAATTGTCACCTGCGTCTTACACTAATAATTTTATGACTTTCACAAATTTGTGTCAAATCACATTTAAGAAAAAATTAAAATTAAAATTTAAAAAAAACAAAAAAAAACCATTTCAACATTTTCACAAATTTGTGTCAAATCACATTTAAGAAAAAATAGACATTTCAATGCTTTTACAAATTTATGTGTCGTAAAAGTGTCTCACGCGTGATAAAATTGCCACCTGTTATGCAAATTAGATTATTGCCACCTGTTAATAATAGATTAGTCCGTTTGTTCGCTATTTTCAGCGTTTGTCGCCTCACCTCTCACTTCAATGTTTTTGTGACCATACGCGTAGGAGTCAATACCATTTTCTAGAAGGTATCGTTTATCATCAAAACAGGATAGCGATACTTTATTAATTTCATAACTACCGAGCTGATGTTTGACACTTCTAATGGTCTGCATTGTGTGTCGCAATTGCTTCTGCTCAAGTAACACACTTTTGTAATCTTCGTGTCTGATCACTTTTTTAATTATATTCTTTCTAATACCTTTAGCAGTTTTTCCACCACCTCCACCCTCTTTCAAATAGCTGTACATTTTACTGCGCAACCCGACGAACTCGACAATTGGCGTTCCAGCGCACTCGTCCTTCATCTTCCCAATAACTTTCTTATTCTCTCTAAAAAAGAATGGGCTGTCTGCAGGGTAGTCGCTATTGTCGAACTTTTCGCACTCCATCATAAAGTCGGAATAAACGTCGTCAGTTTTGATTGAGTACAACAGACTGTCAGTGTCAGTGAAGTGCAATCTACAGGTGTCGCTAGAGTATTTTTTCATAATATAATTGTAGTGAAAATTGTACATCAGCGTTTTACTCAAGTCTAGTATGCACATACCCACATATGCAGGTCTATTTAGTGTCAACGTTTCTTTAACTTTGTGGACAGCAACTAAGTTCTCGCTAAATATCTTGCAAGACACAAACGTTGGCTTTGAGACAAGCTTTTTAAATTTCTCCGCAGTGGTCACTAATCTTACGTCCACACGCTTCCTCAAGTTTTCCATCGTTTTTCCGAACACACTGTTGTTCATCAACTTGAAGAAGTCCTTCTCAAAAGCGTTCTTAGCCGCAGTTCTTTTGACTGTGTTAAAGTCGATGTACTTGCCTAGCCACTTGGACTGGTCAAACTGCAGGACCCTGTGAATCTTATTGATTTTTAATCCAAGATCCATGTACAACTGCAGATTTCCGTAGTGACACACATACTTTTTTTTGTCCATCAAATTAGTCACCAGCTTCTTCACACCACCAACACTCACGTTAAACTTATTTTTGATTTTCGTGCAGTACTCCGACAACATGTCAACGGTTATCTCCATCTTCTCGGGAGCCAACGGGTAATCGTTGTGTAGGTCATGCAAATGGGTTGGGTACTCCAAGTCGACCTCGAGCAGTAAACCTTTTTTACTATTGTTGTGATAGTCGTGCAGATTAACTTTTTCTATTTCTTTCTCAGTCAACCACTTGAAGCCGCCCGTGGGTAGACTTCGACTCATTGCCCATCCATACAAGTTGTTGGCGTCAAGGTACATCAAATACTTCGACTCTTGCGCTTTATCATACCCCTTCATGTACTTATTATTCGCCACGCCATGTCTGTTGCATATGTAGCTCACACCACCACGCATACCTAATTCTACGAACTGGAACATGTCAATGTCGGACAATAATTCGAGCTCCACTCCAGTCATCTTCAACATGGCATCCCAAGCCAATCCAGGTGATGTGAAATAGTGACACGGGTCTAATTTATACTCGCGATGACATGTCTTTCTAAAGTTCTCAAAAACATCAGCGAGCAAGAGCACGTCGCTTTTCAAATACAGGTCGTGATATCCACCCATACTTTCGACGTCGAAGTAGTCCCACACATCGCAAGCGCGCTCGTGCATTTCTTCCGTAATATGCTCATCATTCAGAATATTGTAGAAGTCCTTTTTGGAGGGTAGCTTGCTTTCATCGAATTTATCAAAGGAGTCCATATAATCGTAGGGGTAGACTCCCTTTCTTGTCATGAGTGCCAACCCGTGGTCATGAAACACTTCTGACGTGTATTTGAAAGCGTCCCTTGGTAGGTTCTTCACCAAGTTGTCTAGACCACTACCCATAAACTGAAAGCTGTCCAAGAATACCAAGTTTTTTCCAAGCATGAACGCCATGTACTTCTCCATGTTGTTCGGTATCACGTTTATGTCTTGACCAAACTTGCCAATCTCCTGCATAATGAAATGACTATCGTAGCCACGTAAGTTGTGGAAGATCACAGGAATTTTATCAGTCAATCTAAAGTTCACGTTACACTGACGATGCGCAGACCCTCTGTACTTACCTGACACGTGACAGTGGTCTCTCACTCTAACGTCAGCGCCAGTGTACTCAACACTGCAAATATGACAACTCTTAGCCTCGTCAAAGTTCTTCTTATCGGCATCAGTCAGTATCATTTCTTTGTTAAAGTGACTCTCAGATGTCTCTTTACAATATTCGACAATTTCTAACATCTCCCCAATGAACTTGTTAACTGCATTTTCACCACGATACACTTTTACTGGCTTACTATACTCATCGTCGCAGCAACAAACCAATTTATACCCATAACCACAGTCGACGTGCCTCTGGTAGGCATTTGTGTAGCTACACTCACTTGATGGTGTCGTTGTGTGCACCTTCTGTGTGATAGCCTCGAAGTCTGCGTACACCACAAATGGTACGTTTAGCTGTCTACTAAAATTCTCATATTTCACTTTCGTACCTTTTTGTGGCATTTTAATAGTTTGCTTCCCATTGATGACCAAACATACTTCCACATGGTGTTCAAGCACTTCCGCTCGGGTAAAACACTGCAAACAATACCTACAAAAGTGCTTTCTCGCCTTATACTTTGTCTGACGGTACATGAATTTGTTAAAATCGCGAATGTATACATAATGCTTGTTGCCCACGTCGTTAGTTATCAACAATAGGTCCATATGGTCGGGATACGCCTCCTTAGAGACGTACACAGGGAATGGCTGCTTATTTTCGTACCCAAAAACATTGATGCTAATGTCGTTTGCCTTTTCGATCTTGTTGTAGTCTTTGAGTGCGACTGGGAAGTCGATTCCGTCGTAGTTCAGCTCACTGGCATGTCTGGCATGTCTGACTGTCAGAGTTTTTTCCAACAGGAAACTTATGCGCTAGGTGGCACCATCTAAAGCACTCGTTGTCATCCCCATTATTTACGTTTATCAGACCCTTCATACTGTTGCACAGCTCCTTTGGCAACGCAATGTAGCTACTCCCATGCAAAGGTCTGTAAATAGCGACATTGACGTAGTGCGCGTCTATTTTGTCGATAGTCCATCCAGACCCCTCAGATAGCCACCCAGCTATCCGCGTCAAAATCTGCTCCGACCCACGATTGGCGACACCCTCGATGTCATGCTCGTTAATGACGACGAACGTTTCGCTGTTAAAGTAGGCAGTTTTGTATGTGGTCTTATCACGCTCTAAAACTTTCTCAAAAGTGACCTTGACTGTCTCCACCACTTTCACTCCGTTGGTCTCACCCAGCTCACGTCTCAAAAGGTTAGTGACAGCGCTTCTAGTCGCGTTCTTCTAGTGACAGCGCTTCTAGTCTCTGTCGTCAATCACTTCGACTCCATAGGACCTTGTGAACCCTCTCAGTGCTCGATCCAACAGATGCGTTGACGGTGCGAGGTCTTCGACTACAGGTTGTCCCTCTTGATCTCTAAAGAAGCCGTGAACGTTGGTCGCTTCATCTGTTAGTGAATTGACAACGGCTGCACTCGTATTATGCGCCCGTCTTTTTGTCAGTGGGTTTTTCACAGTCTGACTCATTGGCTTATACTTACACTACACTTTTTTTCTTAGCCCACTCGTTGTAATAATGATCGCCACTTTCACACCATCCCAGCTTTGGGTACACCACCCCAAACAGATTGTTGTCAAACAAGTCTTTCACCTTCCCGTCTTTGTGGTCAAGCACCTTCTTGAGTGTCTCGAGTTGTCTTCTATGACACAACCTAATAATGTAGTATCCGTATCTGCTAACATTTCTACCCTTTATCAAATTGCATGAGTGCAGCACGTTGACAACTTTCAGGAAGTCCTCTTTTATCAACTCAAGGTGCTCACCCTTCACAACATTACGTAGTCTCCTCCCCATCCACCAAGACCGTTTGTGAACGCTTTTTAGTCGCGTGAGTCTCATGTCACCATAACTCTGAGTGTAACCCCATTCGACGTCGCCACACTTTGGACACGCGTACCCACCGCAGTCAGTCATGTTTTTCACAACGTCACAATCCGAGCAGTAGTAAATCCTAAAGGTGCCTCCACACTTAATTTGCATCTCATTCGCGATCTCGTCAATTGTCAAGCCATAACTCATCTGCCTCATAAGTTTGTCCATCACTTATACTACTCCGACATTTTTTTTACCGAGTGAGCACCCATACCGCTATTCCACTACCCAAACCTAGCGCACCAACAAACAACAATTGGTATTCCTTCATTTCCGCACTCGGTTGGTAGTAATCCGCAATCTTCGGGAGGTCAGTGAACACTCGTCCGCTGTACTGTATGGTCATTACGCTTCTAAGCTCTTCCAACGCGTGGTTTGTGTCATTGATGTCAGCATTAGCGTCAGAGAGCCGTTGTCGCAAACGCTGGATCTTATCTTTCTTAGCGACCTCATTCTCGTACCACACTTCTTTCGCACTGGCTAACTGCTCCAACGCATGGTTGTGTCTCTTCATCTCAGCTTCATAGCCTGTGTGATTAAACTTCGAGAACATAAAGCCAGCGCCTGCAAAAGCCACTGCATTAAAAATCCCTCCAGCCACAACACTCACCATTAACTTACATTGATTTGAATGGGTCTGTCGGTATCCACTTTTTCGATTGCGCCCACTTTACTAGCAGCGTTCCTGCATCAACAGCTGCAGCAAGTTTCACTGTGCCTTTCACCGTCTCTGGTGTTCCCAATGGTTCTCCCAAAGCCTTTTTAGAAATCATACTCACTACCACAGCACCAGTCGTAACAAGTAGCGCATCATACAGTTCGTTCATAAGTTCTTTTCGATCGATCGCAGTCATATACATTGTCGCGTGTTTTGTTCAAGAATCAAATGTGTCTAACGCTGGACGACGAGTTCTATGACTCTCTGACGCAGGTGCTGGTGCAGTACTCACAGGCTCTTTTTCACTGCTAATTGTGTACCATAGCGAAGCACCAGCAATGATTACACCAAGTGTTCCAACAATGTAACCATAGCTCCACTCACTACCCTGTTCTTCGTTGACTATCATTTCACGCATTTTCTTTTCTTTCGCAGCTTTCGATATCTCAGCCAACTTTTTACCAGCAGCGACGCGCTTTGGGTCCTTCACCTTAACACTTTTCACATCAGCTGTGATCTTAGCGTCGACAGCCGTCTGTGAGTCTTCAACCATCTAATACACTATCACGTGTTATCTTACTCACAGTTGACCTCACAGGTGTCCCACAGTTGACCTCACAGGTATCCCACAGTTCCAGACCAAACGCACTAAAAAATTAGGATTTTTTCTGGGAGTATAACATAATGACTCAAGACCGAGAGGTTAGCGAAGAGGTTATTGACCGCTTGCTGAGAACAGCCTTTGTCAGTGTGTCTACCCCACGAGTCGACAATGGACCCAACGTCTTAAACGAGTACTTTTCAATATACAATCTGCTCGACCTCAGACGTGAAGAGGTGTTAATAAAACAGCCTATCCCCCAGGTCGACTGTGCGAGACATCTTCACGACACTTGGATCGATCTTCGAGAAGATAGAGCCAAGGAGATTGCTGATAGATTAGCTAGCATAATCCCTGTGTGGTGTTACTCATCATTCAAGTACCTTATGTTAGCAAGTGATGTCTACTTGAACAACCGTAGTGGGTCCAACGGTACGTTACTCGGTAACTTCCTCCAAGTGTTCTTAGTGACCCTTATATGGAAACCATGCCCAACCAAAGCCAAAGCGTGGCTAGATCTCGCTGCGAACCGCGACGTTCACGTTTGCAAGGTTGGGTGTAGGGAAATACTAGGTGTGGACGATATCAGGGACCACGTACTCTCGCCCACCCACAGACACTTTGCGAGAGATGAAAACGCGTACACCTGTCACCCATGCGGTGTGGTCACCAACGACCCACTGCATCGCTTGAGACACGAGAGCTCAAGGTCCCATCTTAAAAACTTAGAGCTCCAGCGGGTGTTCAACATGGAACGACGGTTTCCACCACAATAAAAAAATATTTCTCTGGGGTATAGCAACCATGAGAAAAGTTGGTAAACTAGAAATTGTGATTGGCCCCATGTTCGCAGGAAAAACGACAGAGACTCTCCGCAGGTTAGTTGCGTTGAGTAAGTCAGGGCTCAAAGTCCTTTACATGAACAACACAGGTGACACTAGGCGAGCTGACCACGCGTTCTCCACACATCGTCAGACCATTGTCGTCGGATCAGACAGTTTACCTGCGAAGTTAATCACCAACCTTCCGAGTTCTTCCAAACTAACTGGCTACGACGTCATAGGAATTGATGAAGGCCATTGGTACTCTGATCTACTCCCAATTATTCGCGAATATGTCAAAGCCAGCATTCACGTCATTATTTGTGGTCTCATATCGACAGAGCGCTTAAAAAGAATTGGTGAGCTCGACACACTGTTTCCAGTAGCAGACGACATCACATTTCTAAAAGCGCATTGCGTCGTTTGTCGTGACACTTACGGAACAACCGTTGACGCACCGTTCAGTTGGAGATACAACCCAGGACCATCGTTTGTTGGTGGTGCTGAGCAATATCGCGCGGTGTGCAGACGTCATCATCCTTCCACACAAAATTAAGGGTGCTCTAAATACACCCCACTTTTTTAAATTTAGACATTGGTCACATGAAGCGTCCAATGTCATAGAAACATTTTTTCACACAGTGGTCAGAAGGTTTGTGAAATAAAGAGAGAGAGTTTCGCAGATATTTTTATCGAGTTAAAAACGTCTTTTAAAAAAATGCTAGAGCAGTTGTCGCTTCAAACGTCGTCTCAACAACGAGAACGAGCGCTAACTCGACTCATTACTCGCTGTCTAAAAAGTCTCTTTACAATAGTGTCTCTCGTGGTTACTCAACGCTGATTTATTTTTAAATTTACGAAAACACTGGGAACACTGAGACCCGACGTCAAAGAAATACTTTATTACCGTGGTAATAGCGTCGTCGTACGAGTCGCACAACAATGTTAGATACCCAGCGGATTTGTATCTGAGTAGCAGAGAGTCTTGCTCTTTGGACGTCTTACCTGTGCCACCTGGATTCTTGAACTCAATCACAAGCCCGCTACGCTGTCGGTTTGCGTTAGCAATAATTAAGTCAGGTGTTCCACGTTGGTAACCTTTTTTCCACGAATTTATTCTTTTACTCGAAGTGTCTTGATTCTCACCACAAGCGGCTATCAAAATAGCCTCTGGATAATATTTCCTAAGAAAACCAACAACTTTCGTATGAAGGTCGAACTCAGTGATCATTTTAAACTGATTGTGTTTGAGACCGACGTCGGCTAAACCCTTTCTAATGCTTGGTAAGACTTCTGTGTGCACCCACCTTCCAAAGTGTTTCGCACGCTCCATTTTACTCGAGAACGTCAATGAGTAGACCCCAAGTTCGTTGATAAACGAGGCCTGTTCCATCTTCATTTTACAATCAGGTTCGACGTGGTCGTGTACTGCATCTTTTGGTCGAGCATAACCTAGAGCGCTCGCGACTTCTTTCGCTTTGAACCATATTTCACCGTTGTGATTAACCGTCGTGATTTGGTGACCATCGAAATCAAATAGTTGGAGTATCGCGGAAGTCATCGCTATATAGTCCTCCACGAGAAAAAACTACTCGATGTGGGCGTTAGGTTTTTTATAGATCTGGTTTGTTGTGTACCAACGCATCAGGTGTGTTTTGTTAGTCTTCGGTTTTCTACGTCGTCTGAAAAAGTTTCTAACGTTACGAACCAGCTTTCTAAACCAACCCATTTTAACCTAGGTCACGTCTCCTACCACTCCCACAGTGTCTGATTCTGGTAACACGATAGGTTTGCCGTAAGTCTTTTTAGACCTCATACCAATCTCAGCGTGGAGCTCGAGAGTCACGTCACCGCGGCCAAATGACCCACCAGCTTTGAACATGTGATCAGTCGTTTTATTTATTTTATATATTTCACGTTCTTTTGAAATACATGCTCCCATTTACTTTACACCATATTCCTTCATCATTTCTCCACCCATGACTATGATGTCTCGGTTTGTCATGTAACCACTCACAATTTTCACACCGTAGAATTCTATCAACGATGGGTACGCATAAGGTGCGAGTGGTATTCTTGGTCGATGTATTCCAAAAATTGTTCCGTAGGGTGTGCCTATCTTTTTCATATTCGCTACGAAGTCTGAGTCGGCTGACTTAACGTTGTTGACCCTGACATGTGAATTGCTCATTTGCCAATGTATTGATATCATGTGCATTTTTGTGAGGTCGACACCACTCGGAATAGTGCATATGCTCTCCATTGCTGGGTTGCTACCACCATACGCGAGTCCATTAGTCATACCAGTCTTGTACCCTATGAACTTGTCCCACTGACCATCGTCGTTTGATATAATTGTCTCCCAATTTGACCCCGTGGTGCGAGTAGGTAACCGCGCTACGACAAAAATGGAGAGGTCACACCACTGCATACTGGGGCAGTTAAAATGAAGACCTGACTCAAGTGGGAGTGGTGTTAACACGGGGGACAGAAAACTATGGCCTGCACTGTTAACGCCAATAATAGGGCCATAAGCTAGGTTGTTTTGCACTAATTTGCTTGTTTCACCAATGGCTTTCACTTTGTTTGAACCATTGGTGTGAAATTCCACGTTTTTCAAGGCGTGTGTGTTAACGTTGAAGTCGAGCACAACATTATAGGACTGACTCTTGAGGTAACCTGCTAACAATTGCTCTAGAGTTCTTTTATTGGTAGCATCTGAGTCATCGACTGGGTCTGCTACGTTTTTTATCGCTGAGCCTTGCATGTCTATTATTCCAGACATCCTTCCACCGGTCGCACTTAATTTGGGATCTTCGTCCAGATGCCTTTTCGTTCTCTTTAGTATTTTATCATGAGGGTCGTCAGACTCATACCCATAGTTTAGACTCATTACTACTTCAAGGTGTATTTGGTTAGTAGATAGCCAGAGACCGCTGAGAACCCTAACACTATCGCTAGCGTTGTCGTGTCTGACTTACTTGTGGCCACTGCTTTTCTCATGGGAAGTGGTGCCGCACTTTCTTGGTAAACTTTTTTAGCCACGAGATTAGTTGGCGCCGCCACATTTTCTTGGTGAGCTTTTTTCTTCACGGTCGTTGGTACTACTAGGGAGTGAGTCACCACATTTTCTTGGTGGACTTTTTTAGCCGTAATTGTTGGTGTTGTTGCATTCAAGCTAGTGTTCACCCCAAATTTCATGGACTCTGTGGCAATTTTTAATAAGTTGTTGTACCCAGCGATTTTATTCTTGAGTATCACCACATTACTCGGCATTAACCATGTACTTGGTGACACCGCAAGATTTTGGACAACGTTGGTGTCTCTAATCGATTTATTCATGTTGAGAATCCATGTTGATACGTCGTACTGTACAACACTGTCAGAAAACAACTTGCGGAACTCTTGTTGGGTTTCTAGACTTCCTGCAGAACCACCAACGACTGATACACGCGTTCTCGCTTGCGCACCAAGTGTGGAGTACACAAAGGCTTCTATGCTCTGATTTAGATATTGCAGTCCAATGTTGGTAAAGCCGTCTGACAATCGCGCGACGTATCGTTTATAATCGTTCTGAACGTCGTTGAGTGTGAAGACTCTGGATTCGCCTAAAGTGCCATCGCTCAGGACTTTATTCTGGTAGTAATGTTTTTTGGGGATTTTGGAAATCTTGCCATACAATTCGGAAGCGTTGAATTCTCTACTTATTGATTTCATGGTCTCACCACCTTCCATTCTTCTGAGAAGTCTTCTAATGGTGAAGTACAAATGAAATCTCATCACACTTGTGACCACAGGGTGAACTTCTTGTGACACTGATAAATGTTGCAGCGAGACACCACAACAGAAACTTGCACAATACGTCGCAAACACAACACGGTAGTAAGATTCGTTGTCGTCCCACTTCGACATGGTCTTTGACGTGGTGATTTGTAAGACTGGTAGCTTCGACATGAAATAGCTATTTTGGTTAACAAAAACTTTAAAGTTATTCACTGGATAATTCAACACATTTTCCGTTGGATAACCATCCCAAAGTCCCCAGTGGTTCTTATGACCTTTTGGCAGTGGTTGGATAGTTCCACCGCCTTGCCATATTATTGGGAACTTACTATTGTGTAACCACTTCCACATGTTTTTATCATTTTTGAAGGTTGCGCTGGTTATGTCTGTGCTGAGGATGTCATTGTTTCTGAAATATATGTCGACACTTAGGGTCTCACCATCTTGTGAAATATTTGGATTGAACTCGAATTTGCTTAAAGTAGCGTGGGGGTACTTTTTGATGAGGTCTGCCTTTGCGTCGTGTGTAGCCTTCGATGTGTTCGCCATCGCACGTTTGTAGTGCTTTCCATAGTAGTCATGAAGGGCTTTCTGCATATAATATACCGTATGTTATACATAATGCGAAAGTTGACGGTACTTATTGAAGGCGCAGAGAAAGTTGTGTCCTTTGACCACAGTGTGATGATCACGCACGATAACCCATACATTATGGTCAAGACAGCCACTGTGTTTTGGGACTACGACAACGTATTGGCAAACGCAATCGACTTTTCCCTCGGTAGTCTCTTGCGGTTCTCAGTGCCTCAGGGACACTATAACTTCAACGCGTTGGTTGAGTACATGAAGCTCCAGGTCTCCGACATAAGACCAAGCGTGCCAAGTCTTGAGATAGAGAAAATCCCATCTGGTGGATGTAGAGTAAAGACTGTAGCCCCGTTTAGATTGCTGGGGGTTGGACCTCTTCTTGGCTTTGCAGAAAACACGTTAATCCAAGGGAAGGAGTGGCGCGTCAGTCCAAACAAGGTTAATATGTACAGAGGTCTGAAGTACATAGAAGTCTCGTGTGACATTGTTGAAACCGAAAGCAATGTAGGTATTGATGGGAAGCGTAGCAATGTAATCACAACGTTGCCAATACCCACCGAACAGTCTTTGAAGGGGTCAGTACAACGTCATGTAGACATCGAATCCAAGGTGGGTGTTAAAAAAGGTGTTTACTCAAGTATGACGTTTCGTGTCAAACCAAATAACGACGATCTTAAAATTGGCGCGGTGCTATTGGAACTGTATATTGTGTGAATTATATGGAGCTTGGTGTGGAGACAGAACAAGGGTTGCGAGACATTTATTATAATCCTAAGACAGGGTTCACTGGTGCAGAGAGGTTGTATCAAAGTGCGTTGGGAGATGGATTGAAAGTAACTAGAAAAACAGTGAAAGAATGGTTGACAGCGCAGGACACTTACACTAGGTACAAACCCATCGTGAGAAGGCATAAGTTCCGTGCGACCTTTGTTGGATTTCTTGGTGAAGAGCTCCAAATGGATTTAGTGGACATGAGTAAGTACTCAAAACAGAATGGCGGTTATTATTGGATATTGACAGGCATTGAAATATTGAGTAGATATGCTTTTGGAATTGCAGTTTATAGAAAGGACACTAAGAACATGACTAAGGCTGTTGGAGAGCTATTGAATGACTTTAAAGATCGGTTTGGAGCCACACCTAAGTTAGCGCAATTTGATGATGGACTTGAATTCTACAACGTTGGGGTGAAAAGTTTGTTGAAAGAACACGACGTTAAATATTTCAGCACTAAGAGTGATAAAAAGGCTGCTGTCGTCGAGCGTTTTAATAGAAGTCTCAAGAGTATTATGTGGAAGTACTTTTACACCCGTGGAACTTACAAATGGGTTGGCGTTTTGGATCAGTTTGTGAGCAATTACAATAGCAATGTGAATCGAAGTATTATGATGAGGCCAAAGGATGTTAATAAGTCAAATGAGGGTGAAGTGTGGACCACTTTGTTTGGTCACCATTTTGCAGACACCCCATTGCCAAAGTTTAAGGTTGGCGAGTCGGTGAGAATTAGTAAATACAAGAGCGTGTTCACAAAGGGCTATGAAGCCAACTTCACTGAGGAGCTGTTTAAAGTGGTGGAGGTTATTCGTGGTGATCCTAATGTGTACGAAATTGAGGACCACACCGGTGAACAGATTATTGGTAAATTTTATGAACAGGAATTATCGCTGGTCAATAAGAAACATGGTGACGATGTGTACAGAGTTGAAAAGGTGTTGAAAATAAAGAAAGTCAGAGGGAAGAAGATGGCGCTGGTCAAATGGTTGGGTTATGAGAGCAAACATAATTCGTGGGTACCAGAAAGCGATATTCAAAATGTGAGCTAATGTAATATGGCTGAAGGTGGGGAAGGTTTTGACGAGATCGAGATGGAGAACCTTGGTACAGCCTACAATTTACTTGACGATAGGTATGTCAGCGGTGACATGCCAGAAGTTGTGCGCGTTGAGTATAAAAAATTGTTTGGGAGAATGACTAGATTGCAGGAAGAGCAAGAGAGAAGGCTTCGAGAGAAAGAGACGTCATTTATCGACACTGACGATGGTAAAACGGTGACAATAAGGGGGGCTAACACAGAAGTCCCCGCGGTGGAGTTTGTCGAACAGGAGTCATATGGTGACGTCAACGACATAAGCTTCAATCTAGCTTTTGAAGAGAAGTCGGACGATCTTTATAAAAGATTGGGTGAGCTAAACGTGCTCAACAAAGAGATAGCAGAAAATCAAGTAAAAAGAGTCAGGCTAATAGATAAGAAAATACGTGAGTTGTATAAAAAAAAACTCGGTCGTGATGACACGTCAAGGAAAATAGTCAACAGGTCGCAGGTCGCGGACTCGGGGGCTATTCTTTTCAAACCGATAAACAAAGATGGTAAATACGGGAGACCCAAACGAATTCTAATACCTGGGAAAAAAGGTTTGATATTTAGTAAAGATAAGAATAGCAAAGACGCGATTGAGCAGTTCAAAGAGCTAGTTGACCAAATCCCCGAGAACACAGAGACAACAGCTGTCACAACAGAGGCAACCCCAGATGACTTCCCAATAATTGAAACAAGAGTGGACCACGACGACATACTCGGGCTAACACCAGACGAAAACCGCGAACTGGGTGGTGCGCTCAACCCAAGTGATGGTGTGTTGCGTGAGTCAAGAATAGGTGACACTGGTGCGTTGCAAATACAAGCAGACTATTTTCAAAAGGCGATAGACAAAGTGAACGAAAGAATAGCAGAGCTCGATAAAAAAAAGACCCTACGATTGCAGAGAACGAAGAGTACATCGACCTACGGGAAAGAGTGATTGGACTTACGCAAGCTAAATATAGAACTTTAGGACAGCGTGAGATAGAAGAGGTTAGAGAGCAACAAGAGGTCGACATTGACAGACTGCAGAAATTTAAGGAATGGGCTAAAGAAAATATGGTCGGGTTGAGCGCTGTGGCAATTTCAGTGGCTGGAATTATAACAACTATTATTATCGCTGGGAGGTCTGCTGTTATGAGAGGCGCTATGGCTACAAAGTCGTTCGCACAGGCTGTTAAGAACGCGATAACGAAGATGGGTCCATGGGCTGTTGGGTTGGCTAACTTAGTTTATAACGCGTTGACGTTGGGTGCGAAGGGTCTCGCATGGTTGGCTCAAAATCTGTGGGTACTTGCGGTGGTACTTGCGTGGTTTGCCTATGATTATTACAAGCTAAAACGGTAGTCTCAGCTTCGAGGGTCTCAGCTTCGAAGATGATAAAACATATGTAAAGTATATGAACGTCACGTCAGCAGAGTTGAGCCCCGGTTTTAGACGAGCGACCATGGGTGTCATAAAAGGGGCGAGAACGCAACACGTAATCACGTTGAACCCTAATAAGGCCAGTCCTGGCGAGGAACTCTACATTGACATACCGAAGCTCAAGGTTAGTAGCTGTTTGGTGCCTGGATCGTTGGGTCTAGTGTTCGACTTTAAGAATGCGAACGCCAAAAGCTGGTTCTTGAATAATGTTAGCAAGTTGTTGGTTGAGAAACTTGTTGTGAGACTAGCTGGGGAAACTGTGTATGACAACAATGGGGAAAATTACATTGGTGTCTATCGCGACCTTTGGGAGAGTGTTACTGCACGAGATCAAATGATTGACTATGGTATTGGTGGTGAGAACTTGAGAAAGCTAGTTTCTAAGGATGACAGTGGTGCGACGAGTGGGAACGTCGCTAAAGTTAGTGACGCGTTGATGTTTGGTGTGATTGGGACGAAGCAGCGGATTAAGCTTGGTAAGATCATGAACGACCATGGGTTGTACGCTCCTTTTAGCATGAACAACAACTTGCAGTATGTGATCACACTTCCGAAGGCCACAGACATCATGGTGGCGCAATCCGGTAGCGCTGTGGGCGGATACACTCTGGAGAACCTCGAGCTTGAGTATGAGACGATTGATAACCAGGAGCTCGCTGACGAAATAGCGTCGGGCTATGCAAGTGGTCGTAGTTTGTCATATGAGCACATCACGTTGATGAAAACCACCGAATGGGACAAAGGCACGACCATTGTGAATGAAAACATTAATCTTCCAAGAAAAAGCATGAAGGCGATTGTGTTGCTATTCACGAATAAGGTGCGAACAGACAGTGAGGAGTTTCTTTATCCAAATATTGAGAGCGTTAGAGTCACAATTGAAGGTGTGCCAAATAGTGTGTACTCACAAGGCATCCCAAAGTCGAAGTTCTATGCAGAAGCGAAACGACTGTTTGGGTTGGGTGAAGAACACGCTCAGTTCATGACCATACAGAAGTTCTATAAAGATGGCTTTGCGTTAGTCATCGACTTGAGGAGTGTTCAAGATAATCGCAATGTCGCCACTGGCAAGAACATTGTAAACACACAATCCGGCGTGCTTATTGAAATCACTAAGGAAGCGACGACTGCAAATGTTATGTGCAGGGTGTTTGTGATGAGTGATGGGTTGGTCAACTTCATGAACAATGGGTTGCACTCAATCTGGAATTAAATCAAACACAATTTAATGGAAACTCCGTTTAATATGTTAATCGTTGGTATGACAGCTTGTGGTAAGACGCATTATTTGCTAGAAACACTGGAATCTGAGTATCGTGGTAAATTTGACTACATTGTGTTGATTTGCCCTACTTTCGAGTGGAACAAAGCGTATCAAGATTGGAAATATGTGCGCGACCCCGACGTGTTAGCGATAGACTGCGCGCAAGACAGTGTCGACGCTGTTCTCAAGTGTGTAACAAATGTTTTTAAAGGCACTAACACTCTGATTGTGTTGGACGACTGTGCAAGTGGGCAGGACGTCAAGAATAGGACTAGTCAATTGGTCAACTTAGCTTTTAGTGCGCGACATTTTACGTTGAGCATTATTGTCATCACACAACAACTGACGTCGATCGCAAAACCGTATAGAGAAAACATTAGTAAGCTCATTTGCTTTTACTGTCCGAGCAGGAGTGATATGAAGGTTGTTATTGACGATTACCTTGGGCATATTAGCAAAGAAGAAGTGTCGGCGATTGTGACCGCATTAAAAAATAATAAGTACGCTAGACTCGAAATCTCACTGCGCTATCCATACAGCTACGAAGTTGTTATTCCGCAATAAAATATAGGTATAAGTAATAGCGCGATGGTGAAACGCAAAAGTGAAGAAAACCCCACGATCGAGGAATTAGTTGAGGACACTGATGGTACCTCGACTGTGGAAGACAACATTGACGTTAGGAGAGCCGAACTTATTAGACTGTCTGGTGATGGTGTGGTAAGCCAGTCTGAAGCGTACATCAAAAAAGCGTCCGCAAAGGTTATCGACAAGATATGGCGCCAATACGAGTTGAAGAGAATGGAAATTGCAAACGCTTTTCTCACTGACTTGCTAATCAGCAAATTCGCTAGCTTATTGGATGGGTTGAACGCTATTGAGAATCCTGACGAACTAAATGACGAGTTGCAAAAAGACCCGTTATTAAAGAAAGACGTTGAGAGCATTGTCGCGGTTGTGACACCGTACGTGCCTTTCTTGGGCTTGTTGTCGGGAGGAATCACAACGTCGAAATATGTGTACGATCACCATTTTAAAAGTGCGACAAACGCTGAAAATAGTGAACAAACGGACTAATCTATTATTAACAGGTGGCAATAATCTAATTTGCATAACAGGTGGCAATTTTATCACGCGTGATTTAAATTTAAATTTTTTCTTAAATGTGATTTGACACAAATTTGTGAAAGTCATAAAATTATTAGTGTAAGACGCAGGTGGCAATTTTATCACGCGTGAGACACTTTTACGAGACATAAATTTGTATAACAGGTGGCAATTTTATCACGCGTGAGACACTTTTACGAGACAATAAATTTGTGAAAATGTTGAAATGTCTATTTTTTCTTAAATGTGATTTGACACAAATTTGTGAAAATGTTGAATGTTTTTTTTTATTTTATTTTATTTTTTTATTTTTTTTTTTTTATTATTATTATTATTATTATTATTATTTTTTTTTTTTCTTAAATGTGATTTGACACAAATTTGTGAAAGTGATGAAACGACTATTTTTCTTAAATGTGATTTGACATAAATTTGTGAAAATGTTGAAACGAACACTTTCTATTTTTTAAATGTGGCTGAAATAGTACCAAATTTAGCGAAAACCACGATTTGGTATAAATTTGATATTGTTTCGTGAGTCTCGCGCGTGTTTGACATCAATTGAGTAGAAAACGTGGGAGGGGTGTCTAGCTTGACTAACGATCACCATAGTAGTATAGAGGGTAGGGCTGCGAGCGGATTCGACGTCAACCGTAAATATAATACCGAAACATCGCCAAATTTGTCGAGTCGCGACTTGGCACAAATTTGGTGATGTTTCGGTATTTATATTCACGGTTGAGGTCGATTGAGCTCGCAGCCCTACCCTCTATACTACTATAGACAATAACATTCCTCTTTTGATTCCGTGTGTTGCATGGCAATCTAGACAAAAGATGGAATTTAATAACCCCGCCGAGATAAAAAGAAAACTACACTAATAACCTGCATTTTTCATGTCCTGATATAATGCATGTATTCAAGGTTGTATATGAGAGGCATTGCGTGTTCTGAACATCAAATGTTAAATTCCACACCACGATTTAATTTTGAAATGTATGGTTCTACAAATCACCAAAATGATTCATATACAATTTTACATAAACAACAATCTCTTCGAAAAGACTTTGCACAATCTAAACGTTAAATATATATGTATATATATATAAGTTAACCCGTGGTCACCAGCATAAAACGTGTTAATGGACAAAGAAGACATCAGCTAGTTCTGTTCCTGATTGGCTTCTGTTAATTGATGGTTGCAAGTCATCAATAAAGAAATCTTCATTACTCTATAGATTTTGTTTCTTACAAAGTTTTCCGTTGATAGTCTATTTCCCCAAATGTTCAATAAATCTCCAAGTATTATCGCCAAGTGTTTAGTATATCAATGTACAGTAAGACAAATATTCCTCCGGTAATTTTCTCTGTCCGCCACTGTTATCTTGTTTGAATTTCTTGATAATAATTATGGAGCATGCGATACCAAGACCAAGAACAGCTGCTATGGCCACACAAACAATTACTAATGTTGCAAAAACCATTTTGATTCTTTTTTTTCTCTTCACAACTCTATTCCCAACACTTTTAATCTCGCCAAATATGTCTTCGTGTATTCAACAGACGAATCTATATCCTCACCATGGAAATTCTAATTACCTTAAAATTTGAAATGCTAATTATTTATGTGGCATTAACACGATTTATGTAAATATGAATTTAGAAAAGTCTATTTATACTGTTACGATTATTCCTTACCATTCAAGGCGGATGCACTGCAATGGTTTCTCTGTGTCACAGACTATATAATCATCTAGTAAATATCGCACTACGGCTTTGACCAACTGTTGCATGATGTGAATCTCGCAAGACCACAATTGAAGTGTGTGAGTGTATGAGGCGCCAGGTGTAAAAAAATTATTTAACACATTTTAGCGTTCAATTTTTCATGGTTTACAAACAATCACAAAAAATTGTTGATTATTTACAAATAATCATTCTAAAACACTTTGATTATTTACAAACAAACATTTTCACAATTATGATTATTTACAAACAAACATGCTTCACAGAATGCTTCTTTATAAATAATCATTTCACGCCAAAAGCTTATTTGGAAACAATCAAACTCACGCGAATGCTTCTTTATAAACAATCATTCGCTGCTATTTGATTGTTTATAAACAAGCATTCCTTACCAAGTGCTTATTTATAAACAATCATTTTCACCAAATGCTTCAATGCAAATAAGCATTCTTCACGAAATGTTTATTTGTAATTTTTCACGTTACGGCCCGTGGTTAACGATATATAGCAAACATCTCTGTGTAAACAACTCATTTTATATGTTTCATTTACTTGCCAGCCACAACAACGAAGAAAATCGATTCTATATAAACAATGTTTTTGCGCATGTAAATAATGCTTATATGCAAAGAAGCAATTGTTTATTTACATATAAGCAGTTTGAATTATATGCGCAACTTATATGCGCAGTACCCAAGATTATTCTGTCACGTGCGATTGCATCGTAGACTGACTGGTGTGGAATATTCTGTCGTAATTATAGGCAAGTTAGTCTCCGTAAACGTTTCGTTGTTTGTGCAAATGAGTAATCTTAATACAGAGGAGTTAGGCAGGATTGTCGCAAACGCTGTGTCAAATTTTCTGAGTCATTCTGGTCACCGCGCGGCCTACTGTTACACAAACCGCTCAGCCTCAGGTAAGGATCATGTGTCAATGTAAAGATTAACGTTTGCCTGTATTATTTTCACTATTTCCTTTCATTAACTGGGTTGTAAGCTTGATGACATGCTTTGTTTTCTCAACGTACAGCCTGGGACTAACACGGGACGTCTGTTGAGAACCGTTAATACGAGCGAGTCGACTGGTACAACTCGCCAAACGAGGCTACCATCACGCTTCCAGACGTTACGGCTCCCTGTATATAAGGCATAAACACAATCTATATAAGCATTGCGAATAATCGGTATAAATTACAGAACACACAATTTGGCTCTGACGCACCCGCCTTTTTGCGCCCGCGAGCGTCTGTACGCAGGCTATAGTAGGGCCAGCCCGGCTGCGAGTGTATGAGAATTTTTTAGCCTGCGCTACCGGGCTGGCCCGCTTGTCCATATAAACACACCGGAATTTTTAACAGAAATATAACTACGCGGTGAAATCTCGCTTACCTGCATGAGGCAGAAACCGGCGAGGATTTGTAAAAGTCCCTCAGACCAACGGCGCTCTGACTTGAGGCATATTAATGATTAAATGTCCTCGAAAGCCGAAGGAGGGTTTGTGGAAGTTTTCCACAAATCCTCCCGAGGCTTGAGGGAAATGTAATCACTGATTTTCCGACATGCCACAGTATTAGTTTGTAACATCATGTTTACCGACGAAATAGAAGCTAAAACATATCCGGTTAGTTGATATGACCTGTCCCATGGAATGGAACCCTCTAACCACCTTCAGGCCGGGGAATGAAGTGACTAGGCTCTCGGCAACGGCCTCCGTAGCTCAATGGTCAGAGCACTGCACTAGCAATCGCAGGGTCGCGGGTTCAATCCCAGCCGGAAGGCCTTGAAGTTGCATTTTTCGCAACTGGTCCCGGTTTGGTCTTAAAATGTATATATTCCAACACTCGAAATTTTCCTTCACCACAAATCCTTACTATGTATATATATATATATGAAAACATTATTTTACCATCGGTCTATATTCCTCCGCAGGCAACTCTGTGGCTTCTTTCCCCCGAGTCAAATAGCTTGCAAGGCTGTTTTGACCATTTTTCGCAATGGCAGAGAAATGTCCTCTTCGTCGACCAATCCTTTCACAATCCCATTGACTTACCTGCTATCCCAGCCAAAACATTGCTCCATAGCCTTGGAAGCGATTTGACTCGGAAAAAAGAAGCCACAGAGTTACCTGCGGAGGAGCCTATTGGGCTATAGGTCTACAACATTCTTTTTTAAATCTTGAATATTTTAACTTCTCCTTTAATATATATAAGCAGTGTTTTTTAGATCATCAGTATTTCGCTGACGAAGGTCACAGTATCCTGACTGAAACGCCACCTTTTTAACGTTTTTTAGACAGATCACGAAATTTAAAAATTTTTTAACTTAATAAAATTTGTTATTGAAACATGCCTGTCTACAATTACTGGATTTTTAACCTTATTCCTTCAAGATTTGGGCCTGAACCCCTACGAACTGCCAAAAGTTATGAAAAATATGTAATTTCTGTTGTGTAGGTTTATTTAATGTAGAGTACCCAATAAAGCCGTTAAACTAAACTAACTAAACTAAGATTCAAAGACCATCTGTATTTTAACCAACGACTCAAAGAAAACAACCTTCTTCCGAAGAGTCTACAGTTCAATCCTCCAATCAAGAGTAAAGAAGGTTACTCGATTGCCAAGAAAGCCGCTTTAGCATTTCTTAGATTACGCATCCAAAACTATTACTACAGTATCAATAGACATACCAATGAACGAACCAACTTATACACGAAACTCCAACTTTTAATCGATCAAGACGCGTTTACAATACTCACAAAGACAACACTCGTTGGGAATTTACGCAAAGACCAGACTATCGACGAGAAAGACTAGATGCAAGATACTCATAAAGCATCCTCCAAACAATTCCGATATCTCAAAAGATAAATGGGTCGTCAACATTTCAAAGAAAACTTTATCCGACACCGAAGAACAGGCTTTGAAGTACGGTTTCAACTATGCCTTGACACCGCATAAATTACCTACTTCACGCATTATCTCTTCCATTGAATCAGGAATAAAGCATATCTCGGAAGAAGAAAGAGATCTATTACGAGCGTCCATGACATCGATTGTCAAGAATTGGAAAGCCGCAAGCCCCAACATTACAAAGAAAGAAATAAGAACTAGTAGTATAGAAAGTGGGGCTACCAGCGCATTTTTCCATTTTTTCATGCTTCGCAATCAAAATTTAAAAATTCGCTGTTAACCCCACTTTCGAGACTACTAAAACGAGACGAAATAAATTAGACTTGAAAATCATCACACGTATTTCCCAAAATAGTTTTTCAAGTATTAGTACGTAGAAGCTGTAACTCTCTGTTGTGACTGATCATTCTTTTCCCGAGTACAGTATGTTTAAACCTCTCGTCTAGTTCATCACGTTCTAAGCTAGTCTTAGTGAAGAGTTGTCGTTTGAGCTCTCTAATCTGGTAGATAAATAACAACTCTTTGTTGAGTCTCGATGTCTTTTCCTCCACTGGCTCCTGACGTTCTACACTCATTAAGTTAGTATATACTCATGTCTTTAGATCGTTTTGTAAATTATTATAATTAGATAGCGCTGTCTCCTTCATTCGGGGGTTTTCCCTGAGGGGTTTCCCCTCTAGCCATGTGGCTAAGTACGTGTTTACTAGTTGTTAGTCCACCCGATAACAACCCTAAACAAGGGAGGTAGGGGGATACGTATGATATAAACTTCTCTACGTCTCTTTTAAGTAGTTGGTCAGTGATCAACTCTTTTTCTAGCTTTTCAGGTGATTCAATAGCGTTGAACCCTCCTAACGCGTGGGCGAACTTGCTTATTAAAAGATCACAGAGAAACACGTTCGCTTTCTCCATTCTTTTTACCTCCCATTCTTCGTAGATCTTGTTGATGACTTTATCTGAAGCCTTTTTGAGATAAGCGATGGATTTGTCTATCTCACCGTCCTCTGAGAGTCTTCTTAGTTCGTCTCGTTTCTTGTCTACATCAGTTTGGGGAGTGTCGTCAACTTGTGACGTGTCGATTTGTGGTTCATCAATCACTTCCTGTTCTGCTTCTCGTATGTCTTCAATTAGTTCATCAATTGTCTCGAGATTTTTTGTCTTACGTTTTGGCATGTCCTATATACTATGTGGTATGTTTTGTTTTTGCGGAATAACTAGTTCGTACGAGTACGGGTGTCTTAGAAGTATCTCCAATCTTGCGTACTCATTGTCTTTCAACTGTTTTATTATTTTCTCAATTTCCGCTTTATCAACTCCGTTGAGATAATCGTCTACAATAATTTTCATATCGTTTCTGTTAGGGTTGTAGAATGTTACTAACTTCGAGATGTTCTCACGATATGGTTTACTAATTGAGGTTAGTTGTTGTGTTATGACTATTGTGGATAGGTTGTAGTGTCTAGCGCTAAAGGCTAGTTTAACTAGTTCGCTTGTTCTGTTTTTGACGTCCTGCCCACCAGCGCAATCGTCTAGTATTATCAATGAATTGGTGCCTTTGTAAATACCAGTCACATATTTAAGAAATACGTCGACCTTGTCTTGCTCACACTGAATAGCGATAAAGTTTGGGTCTCTCAAGTATTTCCACTCTATGTACGTTTTATTCCATTCAAATGTTGGACATATGAGAATGATGTACTCGAAATGGTTCGTGTATTCTTTCTCTATCATATCCAATAGGTAGTGCGTTTTACCACAGGCTGTCATACCAACAATTAGCATGTTAAAAGGCGTTTTCATATAGAATACTATATGTTTTAGTATTGGATTGACTGTAGATCGTTGTTGATAAGGTTTACGAGTCCGTCGGAGAGTACATTTATAAATATTCTACACATAACGTTTGCTGTTGTGACTTTTTTAATGATTTCCATCAGTATTCCTGACTGAGTATTCACGATCTTTTTTCCAGTGGCTACTTTCGCGTTATCTTCGATAGATCTAAGGTCAACAACCAAAGCGAAACCGTCTTTGTAAAACTTTTGGACAGTCATGTGCTGGTCACAGTCTAGTTTTCGTCCAAATAGTCGTTTCGCTTCTACCCATAGTCTTGATTTTGGTATTCCTTGACTGTATACCATATTTGGCACGCCTTCTATAGTAAGTTTGACTGACTCTATGTTTGGGTAGACGAACTCCTCACTGTCAGTTCTTGTCTTATTTGTGAAGAGTAGAACGATAGCTTTCATTGACTTTCTTGGTAGGTTAATGTTTTCGTTCACAAGTGTGATTCCTTTATCCCACTCCACAGTCTTCATTAGCGTGACGTGCTCGTATGATAGAGATCTACCGGATGCGTATAGAGATGATACTTCATCAGCGATCTCTTGACTCTCGATAGTTTCGTACTCCAATTCGAGGTTCTCCAACGTATAGCCAGTCACAGCTAATCCAGATTGAGCCACCATAATATCGGTTGCTTTGGGGAGTGTGATTATGTACCTGAGATTATTGTTCATATTATACGGTGCGTATAAGCCATGATCTTCCAGAATCTTGTCAAGTTGAATCTTTTGTTTGGTACCATGAATAGAGAACATCAGACCATCGCTAACTTTTTGTACGTTTCCACTGGCCGCGCCACTGTCGTCCTTCGAGATTAACTTTCGAAGGTTCTCGTTTGCTAGGCCGTATTCGATCATAGCCGCTCGCTCTGTTTTAGGTCTCCATAAATCTCTGTACGTACCGATAACACTCTCACCACAGTTGTCGTACACAGTCTCACCTGCTAGTTTTATAACCAGTTTTTCAGAGAGTAGTCTCGAGAGGTTATTAAGAAACCATGATTTCGCGTTCGCACTTTTGAAGTCGAATAGGAGATGGAAACTGGAGGGTACCAAGCAAGTGTTACCCTTTGTCTTTGGGATATCAATGTATAACTCCTCCTCTGGATTGGCTTTGTTAGGGTTCAGTGTCACGACGTGACGGGTCCTTGTACCTTTGATAGCAGATATTTCACGACGTCTATATCCAGGAAGCAACTCTTTTTCACTAGTATTCATACTATATATTATAACACATGTTTTATTTCCTCTGTTTGTACTGATCGTAGACGAACCAAGCTAGTGCTATCGCTAGGATCCACAAATTAGACGCTAACCAAGATATGCCTGCAGCTCCCCACTTTAGCACAGTTGCCACCATGTTTAGTAGTCCAAACAGTAGAGTGCCGGCCTTTGTGGATAGGTTAGCTATAGCTTTACCTAATTTTCCAAGTGCTTGACCACCTTTGACGATAGTACTTCTAGCGCTTATTATAATCGTGGTGATAAAAGCGGCTATGGTTGTTCCTAAAGCCGAGGCGCCTAACCAATTTTCTTTAAACCACTCCTTTATTTTTTGTAACCTAGCGACGTCCTCTTCTTGTCGCTCCCTAACCTCCTCCACCTCTCTTTGCCTAATTGTTCTGTCTCTCGCTTCTCTTAAACCGTTGATTCTTACTTCTAGCTCACTTCTTTCATCCTCATCTTTAGTCGCACCTAATTGCTCTAGTGTTTTGTTTGTTGTTTCTTTATAATAATCTGCTTGAACTTGTAGAGCGCCATCATCACCAATTCTTGATTGTGAGTCTATAGTGCTTGGTGGGTTTACCACACCTTGATGCTCTCGGTTTTCTCCATCAGTCAACCCTATTATGTAGGAGACGTCAGGGGATGTATCTACCAGCAGTTCTTCATACTTGTTATCTTCTGGTTGTTTTTCAATTGGTTCTGGTGGGTCGGGGATGTCTGCGATCATTTTCTTGAACTCGTTGGTAGCTTTTTTTGTTTGTGAGTTTTTGTTTCTACTAAAAACGAGACCGCTCCTTTTAGATCTAAAAATTAGGGTTGGTACACTTCTAGACCCATCTCCCTTAGTGTACTTGAAAAAGACTGAGCCGTTACTGTTAACGTTTGTTCCATTAACTATATCCCTCGAGATGTCGTCTTCGCCTATCGACTTCTTATATAGTTTGTTAATCTTTGTGTTAATCAACTTGATTCTCTTTATATCCTCCCTTACTTTATCCTCACTAAAGTGTTCGTTAAAGGTCTTGAGCGCTTTCAATCGCTCTTCGATTTCGTTAGATTGTTTGTTGAATAGGTCAAAGCTCTCGTTTGTCACGTTGTTATAATCACTCTCAAGGTTTACGAAATCTATAGAAGTTGTTGTTATTGTTCTCTCACCATTTGTTATTGTTATTGTCTTACCACCATCATTATCTGTGAATGATGTCTCCGCACGTCTGTCTCTGCGTTTTGTGACTCTAGTCTCTATCTCTACTTTCACCCTGACGATTGTGGCGAGTCTATCATCATATTCTTGATCTGTTTCACCTTCTATGGACGTAGTATTGTTAAGTTTCTCGAGCTCTTTTTCTAACTGCTCGTCTGTATACTCCTTAAACTCGTCAAGATGTTTCATTTCGATTTCATCGAACCCTCCTTCAGCCATTATATACTACTCAATGTTTTGAATATCACTCTCTGGTATCCATGAGTTGTGTTTACTGCCATAGCCAAGCCACTTGACTAAAACCATTTTCTTACCCTTAACCTTCTTTCTCTTTAGTATCTTCTCAACTTTATATACATCGTCTCTTTTATCGACAGCTGACAACTCTTCCTCGTAGAACTTACCGATGATGGGTTCCCCTTCATGGTCCTCTATCTCGTACACGGTAGGGTCACCACGTATGACCTTTGTCACTTTGAATAGCTCCTCAGTGAAGTTAGCCTCATACCCTTTTGCAAATATGCTCTTGTACTTTGATATCCTGACAGTCTCACCTACTTTAAACTTTGGTAGTGGGTAGTCACCGAAATGGTGTCCAAATAACGTCGTCCATACTTCGTTTTCGTTTTTCTTACTAACGTCTTTAGGTCTCATTAGAATAGTACTATGTTTGGTATTGTTGTAATTCTCAACAAGCTGGTCTAGAATGTCAATCCACTTGTACGTTCCTTTACTGTAGAAGTACTTCCACATAGACGTCTTGAGTGTTCTGTTAAACCGTTCCACGACTGCTGCCTTTTTATCAGAGTTCGTGCTGAAGTACTTAACATCGTGTTTATCCAATAGATCCTTCACACCAACGTTATAGAATTCCTTACCGTCGTCAAACTGAGCCAGCTTTGGGTACTCGCCAAATCTAATCTTAGCCTTCTCTAGTAACTTTGTGACAGCCTTAGTCATGTTTTTAGTGTCTTTCCTATAGACGGGTATTGCGAAAGCATACCTACTAAGGATCTCAGTGGCTGTTAGTATCCAGTAGTACCCGTTGTTCTTATGCTTGTACTTGCCCATGTCAACCAAGTCCATCTGTATCTGCTCACCCAGATAGTCAACAAATGTTTGTCTAAACTTGTGTTTCTTAACAACTGGTTTGTACCTGGTGTACGTGTCTTGAGATTTTAACCAGTCCTTTATCTTTACCCTACTAACGTTTAGACCGTCTTCTTGTGCCTTTTGGTACAGCCTCTCGGCAGATTGGTAACCAGTTGATGGGTTGTAGTAAATATCTCTTAGTTCTTGCTCCATATACACTACGTGATGTGTAAATCTAACAACACCTCGCCAACGTTAATACTGTTATCGTCCTGATCTGTTATCTTGAACTCTAGTTGGTTGATGACTCCTTTGTTTATTGGGATTTTCGACCCAACACCAAAACGTTGTACAGAGCCCTTAAGTGTCTGTGTGCTAGTTATTGGCAGTACTGCGATACAACCACTTTTGCTACCATTAACTATGTTATTAGACCTGTCCACAATATTAGATGTTACTTGTATGTATTTCAGTCCTCTGTTAACGTTCACAACGTTAGGACTGGTTTTTGTGGTGTCTATTGTAGTGTTTTCGTCAAACCCTAAAAGTTGTCCAAATTTAAACAGTTCTATTTGTTGATCAGTTGTTATCGTACACGTCGAGTCATATCTGTTAGCCACTAGCTTGACGTCTCCTAACTCTTTCAAGTCGTCGACAATCGTTTTAAAGGTGTGGTACCCAGGACTAAAAACGTGGTTGTTACTGTTATAAGTTATCTTGTTGTTAGCTGTGGTTACGTTAACGTAGTCCCAAAAGATGGTTGCCTCCTTCACCAGTAAGTGAGTGTCTGAGTTAGTTGCTAGAGTTGACTCTGGTAGGTCTATAGTTTTCGTTGAACCACTAATCAATACTACCACTCTCATATAACGTACGTCCTCACTTATGACTCTATCTCTCATCTTCCTCTCTTTGGCTGCTTTTGATATAGCAGCCAAGCGTTTGCCTGCCTCTACTCTCTTAGGGTCTTTAACCCTTGTTGTCGACGTTATCATAGGTACGGACTCACTGTCAGTCATCTATACTATACGTGGTGTCTTGTTATAGATAACCTCACAGTCATATCACAGATTATCTCACAGATAGAGTATTCGATGAAAGTATCTTTGATGATTAGACAGTGTGGTTTCACTCTTAAATCTCCTATTGCAGTACTCACACAGAACTCTGGAGTCTCTCATATATGTCTCTATGAAATGTATTATCTCATGTTGGTCTGAGGATAGTAGTGTGTTGTACCCTTGTGATCTTAGTCTCCTTAATACCCTCATCTGGTTATTCCTAATAACTCCATTACCTTTCGGTGTTTTGAACTCTATAGCAAACCCATTATATCTCTTATGTAGTTGTGGAACTATCAAATCTGGTTGCCCACCACTGTAACCCTTCTTCCATCCATCTATTCTTTTAGTAGATGTGTCTTGGTACTCTCCCAACCCTGGGATGACTATTGTTGGATGGTACTCTCTAATATATTTTACAATGTCGTAGTGTAAATCTGTCTCATTCATGATTGACAGTTGGTTATACTGCGTGTAAACACCTGTTTTTCTTATAGATGGTAGAACTTCTGAGAATACCCATTTTCTAAAGTTTTCTGCCGACTCTAGTTTAGACGAGAATATTAGTCTGTATAGACCACTCTCGTTTATTTGCCAAACTTGCCTATTCTGAATTTGTCTATTTTGACACTCTAAATCTCGGGTCCCAAATTGGGACCTGAGATTTTGAACCTTTCTTTTCTCATCATCTTTCACACGCTGTTGTATCGCTTTGGAAGGTCTTTTATATCCTAAGATTTCAGCTACCTCTTTTCCGTAGAACCAAATATTATCTCCATCTTTTGTAGTAGTGACTGACGTGTCGTTATTTCTAAATATTTTAGTGATACTCATCACCTATAATATACCACATGTTTTGTTTTTATGTCAGAACAAACTCCTAATTGGTGATACTTATGAGCACCTACTCTTGGAACTTGTCGACTGACATATCACTGGTTCTTACGTGTAGACCCGTGTTTAAAGGGAGGTCGGAATCGGACCCCGCTTGCGTCTCGTACATTTTATTGTACCTTTTCACCATTCCGTTGATTGGTGGACATAAGTCAGTCACATTATCGTCCAACACTTTAACGTCTGAGAGGAACATTGACTCGTTGTAAGGAAGACCTCTAAGATACGATCTTAGTTGTGTCAATATCTTTTTGTAGCTAGTGTGTGCAAACTTGCAATGCTCCACTCTACTCGTCAGATTGGATTTAGCCAAGTAGCCTTGGATGATCACACCAGGACCACTAATACAAGCAATGATTAGAGGGTTAGCTGTTATCGATCCAGCTACAATCCCTACTGTCGTTAACCCTATGCTAGTCATGTTTAACGATAGTTTAACTTTCTTCAACCTCTTGTATTTCCATTTGTAACAGGCTTCTAGTTTGTGGTAGTACGCGTACAAGCGTTTGAGCTCTAGCACCTCTTCCTCTGACATATCCTTTGATATGTGATTGAAAACAACAACTGACTTCTTCCTCATATATCTTAGCTCACATCATATTCCTTCATCATATCTCTACCAACTAATATTATGTCTCGGCTCGTCATGTAGCCAGAGACAACCCTCACACCGTAGAACTCTATCAAAGACGGGTACTTATACGGTGCGAGTGGTATTTTTGGTCGATACACTCCAAAGATCGTTACGTAAGGAGACCCTATCTCCTCGTGGTTAGCTGTGAAGTCTGAGTCTGTTGATCTTATGTTGTTCACCTTAACGTAGGAGTTACCCATCCGCCAATGTATTGATATCATATGTCTCTTGGTGATGTCGATGTTATTTGGGATTGTACACGTATACTCCTTTGCTGGAGAGCCACCACCATATGATAATTTATCGTTTTCACCTCCTTTGTATCCTATGTATTTGTCCCACGATCCATCATCGTTTGAGATAATTGCCTCCCAATCTATCGTAGAAACCCTGGTGACTAACCTCACTACCATAAAAACGGATATGTCACAGTATTGCATACGTGGACAATTAAAATGCACTCCAGCTTCAAACGGAATTGGAGTTAGCTCAGGGGATAGGAAGCTATGACCATTGTTAACACCAATAATAGGACCATACGTTGGATCGTATTGCACTAACATGTTCGTTTTATCTCTAATGGTTTTCACTTTATTTGTTCCACTGTGGTACTCCACCATACTCACAGCATGGTTTGTGACGTTAAAATCAAATAGAACGTTATAGGACTGCGTTCTAAAGTATTGCGATAAGTATACAGACTCCAACACTTTTTTATTGATAGCATCCCAATCGTCTTCTGGATCTGCTACGTTTTTGAGTGCCCTGAACGCCATATCTATATTCCCAGACATCCTCCCACCGCTAACGCTTAACTTAGGGTCACTGTCTAGATGTCTCTTAGCTCTTCTTAATATTTTGTCACTCTCGTAGTCTCTGTCCTCAAATCCATAACTTAGACTCATTATGTTATAACATATATTTGCTTACTAAATAGCCAGACGCAGCCGAAACCACTAGAACTAGCCCCAACTCTGTAGTGTTGTCACCTGGTGTCGCCTCTAGACGACGTTCTTGATGTGTCACCTTTGGTTTGTCAAGTGTCTCCAGATGCTCTCCACCTTCCTGGTGTGCCACGTTTGATGTCACCAGACGATTCGTCACCTTTGGTTTGTCAAGTGTCTCCAGATGCTCTCCACCTTCCTGGTGTGCCACGTTTGATGTCACCAGACGATTCGTCACCTTTGGTTTGTCAAGTGTCTCCAGGTGCTCTCCACCTTCTTGGTGTACTTTCTTAACCTCAGTCGTTTTCGTGTAGTTTAACCCACTGTTTACCCCAAACTTCATACTCTGTGTAGCAGTCTTCAATAGGTTGTTGTACCCAGCGATTTTGTTCTTGAGGATTACAACGTTACTTGGCATTAACCACGTAGACGGTGACAGCGCAAGGTTTTGGACAACGTTAGTGTCCCTAATCGACTTGTTCATGTTGAGAATCCACGTTGACACGTCGTAGTTTATAACACTATCCTCCACCAACTTTCGGAACTCATGTTGAGTCTCTAGACTGCCTGCGGAATCACCAACGACTGACACACGTGTTCTAGCTTGTGCACCAAGTATGGAGTAAACAAAGGCTTCTATGGACTGATTTAGATATTGTCTCCCAATGTTGGTAAAACCATTCGACACCAGAGGAACGTATCGTTTGTAGTCGTTCTTAACGTCGTTAATCGTGAAGACTCTCTCCTCACCTGTTGTACCATCAGCAAGGACTTTACCCTGATAGTAATGTTTTTTAGGAATCTTGTCTATCTTACCATACAATTCTCCAGCATCGAACTCTCTACTTATCGATCTCATACTCTCACCACCTTCCATCCTTCTGAGAAGTCTTCTAACAGTAAAGTACAGATGAAACCTCATTACACTCGTGATAACAGGGTGGACTTCTTGCGAGGGTGATAAGTGTTGCAACGACACTCCACAACAGAAACTTGCACAATATGTTGCAAACACGACCCTATAGTAGCTCTCATTATCGTCCCACTTTGACTTTGTCTTTGACGTGGTGATTTGTAATATTGGTAACTTTGAGAGAAAGTAGTTCTTTTGATTAACGAAGACTCTAAAGTTATTCACTGGGTAGTTCAACACGTTTTCCGTTGGATAGCCATCCCAAAGTCCCCAGTGGTTCTTGCGACCTTTTGATAGTGGTTGGATAGTTCCACCAGATAGCCATATTTTTGGAAACTTGTCGTCGTGACCTTTTGGAGACTTGTTGTTGTGTAACCAAATCCACATACTCTTGTCGTTTTTGAAGGTATCACTAGTTATGTTAGTGCTTATGATGTCGTTGTTTCTAAAATATATGTCAACGCCATTAACCTCACCGTCTTGTGAGACAGTTGGATCGAACTCAAACTTGCTCAAAGTGATGTGAGGGTACTTTTTGACTAGATTCAGCTTAGCCACGCGTATGGCGTTAGCTATCTCTTCCTGGTCAGGTATCATTGGTTTGTTTATCGTTAGATACTTAGTGTACTCCGGGTTACTCTTAAACCTACTTGAGTCTACACTAACGTCACCAATATTGGTTTTCGTCACGAAGAATATATGTATATGCATATTATCGTCAACATCAAGAAAAAACCTATTCTTGTCAGCATAAGGATACTTTCTTTTGAACGCATCCATCATAACATACCGATAGTTTTAACTATGGATACATCATAGGCACTATATGAGTGGTAATAGCCGCTGGTTCACTGTATTACACGATTAGTCAAGACAAACAAGTAGTAACCGAAGAGCCTAAGACCGTTGTTATAAAACCATCACGTAAACTCGACAGCCTCGATTAAAACATATCGTATAATATATGGCATCAATAGATAGAAAAGAACTGATGAACGAGCTATACGACGCAGCCCTTGTGACTGCTGGAGCCGTAGCCGTATCCATGGCATCAAAGAAAGTACTAAAAGAACCGTTAGGCACTCCCGAATCAGTGAAGGGCACCCTCAAGTTAGCGACTGCAGCTGTAGGCGTTTCAACGCTACTCGTTAAGTGGGCGCAGAGCAAGAAATACTTACCTATTGACCCGTTCTCAAAATAATCTAACGTAATACATAATGGCTAGTGTGATAGCAGGTGGTTTATTCAACGCTATAGCATTCGCAGGAGCTGGATTTATATTCAGCAAGCTAAACCACACCGGCTACGAGACAGAGATAAAGAGACACAACAAAGCATTGGAAAGTCTTGCAAGAGCGAAAGAAAAGTTCTACGAGAACGAGATTCGTCAGAGAGACAAAGTCCAGGAATTAAGACAACAATTGTCAGATGCTAACGCAGACATAAACGACACGAACCACGCTCTGGATCAACTAAGACAAGTACTGACGATACAGTATGATGGTAAGACATTTAGAAAAGAGCCTGAGTTGTCAGACTATTACAAACCCTCAGACGAGATGAAAGAATACCAAACGGTATTCGTTGGAGTTGTTGGACTACCTTTAGGTTACTTAATATATAGAGTGTTATAGAAATGAGCACTAAAACTTTGAAGGAGATGGCTATGGAATTTGATAAAAAGCGTAACTTGACAGAGACACTCTCTTACCAAACTCGTCAGATAGAAGAGTTGGAACAACTACTATCAGACGCTCTAAAACAGGTCACAACAATAAAGTGTGAGTGGAAGATACTAACCGACAACCACGAAGTTACTACACTATAGTCTAAAGATATATATAGTATACTAACTTAGATGGTTGACGAACGTACAATGAGAATGTTCTATGCTGGGTATACATTGGATGAGATTGAAACATCAAAAAATTGGAGTGGTACTACATTAGGGTACACATTGGACGAGATCAAGAACGGAAGTAAGGACGCAACACCAAAAAAGTGGCACGACACCACATACTGTTACGAGTGTAATAACCACAGAACCCAAATCGAATATGGTGTATTTAGTTGTAACAAGTGTGGAGAGACTACCTACGGACGCGTGAGAAACTTTGTACCTAACATTTGGATGTACAAGAAATCGGCTCATAGTTATAGTAAGTGGCTAGATAGAATGTTGACTGAACTAGTTAACGAGAGTGACATACCAGTAGTGATCAGTGATTTTGTAGAGATAGTGTGGTCTCTTAAAAGAAACAAACTGATTGTCAAGAACATATCGAAATATATTTTCTATGTCATAATAATATGCTCTAGAAGAGGTATAGAGTTGAGAGGTAGTCTTAACGACCTCAAACCTGGTAAGGTTAAGGTACGATTCGAGTATAACCTGTATAGTGTAGTATACAAGGATCTAGGTTGGGATGGGAGAGGAGATCCACACTACAACGAGTGGATAAATAAAATATATGGTAATATATAATGGCAAGACCAAAAATTTACCAAACCAAAGAAGAAGCTTTGATAGCATCCAGAGCTCAAACCAAAGAGTGGATTAGAACTCATAAGTGGGTGTGTGAGACGTGTGATCGGTCATACCACGTGACCTCTAAATCTAAACACGTCAAGACTAGAAAACATTTGAGAAACCTAAGCAGCTAGTTCCGAACTATTTTGTAGTGTCCATACGCATAGCTAGACACACCGTCTGGTAGTATATGTCGCTTGTCGTCAAAGCAACTTAAGGATATCTTGTTTATTTCATAGCTTCCCAGTTGGTGGCTCTTGCTGCGAATAGTTTTAATTATGTGAGACATTTGCTCACCATTTGTCAGGACACTTTTATAGTTGTCATGTCTTATATTATTTCTAATGGTACTCTTCTTGATACCTTTAGCAGTCTTCCCACCTTTTCCATCCTCTTTTATGTAGCTATACATTTTCGACCTTAAACCAACGAACTCAACGATTGGGACTCCTAATGTCTCATCCTTCATTTTACCAATAACCTTCTTGTTGGTTAGGTCGAAGTAAGGAGATGACTTATCATATCCACTAAAGTCGAACATTTCTTTGTTAACGTACATGTCTTCGTACACATCCTCCGTCTCAATCTCATACATTAGACTATCTGTGTCTGTGAACAGTAGTTTGGCTTTGTTGCCATACTCCTTTTTGATGTTATTGTAGTGGAAGTCGTACATCAATGTCTTTGACAAGTCTAGAATACACATACCTACGTACGCTGGTCTATTTAGAGTTAGTGTCTCTTTGATCTTGTGAACTGCTACCAAGTTATTGTCAAATATCTTACTGCTCACAAAGGTTGGTTTTGACGTTAGTTTCTTCAGTTTTTCCTTGTCTGTTACTAACTCCACGTTCACACGTTTTCGTAGATTCTCCATAGTCTTTCCGAATACACTATTATTCATGAGCTTGAAGAAATCCTTCTCAAAGTCGTTCTTCGCTTGGGTCCTCTTGTCTGTATTAAAGTCGATATATTGCTTGAGCCATGGTGACTGATCGAACTGAAGTACTCTATGTATCTTCTTAACCTTCATTCCCAAACTCTTGTATAATTGTAGGTTTCTATAATGAACGACGTACTTACTCTTATCGTTTAGGTTAGGTATAAGTTTTGCAACCTCTCCTACAGATATCTTAAACTTATTTTGGATTGTCTTACAATAGTTTGACAACATATCACTACTTACTTTCATCCTCTCAGGGGCTAAAGGATAGTCGTTGTGAATATTGTGCAACTCCTCTGGATACTCTAAATCAACCTCAAGTATCAACCCCTTGTCTGATTCGTTGTTATATTTGTCTAGATTGTTGATGTCAAAACCCTCGACCCACCCAAATCCACCAGTTGGTAGACACTGACACATAGCCCAACCGTAAAGGTTATTCGCATCTAGGTATACGATGTGTTTCGATGGTTTACTACTATCATACCCCTTCATGTATTTGTTATTAGCTTCTCCGTGCCTATGTGTTATGCAGGAGACACCACCCCGCATTCCTTTCTCGATGAACTGAAACATATCAATGTTAGTCATTAACTTTAGTTCCACTCCTGTCATCTTTAGAGCGGCGTCCCACGATAGTCCAGGTGATGTGAAGTAATGACAAGGGTCTAACTGGTAGTACTGTTTACACGTTCTTCTAAAGTTCTCGAACACGTCAGCCAGTAGTAACACGTCAGACTTTAGGTATAGGTCGTGGTACTCACCCATATTCTCCACACCCATTGCCTTCCACACTTCTTGAGCGTGCTCGTAGTCTGTGTCTGACACATGCTCGTCGTTTAGGATGCTGTAGAAACTCTCCTTTGATGGCAACTCAAGTTCGTTAAACTTATCGAAACTATCCATATAGTCATATGGGTACACACCTTTTCGCGACACCAACTCTAGCTCCTCGCCTTGAAATAGTTCAGACGTATACTTGAGACATTCCTTTGGTAGGTTGTTCACCAGGTTGGCTAGACTAGAGCTCATGAATTGGAAACTATCTAGAAACACTAGATGTTTACCTAACATGAATGCCATATATTTCTCCATATTATGTGGTATGACGTTGATTTTCTGACCTATCTTGCCTATCTCTTGCATTATGAAGTGACTATCGTACCCTCTTAGATTATGGAATATTACAGGTATCTTATCAGTCAGTCTATAGTTCCTATTACATAACTGATGTGCCGAACCTCTATACTTACCAGTGACATGACAATGATCTCTAACTCTCACTTGTCCCCTTTTGTATTCTCTATCACAAATATGACATTTAGTCGCTTCCTTGAAGTTAACCTTGTCAGCTATGTTCATAACCATGTCCTTATTAAAATGCTCCTTTCTGACTTTCTTGCAGTATTTAACCTCCTCTAGCATCTTTTTCATGAACTTCCTAACTGCGTTCTTACCTCGAAACATCTCTACTGTTTTACTATATTTATCATCGTAACAGCATACTACTTTGTACCCATACCCACAGTCCGTGTGTCTTTGGTACTCACTAGTGTACGATCCTGTAAGTGGTGTCACGTTGTCGACCTTCTCTGTGATAGCCTCGAAGTCTGCGTATATCACGAATGGTACCTCTAATTGTTTGTGATAATTTACGTACTCAAGAGTACTGTCTTCTTCAGCTGGCATCTTGATCGCTTGCTTACCATTTACCACCATACAAACCTCCTTATGCTTCTCAAGAATCTCATTGGTAGTAAAACAATGAAGACAGTACCTACAGAAATTCTTACGACACTTGTGATTAGACTGACCACACATAAACCTACCAAAGTCTTTGATGTACACGTAATGTCGTTTAACACCATTCGTTATTAGCAGCAGGTCCATATGATCCTCACACTTCTCCTCAGAAACGTAGATAGGGAATGGCTGCTTGTCCTCATACCCAAACACGCTGATGCTAATATCATTCTGCCTCTCAATCTTTTTGTACTGTTTCGTATCCACTGGAAATCTCACTCCTTCATAATTGACAGAACCTACGTTCTTCTTATGCTTCAACACTCTCTGCGGATCCTTTCCCACAGGGCATTTGTGCAACACGTGACACCACATGAAACACTTATCATCTTCATTCTTTATATTAATCAAACCTTTCGACGCGTTCCTCAACTCTTCCGGTAGCTCAATATAACTCGATCCTTTAAGAGGTATATACACTACCACATTAATATAGTGATCGTTAATACTATCTACAACCCACCCAGACCCTTCTGACAACCACACAGCTATACGATTCACTATCTCCTCACTAGCTTGCTTCGTAGTCCCACTAATATCAACACTATTAGTCACTGTTTTGACCACACTATTGAAGAAGGCTGTTTTAAACACAGACTCTCCGTCACCAATTTGTTTCTCTAGAGTCACTTTCAATGTCTCAGAAAACTTTAAACCTTTCAGTCTCTCTAACTCTTTCTGTAAAGTTGAGTCCACTACTCCTCTAGTCTTGACTAGTTGTTTTAGTGGATCATTATTGTCGACCACCTCAACACTATACGACTTGGTGTACCCTTTGAGAGCAACTCTCCTTTGTACTACAGTAGGAGGTTTTATCTCAGCAATAAGGTTAGTGATTCTCTCATACTCTTTGTCTGAGACCTCCTGACTTAATCGTGACCTCTTAACATATCGTCTAAGATCACGTCTAGCCTTTCTGACCTCCCTAACTCTGGTGACTCTATTAATAACACCCTCTCTAGATACCTTTCTAATAAGGTCCATCCACTTATACCCCAATGCTTTAGCGTCAGCTAGATAGCCAGACATCCTCTCTAGAAAACTCATCTTAATATTAGGCATAACTAAGTCACCAGAACCTATAGCAGGACCACGTGCACCACCGCTCGATAGTGTACCACTACGAGCAACATTACCATCCACAATAGAGTTACGTTTACTCTCAGACATTTTCACACGAGTCGTTTTATTATTTAATATAGCTAAGTCCTTAGACCTTTTCGAACCACGAGCCCCACTCGACTCATGACCTGAAATAAAGTTCATATCAGGATCACGTGTAATATCACTTGACATAGTCTTATTACGAGCGACATCCTCACCAGCAGCAGCCCCACGTCTATACACCTCACTCTGTAGCCTACTAGCTGACACATGTCTCATAGGCTTCAAACCATGCGACACATCGTCTATTAGTAGTCTCGAAAGTGGGGCTAACGGCGAACTTTTTCCATTTGAATGTCTCAACTTCTCTGGAGAACCAAGCACTTTTTCTGTTTTTGGATTCCACATATTTACTCGAAAGTTATATGTGGAATCCAAAAACAGAAAAAGTGCTGCGTTCGTCAGAGAAGTTGAGACATGAAAAAATGGAAAAATGCGCCGGTAGCCCCACTTTCTATACTACTAGAACTTTCAACGCCTTATCGAAAGACAGTTCAATCATCATCCTCCGGCCAGCAGACAAAGGTCGCGTTGTTGTTATTATGCACTCCAACGATTACTTCCAAAAAATCAACTCCTTGCAAGACAAGGAAGTTTACCTCAGGTAGTACACGTGTCTACTGGAAATCAAGCTGTGAGCCACAAACATCGACTGTATACTTCCAAAACCTCGTTTTCAACGCGCAAACGACATAATCCTCATAATTGAACTATATTTACCTTGGCAAAATAATTGCCGACGTCTTTTGACGAATTAATAGTTTGCCTCGGCAATTATTTCTGCCAGGCGCCTGATGAATTCACTGTAAATCGCAATTACGTCAGGAATTACTTCGGCACACCTCGCCGGCAGGAATACTGTCGTGGGTCGTGGATTAAAAATCGTGGGTCGGAAAATATGCTAAAAATTTTGTTATAATGTAATGTAATGTAATTAGTTTGTTTCATCATTAACTCTTACCGTCATATAAATGGATGTTTGAAATGGTAAAATCTATAAACCTTAACGGAAACTTATAATTTTAACGCTTTTAATAGTTTTGGTAGAAAACGCGGTCTTGCGGACTTGCGGACTGCGGATTTGCAAAATTTTTTGTAAAATCATATTTCTAATTTAGAGTCTTTTAGCATGTTTAGCCTCTAACTTAAGGCAACAGCCCTTAGCTTATTGTGTAATACAATACACATGCACACATGGTTTATTAAACCTGACAATTTCAACTCTTACATGTTAGCGGTTTTTAAATAAATTAGCATCTTTACCGATAGAACAGTTCTTTTTATGTGTCGGTAACGACACTGGGGCTTGCTGAAACTAAACAGACACATACAATTGAGCGATACATCTCCGCGTTTCCTATTAAGTAATTAAGTAGATTTGCTCTCACCTGCGCCTATATTTAACCAATATCTAATTGTAAATATCTCACTCTGATGATGTTACGGGTTGTGAAGAAACGTTGGTATTAAAATTTTCTTAAAGATATTATGTTTATAATATGCCTTTAGTACTTTACTCAAAGTTATTTCCTGGGCCGAATCATATTCTTAACAAGACTTCGCTTTCCGCCGGGTATTTGTTAACTGTATATATAACGTTAGATGAATCTCTAATAATCAATTTAATAAACAACGTGAGTGTAGTGCATTACATCATAAGTGCCGTTGCAGAAAGTTCCGATTTCTGCTTTGTCTGAAAGTTAGGACCACTGAAACTCAGGCAAACCAGCCGTGTATTTTTTAAAGGATTCCTTGAGACTAGACAAGACTGCCAGCTCAAAAGTAGCCAGAGTTAACGCCAGGCAGCCTAAACGCGGCTACTGTCTTTAAAACAGGGAACGGGGAATCGGGGAATGGGAACAGGGAACGGGGAATGGGAACGGGGAATGGGAATCACATATGTACTTCTAGTACGTATTCCATATAAGGAAGTGACCGACGAGCAAATAGAAGGCATTGACGAGCAAATACAAGGCATTAACGAACAAATACATGGCACTCGTACCAGCCCACTGCACTGTTATTTTCAAGGAGTTAAAATAACTCCCCTGTTACCCCATTTAGGTGGAGTTAAAAAATAACTCAACTATTGGGAGTTCAAATAACTCCCAATAGTGGAGTTATTTTTTTTTGAGAGTTAAAATAACTCTCATGTTACCCCATTTAGGGGAGTTAAAAAATAACTCCACTATTGGGAGTTAAAATAACTCCCAATAGTGGAGCTATTTGTTAATTATAACACTTAAAAAATCTACTCCCTTTTGGGATATCGTTGTCTGAGAAGATTTGTTAAAAATAGTCCCAGACGAGTCAAAATGCTATAGTTTCTTACTTTATATCAACTCGGACATACGATGCAGCGACAGGGAAAAGTCAGTACTAAACACGGAAAGATATTCAGGTTATCTGTAGACTACTGTAACTGCAGTTGGACTTGAAGTGTCCTTCGGTTCGAATACGGCTTTGTCGGCGATCAGGGACAAGGACTATGCTTCAAAAACCCATTTGTTTTTGAAGAAACCTGTCTTCCTGTCGACAACAATGTTTGGCCTAAGGTTTACGTTCATGCTGCTGTCGAGTACAGCCGCCGCTTTTAAGTCTGAATGCCGTACTTATTGGCTTTTTTTACCTTCTTTGTGAATCGTATATTATTGCCTTTTTTACTTTCTTTGTGGGCTTTGTGAATCGTCGAGTATTGTCCAAGTTATTAAACATATATTTTATGTCTAGTTGAGAAAAGTTTTGTTCTGTTCTTAACTTGTAATACTGCAGTCTGCATGCTCAACAAAATCTTCGAAATTTAATAGATTGTTTAAAATTTATACAAGTTATTAAAGTAGGTCAAAAATTTGAAACGAAAATAAGATTCGTAAGTGCTTTTAATAATTCATTATATACGATAAATATTACTATAACTTATATCGGTATCGGGTGGCGCAGCGGATTAGTCGCGGAACATTAGGTTAATTAAGTTTAAGTAGCAAACACGATAGGTCGAGGAAACAGTCGAAATATGTATTTATGCAAGGTTCGAGCGAACCGATCGCTGGGAATCGCTCAGAATGGCATTTAAAGCTTAAGTTCAAATCCTATGCTATAGAGAAAAACAGAGTATTTGTTTTACTATTTATCACTGTTCGTGATGCCTTTATTGGAACTTGTAATAAATCCTGTTTCATTCATAATATACAGGCAGTATGATAGACAATTATCGGCTCGCAGTGATCGATCAACATGGAAAACTAATAACACTTAAAGACCTGCATTAGTCATTACGCTAGCTTTGTTTATTATTTGTCAATTATTTTTTATATAATTGTGAACTTTAAATATAAAAGTGGATAGTTCACATCTCGGATTGGAAATTAAGAAAATAAAGTTCTGATGGTATTTTATTTTATGGCATGTGAATTTGAGTTTTGTGTGAACGCAAATGTAATTTGAGTAAACTATAGGAAAAGGTTGTAAACGGCCGAGAACTTAGAGGAGCGAATTACTGACGTTTGGGTTCAGCTTGAAACGTCAGTATTTTTTTCCCAGTATATTCGAAACACTGCCTACGCAGCACTACACCTTTTTGCTACAATGTAATTTGAGTTGCCCGTAGGGTAGCGCGGACGACGAAAACAGACGCGTCGGTGTCAGAAACTGGCACGTACACGTGCACAATTTCCTTGTGAATTGTGTACATCAAGTGACATCAATAGACATTTAGGGACTTTATAGTCTTGAGCAGTTCCATTAACCCCCATTTATTTAATTATTTTGCCACCTTGTGTATATTTCGTTGCCTGCAGGCAGAGTGAACACCTGAGCAGGCGTCTTGTTTGTTTTAAAACTGCTAAAATGTGAAGATATCCTTAATTCGAAATACATCAACCTTATTCAAAGGAAAGCATGGACAAATCTATCAAGCAGCTTACTTTCAAAATTTAGAAAGGCTGTTTCTTGGTTCAATAAAGTGAAACAGTCTGTGCCTTAGTGTCGTCTTTTAATGCAATTGTTAATTGCTAACGGCACACTGCCTATATGCTAGAAAGTAAAACAGAATATCAGTAAAAAGAAATATTTTCCGATTTCACAATACTTTTCACAGTACTAGTTTTGTCCCTGATATCATATACCTACTTCGTAAAAGCGTTGTGTAGTATGCAAATTTTGTACGAAGTCAAATGCGATATATTCCATCATTAGCCCGTAGCCCGTAGGGAGTATCGGAAAATCCAAAAAACTTTGGGATATTCGGGTGATTGATTGCGTTTGAAACGGCGTTCGGCGTTGTCAGACCCCTCTGAGTTTCTTAACAACGGCATTATTTTCTTCATAGTTTACCAAATTAACTGAACCAAAACTACCAACTCCAAGCTCGCGTTGATTTGTGACTTTTTTCCAATCAAATGTAGGCAACCCATGGCCATGGCAATTTTTTCGCTTCTGACTTTAAAACTTCTTGATATCCCAGACATAAGAACACCACCGAATTTTGCGCACTTATTACACCTGCATGTGATGTGATTTTGTCTTTACGCCGCCGAATCAACAAATTCAATCGGCATCGCTAGTACAGCAGTCAGGAGAGCAGTGATTACACGTGCAGCATACGTAATATGATACGCGATGAAGATTAATATCGCTTAGAGACAAAGAGTAAAACAATTTTAGCTATTTCTTAATGGATATAAACTCAAAATAGGGTGACGGAACGCGCGCTATGGTCGTTTCTATTCGGAAACATTGTTACTTTGTGATTCTGAAACTGCTAGACGGCTAGTTAGCCTTGTTTCATCGTCAGGCGACGTCTTTAAATCTGCGATACGATTTACGGAGAACTTTAGAGCAATACCTGTTGTTGTATTCAGTATTCTCCTCAGGCGGTATGCGTTCGATCATCCTCGAGTGAAGAACTCCTCGAAGTTGAAAGATTCTGGACAAATATGAAATCTTAGAATGTTTAATAATGATAAATTGTGTTTTCATAAACTGTACGTCTTGTTTTTATAAGCAAGACAAAAAGACGGTTGGTTCATCAAGACCATCATGTTCTGACAGCCCATAAACCATTAGCCTGCGTGCAGATAAAGACGGTAATAAGAGGAATTCCGCCGTCTATGCGTAGGCTAATAAACCATAGGCATAGAAACATCTGATTTTATTAATGGCATAATGCGCTTGCCGATTTGGCCGTTTGCAAAAGCCATCAAACCGGAGTACATTCTTCGTACCCCGACCCCTGGGACTATGCGTGGTTTTAACCGAACTTTGCCGGGAAAATACAAGGTTTTAACAAACATCTATATCATAGGATTTGAACTTAAGCTTTAAATGCCATTCTGAGCGATTCCCAGCGATCGGTTCGCTCGAACCTTGCATAAATACATTTTTCGACTGTTTCCTTGTTGTCAAAATTCCCACCCCCCCGATTCCCAGTTTGACACCCCCCTGATTCCCATTCCCCGTTTGACACCCCCCTGATTCCCGTTCCCATTCCCCGTTCCCATTCCCCATTCCCATTCCCTGTTCCCATTCCCCGATTCCCCGTTCCCTGTTTTAAAGATAGCCGCCTAAACGCCGTCTTGCCACTGCTAGTTTTCACCACGGTTAATATAGTCATTTAATACTTCATATATATGTCAAATGATGATCAAATCGACACCTAAATGCTCTTTTGTATGCAGCTAAGATCCCCGGTCATTCAGGTCATACCTTTTTGGTCGCTCCGTGTTTAACTATGCAAGCGCCCTAAACAAACCCATATACTAAATAAATTATTTAGTGCGGGGAATACTAAATACTGCATTCGATATTTTACTTGATATTTTCTATTTTCTTTATTGTCTCCAACAACCACAACTTGAGCAACTACGTGTAACTGGACCCGAGATTCATCTATTCATCTTGTTAAGAATATGATTCGGTCAGGTTTATTGCGCACGCTGAGTGCCTTGCAAACATCTGTCATCAGTGCCGGAGCCCGAAGACATCAATTAGCCTTTCTCACGCTATGCGACCAGGCCTAATCCGCCATTTTTGGGTGGCAAACCGCGTGGGGACCGAGTACGAAAACTACTAAAAGTTCTATTTTGAGAAGACGAAAGGTTATCGTTTTGGCAGATTTTTTTTGCTTTTATCGAGAGAAAAGTTTAGATTTCAGCTTGTTTATTTAACAACTCAGTTCAACTTCCTGCCCACCAATTTTCCGATGTCAACTCGATAAACTTTCGGAGAAAATCAATGTTGACTGCATCGTTGAAGATTTCAGGTATGGATACTTGTTTGTTTAAAAGCACAATGTTTGACCATGAACCACTCTCATCGCTTTCAACATAAAACCATTCTAATAATATGAATGAAATCACTGATAATCATTTGAACTGTATTTGGGCATAATACAAGGCTAGCGTCTAAGACAAAAGGTTTTTTTCATGTTCTTTTCCAATGGTCGACACACCACTGTCATGGCTATCCTAGCTAAAGTTTTCTTCAAAACAGAGTATAAGAATTATGAAATAACGTTTAAATATATCTTTCAATTCTTATTTTCTGTTTTCTGTGAAGTAATGGGCAAATATTATGTGTTGAAAGCTTGAAAACTGTGGTTTAATTGAGTTAATAAGATGTCAAATTATTTTTTTGAAAGTTTAAGATTGAAAGCTATGTCGACAACCAGATATTTGGCAGATAATTTAAGTCTTATCCTGACTTTCTTTTAAAAAAAATCGTCTGGACAAAAAATACAGTATACATGCAGAAATAGCCATATTCCAAACAAACCAATTGTTATAATTTTTTTTTGCTGGTTAAAACTAATAACAGTACTTCCTTAGAGATTAGAGTGTTTTTATTTTGTTGAAAGTTTAAAATTGAAGGCTGTGTTCAACAAGTGAATATTTGGCAGATAATTCAAGTCTTATCTTGGTCTTCTAGCACAACAAAACCTTTCCTATATATTAATTTCCAACAAATAATTGTCTGGACAAAAAATACAGCAATCAGATACAAATACACTGTGGGATAAGGTAAATAAATCATATGTATAAAGAAACATAATTTTGAAATCAACTTAAGTGGTATATGGGTCTCGTTTTTAAAACCGTATTTTTCTAAGATATTACTGATGCCAGTTATAGATGGCCAATCAGTGCTTAAGTTTAGTTTGGGCCTGATTAGGAAGAGACTGGATTGGGCATGGTCCATGAGTATGAATCCACATTGGTCTCCATTAAAATCACTATTTAAGCATTTACATGAGACCAATTAGACCAACACTGATCCATTCTGGTTGCTGAACTGAACCATAATGATTCATGCTGATCTGAAGTCAGGTTGAACTGGCAATATCTTGACAATATCATGAATAAACACAAAAATAGGATAGTTAACATAGGTAGCTGGTAAAGAATCTTGTTATTCTGAATTCTTCTTATGATATAATAATATAATTGTTAGAACAGTCAGAGCTCTCGATAACATGTCCTCACACCACGACAACCACACTATATGACACATTATCACACACTATATGTTATACTGGCAAAAACATATACATCACATATAAACATGTCATACTGGTAACTACTGTTTTACCCAATGATAGTCACATGTAACCACTGGACATTAATTGTGGAGCCCTTGGCACATGCATTCTATAGTGTCCTCCACTTAATCTAGGTATCTATTCGTATAGTACTATTTGCACCAGAGGTGGATCCAGCAGTGTTTTTTTAGGGGGGTGCCGGATGAGCCGAGCGGCTAAGGCGTGAGGCCTCTAGGGGGGACCGGGAAAAAATTTTGAAAATTAGAACCCCAGAAATATAATTTCCTGCGATTTGAGCATTGAATTATGAGCTTCAGTTTGACTTAAAAAAAGGAAAAACCTTTGAAATTATACCATATTTCTGAGCTAAATATCTTGTGTAATTTCATGTAAGCCTGGCCACAAAATGACTGGACAAATACAGCACGCTTACATGAAGTACAATTATACAATTATAGTAATAAAAGTATAATTTACTGCAATTATAGTAATACTGATTTTTTGCACCCCCCTTGCACCAAGGCCAACAGGGGTGCGCACCCCTGTGCACCCCTCCCCTAAATCCACCCCTGATTTGCACTGAATCAATCATGCAGTAACATTATCCTCCAAGAATCTTAATCAATCAATTTAACTTCAGTGTGGGAGAAAAGGCAATATAGTATGTGGCTTTGGAATTCAGTACAAGAATTTCTTTTGCCTACAGTTGGAAGCCACAACTTAATATTGATCCCATCTATAATCTCTAAGGAAGTACTGTTATTAGTTTTAACCAGCAAAATAAAATTATAATAATTGGTTTGTTTGGAATATGGCTATTTCTGCATGTATACTGTATTTTTTGTCCAGAAGATTTTTTTTAAAAGAAGGTCAGGATAAGACTTAAATTATCTGCCAAATATCTGGTTGTTGAACACAGCTTTCAATCTTAAACTTTCAAAAAAATAATTTGACATCTTATTTACTCAATTAAACCACAGTTTTCAAACTTTCAACACATAATATTTGATCATTACTTCAGAGAAAACAGAAATAAGAATTGAAAGATATATTTAAACGTTATTTCATAATTCTTATACGGTTTGCTTCGTTATACCACGAATGTTTGCGGTCTGTTTTGAAGAAAACTTTAACTAGGATAGCCATGACAGTAGTGTGTCGACCATTGGAAAAGAACATGAAAAAAACCTTTTATCTAAGACGCTAGCCTTGTATTATGCTGAAATACAGTTCAAATGATTATCAGTGATTTCATTCATATTATTAGAATGGTTTTATATTGAAAGCGATGAGAGTGGTTCATGGTCAAACATTGTGTTTTTAAACAAACGAAGTATCCATACCTGAAATCTTCAACGATGCAGTCAACATTGATTTTCTCAGAAAGTTTATGGAATTGACGTCGGAAAATTGGTGGGCAAGAAGTTGAACTGAGTTGTTAAATAAACAAGTAGAAATCTAAACTTTTCTCTCAGTAAAAGCAAAAAAAATCTGCAAAAACTAACACGTTTCGTCTTCTCAAAATAGAACTTTTAGTAGTTTTCGTACTCGGTCCCCGCGCGGTTTGCCACCCAAAATGGCGGATTAGGCCTGGTCGCATAGCGTGAGAAAGGCTAATAGAGCAATTTTGCCGGAGCCCGAAGACATCAATTTTTTATAAACGTGCAACGTATAATCTGTCGAACTTAATTGCTAGCAGCGTGCATTCGTTGGTTTTGTTCGTACCTTTTCTCGGTCAAATGCATTAGGTTCGGCGCGCACAACTTAATATTCAAATAGTTCAATATTCAAATGGTTTCAAACGTCGAACTTTCGTTGTAAATAACCTAGTATTACATGTAGACTTTCGAAAACCCTTTTAAAGTGGGTGTGTGTGTGTGTGTGTGGTAACTCAACCTGCAAAAATTAAGGTTGAGTTGCGGGGAATGATTCCATCTAAAATGAATACAATGCCGTTCTACGAAGAGTGAGTATCTTTGCCCTTCAACCTAAAGGGGGCGAATATCCTGTGACACCGGTTCAAACGTCAACCTTATCATGTGACGACCTTATCAATACTAGGTAATTTACAACGAAAGTTCGACGTTTGAAACCATTAAGTTGAATGATTTCAATATTAAGTTCTATCGGCTCAACGAGGTTTTAAACGTCGCACTTATCATGTGCGCCGAACCTAATGCATTTGACCGAGAAAATGTACGGACTAAACCAACGAATGCACGCTGCTAGTAATTAAGTTCGACCGATTATACGTTCCTGCACGTTTGCATCCCAGGCGGAACTTTGTCGAACTTAATATTATAGATAAGTTATAAATGCATAAAAATTGATGTCTTCGATCTCCGGCAAAATTGCTCTATTGATGTTTTCTGGCTCCGGCACTGATGACAGATGTTTGCAAGGCTCTCACCTGGCCAAGCTATTAAATGCGGTAAAATTATAAGTTTCCGTTAAGGTTATAGACTTTACCATTTCAAACATCTATTTATATGACGGTAAGAGTTAATGCATGAAACAAACTAATTACACTACATTGCATTGCATTACATTACATTACATTATAACCAAAATTTAGCATATTTTCCGACCCACGACCTTTAAAGGTGGGTTACAGTCCCTTCTGCGCATGTGCGGGGTTTGTTTACGTTTTGCTTGTTTTGTTTATGTTAGGAGACTCCACACCGGAAATGGCTGCTATATTATTAAGCCGTTGTTTTATCGCAAGCTGGATTCAAGTCCTTTGATATTGAATCCTAACCCTGTACTTTGCTATTGGATCCAGCTAAGTTAAGATACAATACTAGACTGGTAGAGATGCCTTTAAAGACTAACCAGCCCTGGACTAAACTGTATTTATTTCACACGCACGAGACATGGCGAAAATCATGGTCAATTTCTACGGCTACTATGCTTCGAAAACCTCTGGGGAATCGCCGCCGAATCGAAGAATCAGTTCATTTTGATAAGCATTTCATAAAATACAACAAACCTTTGACCATTTAAAGGCCTTCCATGTTCTTTAAGATACAGTAAACTCGCACGGCTTTCGAGTTTTTTTTTACTGACATGACAATACATACTGTATAATCCGACGACCGACTTCGATTATAACTTTAAACATACTATAAATACACCACACTATAATAAGGTACATATATAAAGTAATATATATATATATACTGAAGTTCTTTTTTCTTGCTTGAGACTTTTACTACTAAAAGAGAGCGCTTGTTTGCATTTTATAAAAATATGCTTGACATTGCCTCCGGTGTTGTTAGAGTTTACCGTTAATACACACGGCTAAAAAATCCACATCAGAGCATGCATGTTAAAGAACATGGAAGGCCTTTAAAGGGTCAAAGATTTGTTGTATTTTATAAAATGCTTACCAGAATAAATTGATTCTTTGGTACCCCCGAGAATTTCACTCGTACATTTCACGCCTATTTCACGGCATCGTAGTCTTGGTGTCTCGCCACTTCATTGTTCATATTTAATCAATTATTTTCTTCTTTGAATTTCTTCCATGTCGTGCGTGTGAAATAAATACAGTTTAGAGACATCTCTACCAGCGTAGCAAAATAGATTGGAATTCGAAATCAAATATTGTTCTACACGCTTGCGATAAAAACAACGCACTAATATAGCAGCCATTTCCGGTGTGGAGTCTCCAACATAAACAAAACAAGCAAAACGTAAACAAACCCCGCACATGCGCAGAAGGGACTGTAACCCACCTTTAACCCACGACAATTACTCAAAATCTTCGGGAATTGTAAAATTATAAAAGACTCCCTCAGACCTGTAAATCACTTAATTTGTAAATTAAATGCGCACGCAAGCGATAAATAAAAAAGGAAATGTCGAAAGACTACTAAAAATCACAAAACGATCCCGTAACCGTTTGAAAAGCGAAGAAACTCGAAAAAATATCTGACTTGAATATATTCTGTTCTAAACTATAATACAACAATAATTGAACGACAATAGCCGCGGACCACGGAATCATTCTCAGCCCTGATTTTATACACAAAAAATTACTGATAGATTGGTAAGATGTATGTTGTCAATAGATTGTCCTTTAAAATCGGTGATGAACGTTTTCTCTGGTGGTCATCATCTTTTTTTACCTCACATGCTTTCAAAACGTTGGCGAATTGCGCTGAACGTTTGTCCTCGTTCGACAGTTCGGTGATTTCCGCAGTACCTTCCGTGTCCAATTTCAACGATTGGGATAACTATTTGCCTCGGCATTATTTTTGCCGAGAGAAACCAGCAAATTCTTAACTTGCCTGGGCAATTGCCGAGGCAAATTATGAGGATTGCGACATACTAGTCTGCCTACTTTCTGTATACTTTCTATTTGAAAACGAATTGGCTTATTGTGATTTTCGGCTGTCCTGTAGTAAGTCGAAAATCCAGTTTGGCGCGCTGTGAAATTCTTAATTGCAAATTGAAAAGGCAGTAAAATGCGCAAACGACATCCTATAAGATATGTTGAGGGTGTATTTTGTATACTTTCTATTTGAAAACTAATTGGTCGGCCTACAACATTTGTGTGTGGTGCGCTGTGAAAGTCTTAAAGTAAACTGCATCTTTTAACCATTGTCCTCTTCAAGTAAAATAGCGCATAACATAATTAAGGCAACTTTCAATCTGATTATGCCTATACTAATTGGCTTAAAACTAAATTAAATTGGCTTATTGTTATTTTCGGCTGTCAAACTGGATGTTCAGCCTACGACAGTTGTGTGTAGCGCGCTGTGAAAGTCTTAAAGTAAACTGCTCTTTTAACAAATGTCCATTTCAAGCAAAATAACGCACAACATAATTAAGGCAATTTTCAATCTGATTACCTGTACTAATTGACTTATTGACAAATTGTGATTTTCAGCAATTGGCTTATCGTGCGTTTCAAAAAATTGAAAAGCTAGGGAGTAAAATGCGCAAACAACATACTATATGATATAGGGGGTGTATACTTTACTAATTGGCTTGTGATTTTCGGCTTTCAGGCGCGCTGTGAAAGTCTTAAAATAAACTGCATTTTTGTGAAAATATTAAAGTAAACTGCATCTTTTAACCTATAAAATATAAACCCGGCCACCCTGGCTCGGTATTGTTCAATTGTCGCCCCCATATGTTATCTGCAGTTTGTATCTTTATATGAACCCACTCTGGCTCGGTATTGTTCAAATGTCGCCCCATATCTGCAGTTTGTATCTTTATATGAACCCGCTCTGGCTCGGTATTGTTCAAATGTCGTTTGTATATTTGTTGGTGTATTAATTCGAGTATAATCACTCGTTTCAAGCGAGCACTGTAATATTTTTCAACAACCTTTTGCAAATATTCATCAGTCTACAACAACTTTTTGTAATACGTTAATTTGTGCGTGTGAGCAAAACGCAAGACAAAATGCAACCGCCTGACCATAAATAATCAAAGATCAATACCGAGAAACCAGAAACAATAGATGATTGTTGTAGAAAAGTTTTTGAATATTATGGAGTGAAATCCGTACTCCTAACAAACATGCTTCGCGGACGTCTGCATATGTTATATGATTAATACAGAAGTAGGTACACCTTATCAAGACATTAAATCTAAAATCCGTACTTCAAACAAACATGCTTCGCGTGGAAGTCTGCCAGTGTTAATAATTGTAAATGATTAATACAGAAATACAGGTACATCTTATCAAGACATCAAATCTAAATTTCTATATTGAACTCACCTCCTTAAACGTCGAAGAAAAATACGGTATACTGAGGGAAAACGAAATAACAGTCCAAATGGAATCAGAATCGAACAATCGTACGCGCGACAACCGAGTACGTAATATCCGGTCACGTGTGTGGTACATACAATTGCTGCATAGTGGCTACTAGTCTATAGACACAAAAAACAATTAGAACCTAAACACTAGAAATAGTAAGTTTACACTGAAACTGCCCGGCTGATTATGCTTATATTGGTATTTACGAGATAAGCAGCTACATTTAAACGATTAGGCCCCGCACGTAATATGATATAAGTATATATATTATATATATATATATATACAGTCGAACCTCTATTAAGCGGCCACCCTCGGGGATCGGCTTTGTGGCCGCTTAATAGAGGTGGCCGCTAAATAGAGGTACGCAATAATTAGGCCTTGGGCGTGGTCAAATGTCTATTTATTCAATCATAAATCACCGATGACAGTAATAAGTAGATTTTAGAAAGATCAAGAAGTAATTGTTAACAAAAGAGTTTTCAAACTTGGTCCAAGAACTACACAAAGCGGTAGCAAAAGACTAACAACTTAAATTTGGAAAAGTGCAATATGTTCGACCATATACGTTTACTATTAGCAGTCTATGTTGGCTTAAAATAGTCCTTAATCTGCATTTGTCGCCGCGGTGCATTGAGTTTCAAAGCACAGAGCAAATCATTTGTCTTAGATATTGATTGAGCTAGCTCCTCATATCCGTTATAAATTGCAAAATTTCGCAGATCCTCAGCATGCCCAATTGCCTCCGTCAACGACTCCAGTTCAGGTTCTTGTAAATCTCTGTCATATTCGTCATCGCTTACTGAGTTCGCTGTATCTGACGAAGCGGATAAATCATTTAGATTGTCTCCCAGCAATTCCTCGCGAACAACTTCCCTCCAGTTCGGGTCAGAATTGTCGATGTAGCCAGGACAAACTTCAAGATCGTCTTCGGTCGATATGTACTCTTCTGCAGTACAAGGCACTTCGAATCTGCTCAGAAGTTCCTGAAGATCTTGCAGTTCCTCTCCTTCAAAGGGATCGTCTTCGATAGCGATTTCTTGCGGAGACAATCCCGTCTTCTTGAAGCATCTTTGGATTGTATCAGAGGACACTTCGTCCCAAGCCTGTCTTGAAATCTGTGAATCTTCTTATGTCCATCGAATGGGGAAGTTCCCCATTCGATGGACATAAGAAGATTCACAGATTTCACAATGTCGCTCGCACTCTTGGACCCGTCGACTTGACCACATACATAGCGAAGCAATCGCTTTTTGTACTTAACTTTCCAGTTGGCAATGATACCAGCGTCCAGTGGTTGAGTCTTGGATGTGGTATTCTTTGGCAAAAACACAATGTTTATGTTCGAAAAGCTGTCCGTCAAGCTTTGTGGATGACAAGGGGCATTATCCATAAACAGCAAAATACGTCTGTTCTTTCGCTTCAATTGACGATTAAGTTTTGACAAAACTTCAGTCATAATACCCGTGTTCATCCAGGCTTTGGCATTTGAAAAATAGTTGCATTTGGACGGACGCTTGTTGTCCTTTAAATGCTTGAAGCATCGCGGTTTTGCAGACTTCCCGATAACAATGGGATCTTCCTTATCCCCTACGGCATTAACAAAAAATGCCCACGTGATGCGCATCTTTGCGTTTTTGCCGCCACTGCATCTTTTTCCTCTTTCGCTGAGAGTCTTCTCAGGAAGACCACGCCAAAAACTTCCAGTTTCATCCATGTTCCACACATCTTCTTTCTTCCATCCTCTGGTGATTTCTCCTGCCCTTTCACTCCAGCTTTCAACTGTTTCCGGTCTCACGCCTCCCTCTTCGCCTGCCACGGTCATATTGCATATGTTATGTTGTTTCTTGAATTTTTCCAGCCAACCATTTGATGCTGTAAAACCTATCATTTCTAGCCTTTCTGCTATTACTAGGGCCTCTTCTTGAAGCATTGGTCCGGAAACTGGTATGTTAGAGTTTCTACACATGGTGTACCACTCCCACACGGGTTCGTTCACATCCGAATATTTGGCTGTGCGCTGTCGCTTTTGCTGACTTCGTTTATCAGTGCTTTCGTGCAAAGCAAGTATAGATGCCTTGTTTTTTATGATGGTTTTGGATCTGTGTTCTTCCAGTTTGAAAGTGTTCTGCTATTTTTCTGGCTCCGAGATCAGGGTGATCTTTATCAAATCTGATTACGGCAACTTTTTCAGACAGGTCAAGACATTTGCGCTTGTTCGTGAAGGTTGAGCAGCGATCGGTTGGACAGCTGTTACTGTGGCCGGTCTTCAGCTTTGTTTTAACACCAGCTTTACATGTTGCCTGTTCTTTTATGTTCTCGGTTGCATCTTTGCAAGAATGACAAAAGGACACACTTGAGCCAGCTTTCCAACCAGGTGTCTCTTCAGGAGCGGCAGTGGAACAGGTAGCTGACCTGTTACATACAGCTTTTCTGCAACTCAAACATTCGTAATTTGTTTCACTACCACACGTTTGACAAAATGCGGTACTCGTCAACTCAGACATTTCCAATTGAATACCTTACATTGCTATGGCGTTTTACCTCCCAACTGTAATGCTACACTCATTTCCGTTCACACCTGTAACGTCTTAATTCTGCCAGCCAAAAGATCAGAAATATATAGCATAGAAATGTCCTCCACGGAAACATTTAAAGTAATTTCGTTTATCAGAGGCTATCATGCATATATGGACATCTGGGTGCCAAACGTTGAAGAAGAACATGATCTTAAGCGAGAACCAAGTAACAAAGAGGACTCTAATGCTGTGGCAGTTGTTCGCGAAAGCTTGCACGAAATGGACGAAAATCTTAGTCTTGGATCAGTTCAACGTGCAATGCGACGTCGTCATGATATATCTACCGAAAAACGATACTCGCATCCGAATGAAATGAAGGAGGACTTTGAAATCATTGGACATGTTCCAAAATTAATGGCAATCTGGCTCACAAAGTTTCTTAAACGAGCGGCGAACTCCGGTAAAGCAGTGGTCAAGGGAAAGCGTGTGAATAGAGGTGGCGGCTATGGTTTGGAAATTCCCTGTGAATTTCATTTCACAGGAGATGCCTTTTCAATCAGTTGGCTAAAGGCAAAGTTAAAAAAGGAGGGATTTGAGGCGAAGTAATAGAGCGTTTCTATGCAACGCAAACACCGACACTTTTGTTGCTTACAATGCTTTGAATTTAATGACCTGTAAAGTTGAGCGAGGTGTCAAGTGACATGTGTTGAACATTATAGTTTTAAGTGTTATTAAGTAAATAAAGCAAATTATTAAACATTAGCGGCGCGTTTTCACTAGGCAATTTTTCTAGCTTAACATTCCTTTTGTTTTTAATCTCCTGACTGACTTTAACTAGTATATATTGTCTGGCTGTTTTCACTGTGAAATTTGAGGTGTTTATAAGTCAGATGGATTTAATTACATCGCGCTTTTAATTCATTTGAAAAACGGCGAGAGAAGAAGCACATCTCTCTTGTTGGTAGTTGCCGTTCTCATTGGAAGAAAAAAGCGTTTCCTTAAAAATCTGCTATTACTTTCCCTTCAAATGAGGAGGAGAAGACGAATCGCATCTTTTCTTGCAATACAGCAACACAATCGTGGCAATATTCGTCGCCGCAGGAGAACAAGGAGATTGGTCTGGGTATATCCAAGGGCTCAGTTTTGGTTTGAACAATTGCTAGTGAATCATAATCAAGATCATCTGTGGCGTGAGCATTTCCGAGTAAGCAGGGCACATTTTATTTCATTTGTGTAGTATTGTTGGTCCGTATATGAGGAAGCAAGATACGATATTTCATGAAGCAATCACAGTAGAATAGTCTTGACAGGCTTCTGTCAAGAAATGCGCAGTGATTGGCCGCGGCATGTAACATGACAACTTAAACCATGTTTGTATGTGGTATAACTTGGTGCGATATCCGGCATTTTGCGCCAGAGATTTCGGCATTTTGTCTAATGAAAACGCTTTGCATTTTTAACTCGCTTAAATATTTTTTAACTGTTTGCACTGCCACTTCCTGAATTCTTACTTTAAACTAGTTTTTTGAAAGAGTTGTGCCAAATAAATCATGCAAGCTGGCCGTTTAATAGAGGTAATAACATTTGGGACCGCTCATAGGTGGCCGCGGCCGTTTAATGGAGGTGGCCGTTTAATAGAGGGATATTTTATAGTAATTGTATTACAAATATTTTGGGACTTTGATATGCGGCCGTTTAATAGAGGGTGGCCGCTTAATAGAGGGCCGCTTAATAGAGGTTCGACTGTATATATATATATATATATATATATATATATATATATATATATATATATATATATATATATATATATATATATATATATATATATATATTAGTATATAGCCCAGAGGGATCGGGTTAAGATCGGGTTTATATACCCCAGAGGGATCGGGTTAAGGTTTCAATGGAATTGTGGGATGCCCACGAATTTCAATCAAGCAAGTCAAGTCTGTTTTTTACATCTGTTTTTTACAAGTGTCTTCTCGCTTCCGCCTTATCTATAAGTTCAAACTCGGGTGTCATATATGAACGTGTCATCTTCGCGTAGCCATCGTTCTCGATCATTCCATTCTTTGACTTGTAATAGTATGGTACAACGATATATTAAATTATTCTGTAAATAACTTTACATTTATGACTACGAATAGGCGCATTGTAGAAACCATTAGGTGACATTGTTAAAGGCGCCAGATGTTACAGAATTTGCGACATTGGTCAGACGGAGTGTGAAACCCGTGGTGAAACCAACTACACTTGGAGTTGGATGCGCGCATAATCAGCCGGGGGCAGTTTTAGTGTAAACTATTTCTAGTTTAATATATAGTCGTACCATACAAGTCAAACAATTGAATGATCGAGAACGACGGCATCTCCTCGACAACCACCGAAGAAAACCTACTACGCGAAGATGACGCAACCGACACTTGAAAAAGAACACACTTGGCTTGCTGAAGAACGATCCAGTTGACTTGCTTGCTGAAGAACCTCTCTCCTCCGCAGAGGCTTCTCTTTTTTTTTACTTCCGTGGAAGGCGAAGGCGCGCGCGAGGGAGGCGCGACAGGGAAGGCACGGGCTGGCTAGCCCGGGAGAGAGGTTCTTCAGCAAGCAAGACAAGTGAATCGTTTGAGTTCAAGTTTCAAGTTTTCTTGTTCTTTGTCATTCTCTTCAATTCATATATAATATCATCCAAGAGCATAACCTGCCAGGGGCGGATCTAGGAATTTTTATACCTTAGTCAAAATGGCGGGGTACACATCTGTAGGGGGGTACGGGGGTATTCTCCCCCGGAAATTTTTTGAATTTGGGTCTCTGAAATGGCATTTCCCGCAATCTGACAGCAATTTTGAGCATTTGTTTTAATATTTTCAAACATGTTTTTTATGAAACATTTATTAAGTATTAAGTTTTTTTGTCCAATTCGAACTTTGATAAAACATGAATTATTTATTCTCAACTTCCTGTCAAAAGCAATGAATAGCCAAGTCGTATTTCATACACCAGACAACGAGGTTCAACAACAATCGGTCAATATGAAGTTTAAACCTTTTTAAAATCAATACGAAACGCTTAAATATAGGTTACACGGAACCGGTAAACTCGAATCGAATATAGTCCCCTCGCCCGGCGCGAAGCGCCGGCCGAAGGCCGAAGGCCTGAGGGCGAGGGTGATAATATCGACCGGCGTTTAGTCCCTTACACGCGAGATCCAAGCCGATCCCTATCTCGAATGCAGTTTATATATTTATATATATTCAAGATCAACCGTCAGGCCCATGCGCGGCATCGGAAAATTTGGCCCTGGTAACTAGATATGGTAAATAATAAATATCTGCATTTGAATTCGTGTTTTGTCGGGTCGGTGAATGAAGATTTGAGTTCAAAAAGATCGTGAAAAGGCAGTGAAAATGCAATATATCGTCGTCCGAAGATGTCAAGTTCGTAAATCAAGTTCGTAAATCAAGTTCTATACGTGGCGTCAAAACTAAAGATTCTAAAGGTAAACCCGTTTTCGGTTTTTTAAACCTGTTAGTCAGTTACAAAGATAGTTTTGCAAACATGTCCGAGTATGTTATTCAGGCTTTTATTTGATGTATAGCATGATTTTCTTGCGTTAGTAGTTCAAAAGATATCGTCGTCTGAATATCTAAAATATTTATACGGAGTTTGTCAATCCAATCCAAGCGTCGTCGCTTTTTTCAAGCTGTTAGGTATCAGTTACAAAAATATTTTTGTAGGTATGTCAGAGGCTGTTAATCAAGCTTTCATTAGATATGTAGAATGAGTTCTTAGAGTTAGTACTTCAAAAGATATTGTGGTCGGAACATTTCACTTTTGGTATGTCGTCATGGCAACCGAAATTTAAAATTATTATAACACCAACCCAAGTCAGTTTTAGGGTTAGGATTTGGGTTAGGATATAGGATTAGGATTAGGGTTAGGATTAGCAATTATTTGAATTTTGGTTTGTTGATATATCGAGAAAGCGCCAATCAGACATCACGAAATCACTCTTTGCAGGGCTTTCGTCCTTACATAAGATATACCAATAAATTATGTGCTTTATTATAATATTGCAGAATAACAAATGTTAATACAAATTTTGAATGGCAGATTTTATACTTTTATTTAAATTGCAACCTCGTCCACAATGGAATAATTGCAATACTTGATAATTAGTCTATATAGTGAGTACCAGTACTGGTGGTAAGGATGTAAAAAAAGTACAGATTATAGCTGTATTTATACTGCAAGTCTATAGGACTAACCACGACCAACCTGGCTGGATGCCACCTTGGGCCTGGCTTACATTTTACTCACTTTAATAGTCTAAACATGCACCACACTGGTTAGAACAATCAGTGTTTATATGCTCATCTGATGGCATGCTGGTCCGGCCAATGGCTTAGCGTGTTTGTGTATTTACCTTTATCCTGTATTAGGCCTAGACAATGCCAGTCCTAGGCTTGCAATTTATATATTTACACAGCTTTTGTAGGATATATACTGTATATAGATACTGTATAATTGGGTAGGTTAACACTCACTGCATGTGTCAGGGGACACATTAGGGATTAAACAACTGGTATCATCTCACTGACAACAAGCAGCTGAAGGGAATTTCATCTTGAATTAATGATATATTGGTGAAATAATTAGATTAAGCAATGTTCTTAATTGTTGCATATTATGGACTTTTGTCATTTCATCTTTTTGAAATGTGTTACCAGTACTTGAATAGCATTGAAATACTGGTACATGTATGCATAATTATATAATATAATAAGATTATATATTAATAAAAGCAACAGAAGTCTTCTAACAGAGTAAAAGGTTTATCGAGCTTATCAATATATAGTCAGACAACACTCATTGCAAAACTAAAGCTGATATAGAGTATACTGGTGTCTTGTAGTAAGGATGTAAAAAATTACAGACTTTAGCTGTGTTTACATATATTGCAAGTCTATAGGATCAACCAGGTCTATAGGCCAGCCACGACCTGGGCCTGCATGGCTTACATTTTATTGACTTTAATAGTGTAAACATACACCATACTGGCTATAACAATTAGCATTTATGCTCATCTGTTATTATGGCATATGCCCTTCTGGCCAATGGCTTAGTGTGTCTGTTTAAATTAGGCTTTCAATGTATATTTTTACACAGCTTTTGAAGGATAAATACTGTATAATGTATAATTGGGTGGGGTAACACTCACTGTGTCAGGGAACATGTTAGGGATTAAACAAGTGGTCACCTCACTGACAAGAAGCAGCTGAAAGGAATTTCATCCTGAATTAATATATATATATATATATATATATATTGGTGAAATAATTAAATTAAGCAATATCGTTCTTTGTTGTATATTATGGGCTTTTGTCATTTCATTTTTTGAAATTGTGTTACCGGTACTTGAATACCATTGAAATACTGGTACATGAATGTGCATAATTATATAATATTAATAAAAGTTAAGAAACAGAAGTCTTCTAAAAGAATAAAAGGTTTATCAGGCTTATCAATTTGGTTTAGGATAAATTTAGGTATTGAATCTTTTATTATCTGCTTATACTAACAATTAGACAATAAGGAACATGCAGATTACATTATTACAGTGGGTACATGTATCTGCTTATACTGACAATTAGACAATAAGGAACATGCAGATTACATTATTACAGTAGGGTACATGTATGTACAAGGTTATGCAGTCTCGTGAATACAATTGTACTTTGAGTAAAATTATGAGTATGCCACTGTTACTGTAAACATGCATGTTGAAATTTATTATTAAAAGCATAACTGACATAATTAACTTTAATTATGTAATATATAATTAATAAAATTATTATTTAAATTAATAATTATTAAAATTAATTATTAATTTCAATAATCAATAGTTACACAATTGGTTTCCAACCCTGCCTGCGAGACAATTGTGTTGGCAGGCTTTCCCACTTGGGTTCTGTTCAGTACACTATACCCACAAATTGCACCCAAAAAATAAGCACTTTGAAAATCTGTTCGGTTTGGCAATATTAAAGCCTCAAACAGTAAGCGGGCGAGGGGTTGTTGCGTACACGTATTTCTAGTTTAATCTTAATCGTCGTTTTGTCGACGGTATATATGTAAATATATGTTATATGGTAATTGAGCAACGATTACGGCCAGAGACGCACAATTCGCAATAGCAATACTAGATTATCAATACACTAGTTTAAGACTAGTAAGACAGTAGTTTATCAACCAATATATACATTTACATGATCGCCGTGGCCCGTACAACCCTTGCCTTTCCGATCGCGGACATATTTTGGATTAGTTTCTCTGCGCCAAAATTCCTGCTAAGAAAGCTTGAAGTGCTGTTTACCGCACTGAGTAGTTCGTCGACAGAAAATCTTCTTGTCGTCTCGAACATACTTGGGGATGTACGATTCGGCAGCGAAATTTCTACTGAGCGTCAAGCTCGTGTTGTTGATGGCGCTCATGAGCTCCTCGAGCGAGACGTTTGGCAACGCGTCGATTCGTTGCTTTAGACCAGCATAAATATCTCGGAGATTTTCCCGATCTTCATTTTCAAAGTACGGTTTCGTATGAAATACTTCCCGCAGACATAGCACTATAGCAGTATGCTCTGATAATCTGATTTACTCTGACAAGTCGGAAATTGAACCTTCGTACGTAGTCAAGCTTCGATCAGAAAGGCCGTAGTAATATTATGCTGAACTCTGAAGCATATACCCCACGCTGCGATAAGTCATGACTAACCAAAAAAATACAGCCAATGACTATTCAGATATTTTTCGAATTAGCCAATCATATAGCTTGTTTATGAGCCCCTGACCGCTCAAAGCCGGTCAGAACTCCCCGGAAAGTGGTCAACATTGACTGTGGACCAATCAAATAGCTAGATTCGGCAACAAGTTAGTCACTGCTCACGCGTAAGACCGCTGATTTGACTAAGCTATATTGCTTTGGGAAAAGTCAGCGCTGAACGAAATTTGACACCTGGAATAATTAATTACTGGACCGCGATTTGAATATAATTAACCGAGTTAATTTATGACTATGCAATTTCTACGTTAGTCGCGTGACCGATTTGACTGCCCCTAGATCCGCCCCTGTAACCTGCATCCATGTTTGTGGATCCTTCTGCTAGGAGCATCATCGTTTTGGTCTGCCTGTTCTTTTTTAAATTCAACATATATATATATATATATATATATATATATATATATATGGTAAAATATACCCAGAATCTTATATATATAGGTAAAATATACGCAGAATCTTATCCCAGCATTACCGCGGCCATATATACAGAACTCGTGGCTGGGCTCTCGGCGGCGGCTTCCGTGGCTCGGTGGTCGGGCGCTGCGCTGGCATCGCGGTGTCGCGGGTTAATTTCCAGCCGGAAGGCCTTGAAGTTGCATGTCAAAATACGTCTGGAAATTGAAGAGATCGAACGTTGATTATTCCATCGATTGTTACATGTGCATGCAATTATAAATGAACCGGCGTAGACGCCTTTTAGTTTTAGTTTTACTTTAGTCTGATGATCGCCTAAGCGTAAAACCGGGAGTTAGCGACTTTTAATATTTTAGTTATTTTAACATGATGGATCACTCTTTTTAACTGTTTTAACTGTCTACTTTATACCATTTGTTATTACTATATATATATATATATCAGTTATAATATAGCCATCCACTGTATATTAGCTGTTCTGTATTCTGATTGGTTCAGCTACTCACCGTATATCAGCTCATATACGGTGAGTAAATGAAAGCAATAAAAATACAAAATGGCTGACCGTTTTGCTCAGCTTGATGAACAAGAAATAAAAACCCTTCTTGAGAATGCAATACCACTGATAATACCAAAAAAACAACAAGATATGGAATGAAAATATTTAATGATAAGTAAAGCAAACTAAAAATTAGCCTTTTTCAAAATAAGGGGTGGTTTTGAAATTAAATTTGACATTAAACGACTGAAAAGGAGTGCAAAGTTTTAAAAGAGAAGAGAGAAAGGTAGAAATTAAATTAATTACATTAAATTTTGAATTTTTTTACCTCTTCCAATTTTTCTGGCGGTTTGTACATCCGACAGGGATGACAAAAGCAGAGATAAACACTTGCTTTAAGGTGTTTCATACATCTGCTAGGCAAGTTGACCGCTCGTATTACAATAAAAATTGACTATACATAGTTCCGCGAAGAAGTCTGGGTACGAGACACACAAACCATTCGCTCTCGTGAGCTATCAACTAGCTCGTGAGCTATCAACTAGCTATCAACTAGCTCATATACGACTCGAGCTCATGGTATAATTGTTAAATATATATATATGCGATGCTATAGTTCAGTGCTCTGACCACTCTTCCGTTGCCGAGAGCCTATAGTCACGAGTTCTGTATATATGCAGTGGTGGTAATGCCGGGATAAGATTCTGGGTATATTATAGGTAATATTTGGCATTTCACTCGATCAAACTACATGTTGAAAGGATTTATGGTGAAGGAAAATTTCGAGTTTTGGACTAAGTTGCATTTTTCGCAACTGGTCCCGGTTTGGTCTTAAAATGTATGTATTCCAACACTCGAAATTTTCCTTCACCATAAATCCTTTCAACATATATATATATATATATATTTATATATATATATATATATAGACAAGTATCGAGTTTAGAATAATATGAGTAGAGTGCTCAATACCGAAGTAGAGCGGATATAACAAAGAAGACAAACTTGAGTCACTTCATTTAAACATTTATTCACTACAAATTTGTTTCGTATGGCAAGCAAAGCTTACCACACTCATCAGGTGAAATCGCGTTTGATGTTATGCTTAGGAAACTTGAGATATTATATATACATGTTTGGCGTCATAGAAATAGTATTATATTACATAGGTTAGCTATTGGTTGCAAAGCAGGAAGTTTTCCTGTGTCTACAGGCTGACAATAGTTCGTTTCTAGAGTTCAAGGAGCTGAGTTGCGGATAATAAATAATTATAAATATTATATATAAATAATTATAAATAATAATATTTATAAAATATTATTATTGTAAAATATTATTATTATTATATTAAATTAAATTAAATTATTAAATTATTAAATTAAATTATTAAATTAAATTAAATTAAATTAAATTATTATTATATTAAATATTATTAATATTATATTGTAATATTTATAAAATATTATTATTATTATTATATTTAAAATATTATTATTATATAATAATAATAATAAAAGCATTTATTTCAACACGATATAAAGTTTACAGCATGGCTGATGTGATCGTGCATTTACATGATATAACATATCTATACACAAACTGTTAACTGTGCATATTACTATCTACCTATTATACATCATCTTATAATATACTATTCTTCAATAAAAATCTTACAAATATAGGCTATTTCGCTTTTGATAGCAATTTCTTGATTGCTAGCTTAAACTTCTTAGTGTCGTCTATTGTTCTTGTGTTGTTATCCAGAGAGTTCCATAACACTGCTGCTTGGTACGAAATTGATTTCTTTAAAAAATCAGTCTTAGGCTTGGGAAGAACAATAGTCAATTTTCTTCTTAAGTTATAATTACAAAAATATTTTAAAAATAATGAATGTAGTGGAGTAGGGGAATGACCATAATAACAATTTTGTACTAAAAATAACAATCTCTGTGAATATAACTTCTCAAGTGGTTTCCAATTTGTTTGAGCTAGAACATCCTCTGTTGGTGTTTGCAAGTCCAACTTATAAATCAATTTGGCCGCCCGTACATGTATACGCTCTAGATCATCAAATAGGGTTTTTCCACATGATCCCCATATTACGAGTCCGTATGTGATTGAGGGTAATATTACTTTAAAGTAAAAATCTGCCTTTGCCTTGGTTGGTAAAAAATAAAGAGACTTTAAAAGGTTAAGTTTCTGTGCAAACGACTTAATTAGTTCAGTGACATGAGCTTTCCACTTTAATTTACTATCTATTTCAATACCTAAACATCTGGAAGACTCAACTTGTTTAAGGTAACTATTTCCTAATTTAATACCTTGCAATGGCCCCACGAATTTACCTCGCCCGAGTATCATAAATTCAGTTTTACCAGGGTGTGGTGTTAAAAGGTTGTGACAGCACCACTCGTATAGCTTACATAAAACTCTATTGAGTGTTGAGGTAACAGAATCATGATTTGGACCAATTACATAAATGGTGGTATCATCAGCATACATATAGATATCCCCTTCATCAACTTCACAGGTTTCAGGCAGGTCGTTACAAAATAAAGAGAACAGAATAGGGCCAAGCACTGATCCTTGGGGAACACCATATTTGACTGACATGGACTGTGATTGACACCCATTTACGACTGTTTTTTGCGAACGATCAGACAAGTAGTTAGCAATCCAGGACCAAAGATCACCAGAGATACCGAGACCCAGCAGTTTTTTCAAGTAATACCGAGTGTGATATAGAGTCGAAGGCCTTTCGGAAGTCAACGAACACAATACCAACTACTTGACGATTATCGAGCGCCTTTCTCCAATCTTCTGTCATCTTGACCAGTAACAGTTCGGTAGAGTGACCTTTTTTATAAGCCCATTGTCTACAGTTACTAAGTTGATTTTCTGTAATGTGGGTTGTAATTGTCGAACAAACATTTGTTTCCATAAGTTTGCCTGGTACACATAACAAGGATATCGGTCGATAGTTTTGTTTATCAGTTTCGTCTTCCTTTTTGAATAAGGGCGTCACATTGGCTGATTTCCACGTTTTAGGGACAACGTTAGATGTCATACTGGTTGTATAAAGTGACATCAGAGATGGTATTAGAGCATCTCCAGCAAATTTCAACAGTTTGGGAACTACTTTGTCTGGTCCACCTGCTTTATCCAGCTTAAGGTTCTTCAGGCTCTGCGAAATGACATCCGTAGACAGTGCGATGTGCATTACTGTTGGGGTTATACGTGTAATATGGCTGAAGGGATACCTTTGATTAGATACAAGAAGTTCATTTGCCAACTTTTCGCCTACCGTGGAAAAATGCTCATTTAAAAGGTCCGCTTTCCCTTGGTCTGAGGTTTCTATCACTCCGTCGGATTTCCTAATACCAAGTATAGGCTGCATCCTTTGGCTGTTAGTGGCATTCTTAATTAACTTCCAATACGATTTGCAATCTTTTACCTTATCAAACTGCTCTGCATAATATTTAGTTTTGGCCAACCGGACTTCTTTCGTTACTTCATGTATTTCTTAATTCACGGTATTTTGCCCACAGTTCTTCCTTCTTTGTTTGTCTAGCCTTTAGAAGTGTTTTGTACCGCACGTTCATCATATGCCGTATTTGTGGAGTAATCCATGGAAGGGACTTCTGTCTTATCTTTATTTCTTTATACGGAGCATGCCTGTCACATATGTCATTAAAAAGTTTCAACCATGCCTGATAACAATCGTCAACATCATCAAAACTTGCGCCTACTGACCAGGGAGCTTCCTCGATATCATTAACAAACTTAGATTTATCGAAATGTTTGTAACTGCGCGCCTTCACAATCTTAGGGGGAGGTCTTTTTATTTTCGTCATCAAACAAGCATTCACCAACATATGGTCTGATATCCCCAACTCTAGCGTCATTGTATGTTTAATCAGTTCTGCTTTGCTAGTTATCACGAGATCAATTTGAGTAGAAGTATCTTTTGTTATTCTGGTTGGTTGGTTATTAGCTACCGTATATTCAAATTGGATTAATAAGTTATGTAGTCTCTTACCACAAGTTGACGAAATGATATCACCTTCCCTACGAGAGAAATCGCAGTTAAAATCACCCACTATCATAACATTCCTATGTTTCATCCAGACTTTTTCCAACATCTGTTGAAAGCGAACAAAGAACTCATTATCATCAGGCGGTCTGTAAATAGTTCCAACTATAAAGGCGGTGGAATTTATCGAGATCTTTAGCCAAATTCCCTCTATTTCAATATTTCAAATTCCCTCTATTTATATATTATATTATTGTGCCTTTGGCGCTTCAGAAAGTGGTTGAAACAAGTGCCCGGTCGTCGCCGCTCTCGTGGAGTATCTCTGGGTGCTCCTCGAGCTGCATCGCCACAGTTAAGTGGTCTGCTGTTTCTGACCCGTTGTCAGGAACAGCACCGTTGCCGACGTTTCCTCCCGCCATACTAAATCTCCTGGACCATCCTGCCACCATCGTACCCACCGCTGAACCAACCTGGACCGTATCCTGCGAAGCCGACCTCCTGACCGCCACTCTTTCCTGGTCCTTGGCCTCGCCAGCTCCTGTTTCTCCTGTCTCTCCGCCTGCCTCTCCGCTGATGGCTTCGCCTCCTGACGACGCCGGCTACTTCTCTGCCTCGCCTCCTTCGAGTTTCTACTCGCCACCGTCGCCAGTGCCTATTCGATCCTTCGCCTCCGTGGTATCCTCGCCTGTTCCTGCTTGCCACTCGCCACCGAAAGCCGCCTCTTCCAGACCAACTTCGCCTGCTCTTGCCCGTAACTCTCGGCCGAAAGCCTCTTCTCCTCGTGTTGCTTCTGCCTCGACCCAAACTCCTCAGCCACCACCTGTTAATGACGTGTTTGTCCAAACGCCTGTTGCCCGTATTATCAACAAAATCAACAAAAGCACAGACGCACAAACCAACACCGAAAGACCAGAGCCGTGCAGCAGGGATGCCGAGACCAGCACCGACCATCCAATCGTCTTTCCTAGTCCTTCAAACTCGTCTACAATTAACCTCTTGCCAGACATCTCCTTTGCCGAATACCTCCGTGCCAACCGTTACTACCTCCTCGTGGGCTCAGACGACGCTTCCGACTTGCAAGCTATGTGGTGAAACCGAAATAAGTCCAAACCTAACATTCCACCGCTTGCTAAATTGTCTAGAGCATCCCACCAGAGCAAAACTTGTGAAAGATTTCCTGGCACGCTAGTGGCCTTCCAAATTACGAACTCGGCAATGAAATGATGCCAGACCTACTTATCTCCGTCGGTGCCTTAACGCTGACTGATCCCTACCAACAAGACTCCACCTCGTTCTACGTCCTTTCGGATAGTTGCTGCTACGTTCTCGAAGCTGTCTTAAAACAGCACGTAGGATACAACACGCCGTTCAACAAAGACCTGGTCGAATTAGTCAAGACCCTAGCAGCCGACGCGCTAGACCACCTGAATCTGCCACCTACTTCAGAACTCGGTTCAATTTATATTTACCAAAACAACGCAACCGACGACGAGGAAAGTGATGAGGATAGAGGCCTACACGGAAGATGCGGATCTTACTGATGACACCAAGCCAACGATGGAGTCATGGACCCATGCATCCAGATGATGGACGAACTTGACTTTTTAAGAGAATATGACGCTTGTCATATACATGATGAAGACTCTTTTTGAGTCTTCACACACACAAATAATAAATAATAATATTTATAAATAATTATAAATATTTATTATCCGCAACTCAGCTCCTTGAACTCTAGAAACGAACTATTGTCAGCCTGTAGACACAGGAAAAACTTCCTGCTTTGCAACCAATAGCTAACCTATTGAATATAATACTATTTCTATGACGCCAAACATGTATATATAATATCTCAAGTTTCCTAAGCATAACATCAAACGCGATTTCACCTGATGAGTGTGGTAAGCTTTGGTTGCCATACGAAACAAATTTGTAGTGAATAAATGTTTAAATGAAGTGACTCAAGTTTGTCTTCTTTGTTATATATATATATATATATATATATATATATATATATATATATATATATATATAGCCCAAGTTCTTGATTTATTTCTTCATACGAAAATACAATGCAGGCTCACTTTAGAAAGCATTTGGCAGCGGTTACGCATTAATACCATGTGTTTCTAATTGTGCATATTCTTCGCTGAAACCCCATCAGTGGCTGAAACTCAGTGTGTTCGATTGCCACGTTGTATGTTGTCAAAAAATTGCAAAAGTCATCCCTTTTTTCATCAGTTTCTTTAAAATATGGTTGGAAAAAACGTAGAAGTAGTTATAACAAGAAAATAAATGGTAAGGCTTTCTCTGGAGTGCCAGCGTGGTCACCAAACGAGGATGAAACCGTTCCTGAAAGAGCCGGTATTAGTGTCGGATTTCTCAATTGAGTGCTCTGCTTGTAATAATTCAACCAAAATGCAAACATCAACATCGACGGTGGACAAGGGCCGATCATTTGATGTGAATAGAAGAGTGGTGTACCATTCCCTGGAAACTGGTGGTGCAGGCTATGACTCGCTATCATCATTTTGTAGTATCACGAATATGCCATGTATATGTCAAAACAGGCCTACTACAAGCAAGTTGATATTATTCTGGAAGCACAAGAAAGTGAAGCTCAGGCAGAGTTGTCGAAAGCCGGGGAAAATTGCAAAATCTCCTCAATGCCGAGAATGATATATTGATTCTGATTCGGATGAAGAGACAAACCAGGACAATAATAACATTGTTGATGTCACTGTTAGTTTTGATGGAACATGGGCAAAAAGAGGATTCACTTCACTTTTTGGTGTTTTCTTTGTTATGTCTGTTGATACTGGAGAGGTATTGGATTGCCATATTTTCTCCAAGTTTTGTCTAAAGTGTTCGAAGCAGGAAAATGAGTGCAAAGATGATTTAGAAGAATTTGAGGCTTGGAAATTCGAGTATATTGTTAAAGGGAATCAGTGACATAAACTTTGAAGGAAGTTCTCCTGTCATGGAAGCTGCACAAGTTCTCTGGAATAGATCTATTGAAAAACACAACATGAGATATAAATATATGGTATCTGACGGGTGATAGCAAAGGCTTCAGTGCTGTAGAGGACACTTGCAATGGTGTTAAAGTTGAAAAAATTGTTTTGTCATGTCCAAAAAAGAATGGGGAAACACCTCTACCAAAGGGAAGTTAAAGGATGGGAAAACAATTGGAGGAAGATGTAGACTGACAGGCAAAAATAAAGCAGCTTCAAAGGTACCATATGGCCTAGCTTGCTATCTGGCAAAACGTTTTGACAAAGCCAAATCCCACTGAAACTGAAGTTCAGGTAGCTGTCTACACAATGAAGAAAAATATTATTGCAACACTCAGCCACAATGTTGAAGCAGAAATTTTAGCAGCTCAAAACCGCTGCTGCCTGCCAGGAGAAAATTATTGGCGTAAATCATGGCAGCAGGATAAGGCGACTGGAGAAAAGACATATAAACATGAGAATTTGTTGCTGATCAGTTATCCTTGCTGTTTTGCAGCCAGTGTTCATGCCACTGAGTGAAACAAATCTTCTTGGTAGATGTGTAAGAGGTGCAACCCAAAACAGAAATGAGTGCATTAACTCTTTAGTTTGGATTCATTGTCTAAAACCCACATTTCATGGCAAGAAAATAGTTCAGTTTGCGGTTGCATCAGCGGTATGCCACTACCATGCAGGTGGTGCAGCTACAATCCTGGCCCAAAAGTAGCTGGGACACAGTCACATTTATTACCTACTTAAGTTTTACTAAATTCTATCATTACACATATGAACCCATCCCCCCCTTTCCCCCCTACAATGTTGAATAAAATGTATGCAATGTAACTATATGAGAATTATGTGTCCGTTGTCGTTTGAAACACCAAAAAATACAACATTGATGGGGGGAGAAGGGGGGCGGATGGATTTTCCAAGAACTCAACAACACTGTCCCACGACTTTTGGCCATGATTGTAGTAGGCAAACAATTATGGAAAGACTGTCTGCACCAGGAGGGAAATATACAGAAAAGACCTGCAGAACTAAGGACAGAAAAAGAGTTGCTAAGTCAGACCTGCAGGTATCGGAAAAATGTAAACGGCGTCGTGAGGGAATACAACAATTGAGAATACAAAAGGAGGAAGCATTAAGAGAGGCAGAAGGAGTGACCTATTAAGCAGGATGATTCTAGATGGCTATTTTCTATTCAATGGCAAGTACTAGAAATTTGAATAGCCATAAGGTTCACTTATATTGCATATTTATATGTTTTACACACTGTTTTTGAATACCGAGACTTTAAAATCAATTTCCCGAAACGTTGTATTTTCCACCTTTGAGAAAAGATATCTCCGCAACGATTAAACTAATCTGGCTGAAATTTTCCGTGTTTGTAGAGCTCAGCTTGATAAGTGAAATGGGTGATCGAATCTGGTATAGGGTGTATTGCCACCATTTGAGAAAGGAAAAACGATCAAAATGTTCAAATCAAAATTTTGGAGAACGGTCATATTTAAAAGTATATTGTAGAAGTATAAGTATATTGTATATTTGAACTTCTTGTTTAATAAGCTTTCTAATGATATATAGTTTTATGTGGTTAGCAGAAATAGATGGCGAGCAATAGGCTTGCGAAATGGAACAGTCTGAAATCTCCAATTTCAGGTAGACCCCCACCTTAAATAGTAAATTTGTCGAAAACTCCATCGGGGCGATCCACCGGAACGATAGACCATTAGCAACCCAACGTGTCCTTCGCAAAGCTGACACAAAGACCGCTTTTAAACCGCTAGTTACATTATGTAAAATATTAAAAAATCCAAAGGACCGTCCATGTCGCGGATGCCCCCGCGATTATTGTTATTCACGACAAATCACAAATTCACAATGTTAGATTAAATATAAACTTTATTCACTGCTCTTGAATAAATACGTCCCTATTTTCTCACGGTCCCGATCACAATGATTATTCACAATACGTCACCCCCCGTCTACAGTTCAACTTGACCTTGAACTCTTATCTATAGTTTCCAATTTCCCACACACTCCCCCCATATATCTCTTTTGAGGATATATGTTTAACTAAATATTTGGATACTTCAACTATGTGTTCATGTACCTTAGTATATAAATGTCAACCAATAATATTATAGAATTATCAACGCATAGTGTCTATTGATAAACGTTCAGTTTTCTTCACCTGCTGAACTAAAATTCTTCCTCTCACCTGGCTATTTCCTTTATCTTCTCTTGCGCTTCAACGGCAGCTGCACGTTTTTGCCTAAACGGCGGGGCCTTTGGGTTCAGATCCCTTTCCTTTGTCGGCTTTTTATCACAGGTTAATTCTAAGGGATACAAATGTCGGACAGGTCTTTCCAACAATCCCTTGCCAGTCTTCACTCTTACTGCTCTCACCACACCGTCTTTTCCTGGAAAGACCTCTTGTACTATTGCTAATGGCCACTTGCCTCGATTCTTTGCCTCTGACTTTACCAACACCACTTCTCCTTCCTTCACTTCGAACCTTCTTCGATGATGATTGAGATTGTGCCTTTCTCGGAGAGCTGCCACGTACTCTTTAGTCCAGCGAGACCAGAGCACATCTTTGCACGACTTTAGGAACTTTGCACGTTTTCTTAATTCCGCATCCTCTTCTCGCCAAGGTTGCAGTTGTGGTAGCATGTTGGATCGTTGGAACAGGAAGACTTGTGGGGTTAAGGTAGGTAACTGGATGTCCTCTTCGACATAACTCAAGGGTCGACGGTTGATTTGTGTCTCCACATCTATTACCAACTCGCTCAGCTCATTCCATGTTAAAGTTCCGACTCCGATACTTTTGTACCACGCCCGTTTCACTATGCCAATCAATCGTTCAAATTGCCCTCCCCACCAGGGGGCTCGAGACAAATTGAATTGCCACTGAATCTCTTCCTTTTCCAAGTAGCCTTGCAATTTCTCATCTCGCCTGACGCTTCTGAGCCACTTCGCTGCCTTCACAAATGTTCCACCATTATCAGAGTATATCTTTCTGGGCCGACCACGTCTTGCAATTAGCCGTTTCAGGCACGGGAGAAACTCCTCCGTCTCCAGACTGCGTAGAAGCTCGAGATGGACCGCACGAGATAAACTACAGGCAAACAATGCCAAATAGGCTTTGCCTTCTTGATTGACCTTCTTTCGATAGCGGATAGGACCTGCAAAGTCGATTCTGATTACTTCAAAGGCTGTATCGCCTTCAGTTCTACTGTTAGGCAGCAACCCAGGTGGAGGTGCTGCCAACGCCACCACTTGGAATTTCTTACAGCCCCAACAGTCTTTCATCACCATCTTCACTAGTCGTCGTAGCCTTGGCACCCAATAGCTTTCTCGGATGGCCGCCATAGTCACCCCTACTCCCCCATGTAAGGTCTCGCAGTGCGTTCTCCTCACTAGCTTCTTGGTAAATATCTCATCGTCGGGAAGGTAAATAGGGTATTTGCCTTGAATTCGCCCACGACACTCAAGGAGGCCGTCCTCGTTAACTTGCAGGTTGAGACTTCTTTGCACGACTTCATAGCTGGGTGTCAGCATGGTTCGTTGTTGCACTCGCTTGATCCACCATCTTTTCACACTTCCCACTTCTGCCGTTGTCAATGGACCAAAGGATTTCTTACGTGCCCTGCTGTTGTTGATAAATCTCACAATCCAAGCACAGATTCGGAGAGTACGTCGCAAATCGTGAGTTTCCAATAGTTGGTCTAAATCATCTCCTGGGGCTTTGGGTTGTACCACCGTTAGGACCTTCCGGATGACCTGGGCTTCGCTTTCTGAGACTTCCGAGGATGAGGTTGCTGGGTTGGGAGGCCATTTTCCTTTGTCGGTTAGCCATGTGGGACCATTCCACCAGAGCGCTGATCCAGTCACCATTGCTCCTCTGCTAGCTAGGTCTGCCGGGTTTTCGGTAGTTCCGACGTGCCGCCATTCAATTTGGGATTGTGCTTGAATTTTCTTTACACGGTTTAAACTATATTCTCCTTTACCTTGAATCCAGTAAAGGACCACTGTACTATCAAGCCATCCACATATTCTTGAAATGGGTAGACCCTCTAGTGCTTTCTCAACGTTCATGACCAGGTTGGTTGCCATGTGTGCCCCGATGAGTTCGAGGCGCGGTATTGAGAGGCCTTGTTTGGCTAGACGTGACTTAGCAACTAACAGTCGTTGAGTAGTTCCAGACGGCTGTCGAACTACTGCATATACTGCGGCTCCTACTCCCTGTGTACTGGCATCACCGAAGCTGTGCAACTCTATCGACTTTATGGGCTCCTTGTAGCCAGTTATAGGACGCGGCACGATTTTTTCAAGAGGTAGTGACCGTTCCCACTTCTAGCGGCTCTGTCACATCGGCATCCCAAGCACGTTTCTCGTTACACGCCTCTCTATAAATCAGTTTCCCCTCTAAAGATAATGGTGAGACCAGACCCAACGGATCGTAGATCTTAGCGAGTTTTCGAAGGATTCCTCTCTTGGTTGGCTCAACAGTCTCGGATGGTAGTTTAAGTTTCAGTTCATCTCTATCTTTGTCCCAACTTAGTCCCAACATGCAGGCTGGCTTGGGTGTTTTCAGGCTGCGAGAGTTGCTGTTTAGCGTACGTTTTATCAACGTCTTGCTCGTCTTCTCCCCCTTCAAGCTTTGGGACATTTGAGTTCCACTTATGTAATTGAAAACCAGCATCTTCAAAAATCTTAATGGATTGATCTTTCTGGTTCTGTGCTTCCTGCACTGTCGCTCCACCAGTAATTAGGTCATCTACGTAGATGTTACGTCGTAATTCTGCAACGGTAATTGGCAATTTCTCCGCCCAGGTTTCCAGATGACATTCTAGTACTCCTCCAAGTAAGAATGGAGATGAAACTAGCCCAAAGAGTGCCCTTGTAAATCTCAATGTTTGTAACTCTGCATGTTCGTTCCTTCTCCAATGGAATCGGAGAGCATCCCTTTCTGCTTCTTTAATTCGAATCTGCAGAAATGCTTTCTTGAGATCCCCAGTAATGGCTACTGGGTGCATGCGTTGACGCACAAGTACGTCCCAAAGTTTGTTCTGGAGTGGGGGCCCTGGATTCAGGCACTCGTTTAACGAGGGAGCATCTAGGGCGGCTCGTGCCGACGCGTCATACACAATGCGAGTCTTTGTTGTCTGGGCAGCTTCTCTAACTACTGGTTTGTGTGGAATGTAAAATTCCACACCTTTAGCATGTTCGTTGGCAGGCTCAACGATTCCCTTCTTCTTTTGATCAGTGATTATGTCATCATACTCCGATGCCATTTCGTTTCTTTGCAATTTTCGAGTGAGGTTGTTCAGTCTTCGCAGACTGCCTTGCTTGTTATTCGGTAGAGGGGGATGATTGCCTCGCCACGGTAGGCCAGTTTCATACCAGCCTTCTTCGTTTCTGACAAGTTGCTCTCTGAATTCTCCATATACCGCCTTCTGGTCGTGTTAAGGTGTGTCAGCCAAACCGAGCACATCAAGACGACAGAGCTCCTCGTAATCAAGTTGGCTTGTCTGCGTTAACATCATTTGGTTGCGGTTGAACTCTTGTCCAGGCGACATAATAAACCACCCCAATTTGGTTAACTCTGCAACGGGTTCACCATCTCGTCCAACATGTGGTTTGTGCTCTGTCTTGATCCTTGCGTATTCTCCAGCTCCAAGGACCACATGCACTGGTAGCTGTGGCTTCATATCTCGATCATTCATCTTCACCTCTTTCAAGTGCGAATATTTGGCTATTAAGGCTTGGTATCTAGGGTTGTCTAGTGTTAACAGTTCTCTTTTGTTCACTTTGATTAGTTTCACATCCATCTTGAAATCATCATTCACAGCTTCTACTGTGGTCTCATATGTTTCCATTCTTGTCAACCTGGTAGTTAACAGCATGTCCACTTGTTTGACTTTGGTGTCAACTGGTTGTTTATCGAGTAGATCAATGAGTTTGGCGGAAGCATACGAGCTTCCGGCCCCAGAGTCGATGAGGGCCCGGCATTCGATCCCGTCCACTTTTACTATCACCACGGGAAAAGTCCCTTCCCCACTTCCGTTGGCCATTAAGGTCTTCTTCTTCTCTTGTTCGGTGCAAATGGAAGAATGATGTCGACGTTCACATCTCTGACAATTCACTTTGCTATGGCACTGGGCGGCTCGGTGTCCAGCGCGAGTACAATTGAAACATAAGCCTTTCTTTGCCAACATTTGCTTTCTCTCGTCTAATGTGGTAATCTTCGAACACTACCCGGATTTATGAGACGTGTCCTCACAGTATAGACGCAATTCCGTTGTTTTGGTTGTTGATCTCTAGTGTTATAGAGCTTCTTTGATCCCTCTCTGCGGCGATTTTGCGCGTCGAAGTCTTTCTCCTTCTGTTGACTGTCTATAGGATTACGTCTCGCCAACAAACGCAAAGCTTCACATACTGTAGTTTCACGAAATCCCAGCTTTCCCACGCTTCATCGGTACGCACCAGATCACCTCTTATTCCAGGCAGTTTGTCTAAAATCAATGACACATAGCCGTCCACTTGCTTCAACTTGCCCATGGTTTCCAACGATTGTACGCAGTATGTCAAACGATCGCTGAATTCGTGTATCTTCTTGATGTTTGCCCCGGAAATGACAGGCAGCTCCAAAATTTCTTTTGCGTACGCTTTAATGATCTCGGATTCCTTGCCGTATTTTTCAGTCAAGATACTCTTCGCTCGATTATATCCCTCCGGTGAAAATGGTAAGGCCTCGATTGACTTCCTCACCTTAACACACAACAATTCTCTCAAATAAGCAAACTTGGTAACACTGGCCATTGCGGTTTTGTCTATTGTTTCACAGTACTGTCCCCAAAAGCGTGGCCAACCCTGGAACGAACCATCGAATTCAGTAATGGTTAGTTTTGGCAATTTGGCTTCCAATCCAGAATGCATTTCATTACTTTTAGAGCTCTCTTTGTGATCTTGTTGTAACTTTGTAGCTTGCAATTCTGCTTGAAATTTCAATCGAGTCTCGAAAAGTTTGCGTTCATGTTCGAGTTCTTCGTCCCGTACTTTCTTGATGTCGTTACTTTTCACTTCGTCTAACCATGTTTCCAAGCGCTTCAATTCTGGATCTGCTTCACCGATAATATTTTCAAGCTCTGTATTCCATTCTTCTATTTGTTCGAGGCTTTGTTTCGCCGCTATCTTTAATTCTTCAACGATTGCTCTGCAATGGTCGGTTTCCCTTACTAGATCTTTTAGCGCTTTGTGTTGCCTCTCGATTCTCTCACGTTTTCCCGATTTTATTACATCGTCCGTCCGTGTCTTGGCGACTTTTAGCTGAATAAGCTTCGTCTCGAGCGCTGCCACGGCAACGTCCATGTCTCTCCTATTAAGTCGAAGACTGTTGTTTGTTTATCTTTCGAACTTTCCCAAAGTCGCTCGAAAGATCCCGTCGGAGGTGCCACGTGTCGCGAATGCCCCCGCGATTATTGTTATTCACGACAAATCACAAATTCACAATGTTAGATTAAATATAAACTTTATTCACTGCTCTTGAATAAATACGTCCCTATTTTCTCGATCACGGTCCCGATCACAATGATTATTCACAATACGTCACCCCCCGTCTACAGTTCAACTTGACCTTGAACTCTTATCTATAGTTTCCAATTTCCCACATCCAACGCAAAACCAGGTCAAAGGAATTGTATAATGTGCTCATTTAAAAGCAAAAGATCATGGAGTTCCCGTGGGCTCGAACACAAGCCTGGTAGAAGAAGACATAATGATTCTGCCATTAGAAATCATGCCGAAAGTACTGGACACGACATACACCGGCCCTAATGATGTTATAATTTTGGAACGAGGTTATAATAACAAACGTGAACGTTTATTTTTAGAATCCCCTTGCATTCTACTATAGATAATAATACGGTCAAAGAAAAATGTGAATTTCCAAATTCTTATACCCCATTATTGCGGGCGTTCTGTATTCTTAAGTTTTTTTACTTCTGTGATGAAGATCAGAGCTACAGTGATCGAAAATTTAACTTTGCATGTTATGGGTTAGCTGTGCTTTACAGCTAAAATAATCAAGGTTCAAGTTATAAAAACATTACCCTTTTTGAATAAATTACCGTTTTGGAATTTGGAATAAATTATGGCATAAGTACGAGCAGTGGATACGAAGTTGCCTGTAGAAGTGTTCAGGATTAGGCATGCCAGCTAGAATGATGCTAGAAATTTTCTATAGCATGGAGGATCAAATAAATAGAATGTAGAATATAAACCAACGTATAAAGTCGATCATATAGCCTTGTCATATTAAAATAACATACGGTAATCATAGGGCGCGTTTAAAATGTCAAAATTCAATATGACCATTTGAACGCCATACATCTAATTCGAACAACATTTACTCGAAACGAGAAATCCTCGCGAAATTATAAATTTTCCATTCAAGCGACACTTTTGCCAAATCGAACTTCACGATTGTAATGGCTGAATTGAACGATTTACAGGCATCTGGCGGTCAAATTTCAAATCGAACAAACGAACATGCAGGAAATATACCTTCTTCAGCTCTCTCTTCAGGCGCGACAGGGAGGACGCGGGCTAGCCAGCCCGTGGCCAGCCCGCGCCTTCTCTGTCGCGCCTCCCTCGCGCGCGCCTTCGCCTTCCACGGAAGTAAAAAAAAGAGAAGCCGCAGAGGAGAGAGGTTCTTCAGCAAGCAAGTCAAGTGGATCGTTCTTCAGCAAGCCAAGTGCGTTCTTTTTCAAGTGTCGGTTCAAACTCGGGTGTCATGAACGTGTCATCTTCGCGCAGTAGGTGGGCCGTCGTTAGGCCTCCCTTGATGATGGAGGGGGGGGGGGGGCGGGGGGTGCAAGGTGTAATTTTGCCGAGTGATTAGGAGATTCGACAAATTGCACAATAATGTTTGCAATTTATATATATATATATATATAATTACCTATAATATACCCAGAATCTTATCCCGGAATCCCACCCAGTGGCGGCGCCAGGAATACGATTATTCACTTTTTTGGCTAGGCCCAGGTCTGAGAAGGGAGGCACAGGTGCCGAAATTTTGAAATCTAGAGTCTCGCAAATGTCATTTCCTGCATTCTGGGGGAAGATTTTACAGAATTATGAAGGTCATAAAACGTCAGTATACATGTCAAAATTTAGCATTTGTTTATGAATTAGTAGGGTTTTCCCGTAAATTTACATTTATGGAATACAGGAATTGATGCTTACCTAAATGATAAAAGGTTTTATCAATTATACTGTATCTGCATATAACTCCCCTCGTGAGTTACACGCGTGACGCGCGTCTCTCCGCACGGCACTGTCGGCAGACAGTGCCGTGCGGAGAGACGCGCCCAAGACTTACATTAAAGTGCCCCTAACCTCAACATTTTTTATTGTCTTGTTTGGAAGAAATTTTAAAATGATAAAGTAACTTCTTTTGAAGATTTACACTTCTTCACTTTCTTTTTGAGATATATCAGTTTGTTTTATATGCAAATATCTGGAATTTCGTCACACATGCATAATGAGTTATCAGAGAATGTTATATATCTTTGCGTTCATGAAATAAAAACATCAAAGTGTGAATAACACGTGTGTGCGTTTCTCCCACAACACCAAACTTCTTGATTTTAAAGGATTTCGTTCGAGAATGAAAGAGATATACACATTTCTTCAATAAGTCATTATGCATGTGTGACGAAATTCCAGACATTTGCATATATCAAACAAACTGATATATCTCAAAAAGAAAGCAAAGAAACGAAAATCTTTAATCATTTTAAAAGTTCTTCCAAACAAGACAATAAAACATTTTGAGGTTATGGGCATTTTAAGTAAAGCCTGTAAAAGTATACCTTTCGTTAGTGCCTATTTTTGGGACGGCACACATTCTTTTTCGGTAGGCCCAGCAAATTCTAGGGCAGGCACTGGCCTACCCGTGGCGCCGCCCCTGATCCCACCACTATATATACAGAGCTCGTGGCTGGTCAGAGCACTGTGCTAGCAATCGCAGGGTCGCGGGTTCAATTCCTACCGGAAGGCCGCTAAGTTGCATTTTTCGCAACTGGTCCCGGTTTGGTCTTAAAATGTATATATTCCTACACTCGAAATTTTTCTTCACCATAAATCCTGACAACATGTAGTTCAATCGAGTGAAATGCCAAATATTACCTATATATATATATATATATATATATATATATATATATATATATATATATATATATGTTCTCGTCTAGAACTCGTCGATATACGTGTGTTTTTATTTAACTCAAACCAATAGTCGAATCGTCGTTTTTGAACATGTATTTTTATACTCTCACAATAAGTCAAAAGTCAATAATATCACAAAACCACGCTCGTTTTTCCTGGTCGCGACCGCGTCGTCCCAGTCTCTTCATACTTGTCCCAAGGGGGGGGGAGGGGTAACATTAACTTGTTAATGAATATCAACATTCCAAAACATCTCCCTCCCGAATGTTACTACATTCGCTTAATATATAAAGTCAAAGTTTTGTCCTTATTGTTGTTCTCACAATTTGCCTTGCTCCAACGGACATAATCTGTGTACTGGTCGGATGTATTCACTGTCTCTAACTCGAATCTTCACGACTCGTATGAGATCATCGGCGCCTCGGTAGGTTTCTAGGACTCGTCCAAGCGGCCACTCGCCACGCTTTGCGTTTGGTTCAACAACTAATACGACATCGCCTGCAATTAACTCTCGTTTGGGATTAAACCATTTTCCTCGCACGTTGAGGCTAGGTAGAAATTCCTTTCGCCATCGTTTCCAGAACTGGGTTATCAACTGCTGAATACGTCTCCAACGCTTCTTGGGGTTGAATATTTCTTCTTTCGTAGTCTCAGGAGCAAACTGTCCGCCCAAATGTCCTACCAAGAAATGGCTAGGAGTGAGAGGTACCAGGTCATCGGGACTTGAGCTGACATATGTGATCGGTCTTGAGTTTAGCAGGCCTTCAGCCCCACAAATTGCCGTGTGCAATTCTTCGTCTGTGACTTCGGCGTTTCCCAAAATTGCTCTGATGGCTTTCTTCGCGCTCTTAATCATACTCTCGAAGACTCCTCCAAAGTGAGGAGCCGAAGGCGGGTTAAACTTCCACTCGATTTGCTGGAACTGGGTTGTTTTCTTTATGATCTTCTCTTGATCCAATTCGCGTAACTTCTGGCACATCTCTTTCTCTGCCCCAACAAAGTTCGTTCCGTTATCCGATAAGACAAATCCTGGTGTCCCCCTCCGTGAAGTCATCCGGACGAATGCATTTATGAATGAGTCCGCGTCCAACGAGTACGCCAGTTCTAAATGGACTGCACGGGTCGCTAGGCATGTAAATAGGCATAGATATCGTTTCATTCTGCATTTTCCCCGTCCTTGCTTCGTTAAGAATGGTCCAGCGAAGTCTGTACCAACTCTTTCAAAGGCTCTTAAAGGTAGGGTTAATCTCGACATAGGAAGAGGAGCCATCTTTTGACCTGTTGGCTTCGCGAGAAATTGTCGGCGACACGCAGTGCAACTTTCAACAACCACTCTGACTGTCAATCTTCCTTTCACAATCCAAAATCTCGAACGGAGTTCCGTCAAAAGGTGTTCTGTTCCCGAACCGTGACCAAGCTTCTCGTGAGCGTCGACTATGATCAGTTTTGTCACAGGATAATCCTTGGGGAGAATGATCGGATGTCTCGTATCATATGGCAAGTCCTCGGCAAGACGGAGGCGGCCGTCCACTCTCAACAGTTTGTCGTCATCCAAAAGAGGCGAAAACCTCACTAAACGTTTGTCTTTTTCTCGGTCGGGAAAACTCTCGCTTTGTGTTTTTCGTAGCCAAACGTTTGGGCATCGCTGAGCTCGGCTCCCTGCAGCACGTTCGACAGCTTTCGTGACTCAGGTGCAGACTTGCCATTCTGGAGGAACCGTTTCACCCAGGCCGTAACATGAATAAGGCGTCTCCAAGACGAATAACGTTTAGGATCAAGGTTGTCGTTTTCTCCAATATCTTCTGTCTCCTTCGTAACATGACTTTGGACTTTCTTTTCTTCTCGTTGTGCCATATCATATTTCAATGGATTCTTTAGTAATCTTTCCGGCCACGACTTTTCTGCATCAGTTAAAAATTCAGGTCCTTCCAGCCACGACTTGCTGTGACATAAGTCAGTCGCTAAAAGACCTCTGGTCGGTTGATCGGCAGGATTAATCTCACCAGGGATGTGTCGCCACTGGTCTGGGTTGGAATGTCGTTGTATCTCTGCAACTCTGTTTGCAACAAATGTCTTGAATATACGGCTCTGGTTGTGTACCCAGTACAAAACGTTAGTTGAGTCAGTCCAATACGTCGCTCCATTCACATTTAACGTCCCTAAAATGTTTTTGGACAATCGACTGGCGAGGACAGCTCCCACGAGCTCAAGTCTAGGGATTGTGACTGCTTTCAAAGGAGAGACGCGGGTCTTAGAGGCAATCAAGCGTGATGTAGGTGGGTGATTGCTGTAATGACAAACGAGATACGACACTGCGGCATACGCATCTTTCGAGGCATCGGAGAATGTGTGTAACCAGGAATGTGTTGGCATTGGTAGACGAAGGGGACGAGGGATTCCAAAAGACGATAGGTGTTTCAACTCGTTAATCCAATCATTCCACTCGACACAAAGGCTAGTAGGTAACAGTTCGTCCCATTCAAGTCCAGCTGTCAGATACAGCATCAGGATAAAGATCTTTATTCGCTTTGGCATGTGAATGCAAGACATGTTGCGCACAGAAAGGAGAGGCTGTGTTACCAAATGGTAATCGCATAAACTCGTAGACTTCCGGTTCTTTCGTTTGGTCTAGATCTCGCCATAGGAATCTGTGATATGGGCGGTCTTTCTTGGTTAGTCCGACTTGCAAGAACATTTGCGATATCAGCGGAAATGGCCACAGGCGCTCTTCGAAATCGGGTCAGGACGTCCACTAGCTCGCGTTGTAGTTTAGGTCCAGGATAAACAGCATCATTCAGGCTTTTCTCATCAACTTTGGCAGCTGCATCAAAAACGATTCGGACTTTCGTTGAAGTCTTCTCATCATTTACCACTGCAAAATGGGGTAGGAGCCACTGGTCGTCGTCCGTCATTGGTACTTTCTTCACATATTCCTTATCAACATAGTTTTTGATTATCTCGCAATAAGTGTTAGTAACTTTGGGTTTCTTCAAGAGCGATGTTTCAAGACTCTTTAGTCGTTTGAAGGCCATGTCAAAATTACTCTTGAATTCTGGCTCTCCCTCTTTCCAGGGTATCCCAATCTCATACCTTTCGTCCTTAAGCACTTGGGATGACTCCGCTCTTTTCACTGCCTTCATTTCGTCTTGGGTCATAGCACGGACATTCTCTTCCTTGATTCCAATGGCTTCTAGTTCCCAGAATTTTCTTAAAAGATCATTTGTCTCCTCCGAGTCTGTCTGTTTAGTCCGGTAGGTACGGGTTAGGTGCAGGGCATGCGTATTACGTGGTGAAGGATTCTTCGAAGTTGGACCGAAGCAAACCCATCCAAGTGGCGTTTGTCGAGCGACGGGATCTTTGGGGTGTCTTCTGGTGACTTCCCGCACGACTTTGTGAAAGACTGGATGGTCGCTACCAATTAGAATATCGATCTGCCTTCGATTAGACACTCTGTCAAATGGAATTGATTCCAAGTGCTTCCACTTTTCCTTTAGACTACTCCATTCCACAGCTGGTGTGTTGCCGGTGATATTATCAAGCACGTTAGCTTCTACAGGGGCCGAAAAATATCCATTTATGGAAGTCACTGAGCACTGAACACGTTTCGATTGCTTCTTAATTTCTGTGCCGCCAGTCCCAGAGAAGTCAAAGTCTGTCCTTGACCATTTAGTTGAAGCTCTTCTGCAGCACTCTCAGTTATGTATGATCCAGTTGAGCAGGGATCCAGCATGACATTTACTCTCAGTTTCTTTGCTCCATTTCCAATAACAGCAGGCAGAACCATAAGGGAAACACTCTCCACTCGACCAGTATTGTATGTCTTTGCCTTATCACTTGAAACTTCTTCTTTGGTAACCATGGTGACTTGTTCTTTAGGATCATCAGGTATGATAGGATGCTTGTTTCTAGAGTTCAAATTATCAGGATCGTGTAAATAGCTACTGTGCCCATGACTCTCGCATCCGTCAACTCCACACTTTCTACTTCTTGGACAATTATTGCTATGGTGTCCTGCCGCGAGACATCGAAAACAACGTCCACTCTTACGAATAAGTTCCTTACGCTGCATCACTGTAAGTTTCTTGAACTCTGAGCAAACCCATGGCGGGTGATCAATCTTGCATTTCGATACAACACACCGTCTAACATCACCACTCGTGTTGAAGCCTCGATGATGGCGTCTTTCTCCATCCTTCGAGCGACGGCTCTTCACTGCACAATGCATGAGATTTCGGGGTTTACATCGGGTTTGATCGCTATCGATAACGGTTTGTACGTTCCACAAGATTTCTTAGTTTTCTTGCGCACGGACTCCAAGCTACTTGACAAGATAATGGAGATGGATCTATAAAGACTTCTTGCACAAGCGGCAACATTCGTTTTGATGTTTCAGATTTTTTTCGTGGATTTATAAATTATATTTTCATAATATTTTCATTAGCTGTAAATTGCAAATGTAAACAAACACTGTTATTGGTTAATTTTGACAGCTATTGAAAATGTGATTACCGTGGGCGGATACGACAAAACAGTAGACCTCCTGCAGGCTCTCCTTCCCCTTCCCCTCGCGCGCGTTTTCGCTCTTCTCCCTCCCTCCCACCCCCACCCCCCCCCCTTCGAGAGCCGCTACGCAGGCTATTCGTTGTTTACCCGAAGATTTAATGTTTTTATGTCCATTAAACCGATGTAATTTCGTAACAGATATGTTTCGTATACCTTGCCGTTGTTTTTTATATAAATGTTGACACACGAAGACCTTCAATCGAACATATATTAGAAAAAATAGCATTCGGCCGTGTTTAGTGTTTACATTAAATTTCGTTTGATTTTTCTTCGTCCTCATTTCTAGCCCAACTTGCTTCTAAAAGGTTCCCACTTTAAACGAGCGCTGCACAATGCCTTCAGTGCCTGATTACAGAAATTATAAGACAAGTGAGCACCAATGCATACCCATCTCCGCAGGCAATATGTGCGCCATGTTTTAGTAAAAGTAGCCCAAGTTAACGCCTAGCGGCGTCTTGTTACTCGGGCCTCCCCCCCCCCCCCTGTGGGGGGAGAGCACGAGTGACGAGTCTTAAAAAGGGCTCTGTTTATTATTTTTTTTATTATTATTTTGTCGTCGTCGCGAAATAGCAATTATTGCATCATTGTTGACTAAATTTGTAGATTAGTGAGCGAGACTATGAATGTGGGATTACTACACATGCGCAGTGAAGTGATCCCAAAAATTTTTTTGTCCTCGTACCCACGCTTTTCACCTTTGCGAAAGGGTCTTACTACATCCCGGGCGTTCTTTGTCAGCGCCCGCGAGCACTTGTCTTCTGGACGATCCTTTTTATTAGTATTAAGGAAACCCAACCCCAACACAACAAAAGAACCTAACCCTAACCCTCCGCCTAACGGGTTTTCTAACCCTAACCCCCCGCCTAATTAGTTTACTAACCCTAACCCGTTAGGCGGGGGGTTAGGGTTAGGATCTTTTCTTGTGTTGGGGTTGGGTTTCCTTAAAGAGTGAGTGTCAACCGTGACGCATTGCACGCTCGGTCGGCCATTTTTCGAAGCACGAAATTCCCTTGGTGAACTGCATCCGTAAATATCTTGCCAATCCTTGATATAAATTATTCATTTTGTCTTTTAATTGAAAGAAGATATACCTTAGAAAGTAATTATTTCTGCATTTTTCACAAAACTCGACGTTTTCTTGACTTTCGTTTCGAATTATGTCAGCCTTCACTGACGCGAAGCGTGGAAGACCAAGTGACGAGGTTTAAACAAAAAAATCAGGTTCCAAGTCGATGTATTTGGATTGTGGATGAATAAGAAAGCCTCTGTAGGGTTTTCTGAAAAGACTTGGCGAATTTCCGAAGTATTTATACCACATCAAGTTGGCAACAAAGCACTTCAAAACACTTTGTTATCGTACGGAAAGATAAACACAAACGCGCAATGCACGACGGTTGACACTCACTCTTTAATACTACTAAAAGGATCGTCCAGAAGACGAGTGCTCGCGGGCGCTGACAAAGAACGCCCGGGATGTAGTAAAACCCTTTGCGAAACTGAAAACACTGCATATATATATGCGCCATTGTGCTTTATTTACTCATCTGATCCAGCGTGGCTCCAGTGATCTGATCACCTTTCTTCGAGTGCTCTTCACTGAAAATCTTTGATGTGGCTGGCAGTTGGCAAGTATCTTGATCTTATATATATACGCTCACAATCCCGATCGCTTTCGAAACGGGTTGGTCTACGATTTCGAGAACCTGTACTCGATCAAATTATCTGTTTCCATACGCTTTTTGTCTACTAAATGTTTAATAATTTATTATGAGACTCAACATATGAATGCTGTATGGAAATATGTTAATTGTTCTGAGGTAACTGTAATATTTTTATAAGCTTTGTTGCCAGTATTTGTTATTGTTATGTTATACAAAATAAAGTTGATGCTATGAGCCTATGTTAATATTGTTCAGTAATTAGTTGCTATCGAATTTTACCCTGTTTCACTTGATATTTTACCTGTAAGCTTAAATGGAGCTCCAAAATGTTCTGGGTTATCAGTAAATTTGTATCGATTGTTCATACATGTATTATTATACACAAATGCTTACAAATGAACACACAGTATATAAATCTGTGACACCCATACCAACTATCAAGATCAAGGAGTAAAGAGTTTGTTGTTGTTTGCTAGTTTACTACCAGTGACGGGTCTGAATTTTGGCCTTGACTACATGGAAAGTGAGTTGGCTCGCTAACCGAAACAGTAACATAGTTAACTATGCAGTAATCTGTCTTTATATTGCAATTAGCTAGCTGGCCGGCCCACTGGACTAGTCACTAGTATGTATAAAGCCTCTCAAATAATAAATATGCTAAAATTATGAATATGTTTACTGGCTTAAAATGTTAATATAACTTCAAAGAAATAATGATTTTGAATTACATTTCTTTAAACTATTTTATAATAGCTTATGACACCTTGCTACTGCCAGCTAAATGGTTTGATTTACTGCTATGCCTTATACACTGAGAACAAGATTAACTGATTTAATGATTGCTCAAACTGAACCTGTTTGCCGGACTGACCATATTAATTATTATTACATGAGCACAGGCGGGCTTGCTTGCCAGGCTGACCCTGTTGACTAGAACTGGATTAGGTCAGCAAACAGGATGGCTCATTTGGTGGAGCAGACTTCTCAGTAAGCCAGCTTGGATACTGAGTCAACTCACCTTCATATAATCAAAGCTGTTGGCCAACACTATGTTATGGGTTTGCAATGATGGAAAATTTAACCAACCATTGTAACCTACAACTATAGATTTGTGTATATTGAATTCAAATCATTGAATTTGCCTACAATGTCTTTCAACAAGCCACAACCTCAAGTAGCCCGAGTTAACGCCTAGCGGGCGTCTTGTTTGCAATAATTTGTGAGTCAAATCACGGTCAAATTTGGTTTGTTTGTACGCTTTTTGAGCTATTAATAGCAGCCAGACTCAACGCTATTGTATGTACCACACTCGTGACCGGATATTGACACGACAACCGGTCACGAGTGTGTTCGAATTCCATCTGGACATGTTATTTCCTCAGTATACCGTATTTTTCTTCGACGTTTAAGGAGTGAGTTCAACATAGAAATTTAGATTTGATGTCTTGATACTGTATTTCTGTATTAATCATTTACAATAACACGCACGCGAAGCATGTTTGTTTGAAGTATGGATTTTAGAATAGATTTAATGTCTTGATAAGGTTCTTGATAAACCTACTTCTGTATTAATTATTTTACAATAACATATGCAGACGTCCACGCGAAGCATGTTTGTTGGATTTACACTCCATTATTCAAAAACGTTTCTGCATTGATATGGAAGTAACGGAAGTTAGTGTTTAATAGGATCTGATCTAAAACTCCACACGAGTCAGAACACGAGTAACACGAGTGAACACGAATGGAACACGAGTGAACACGAGTGAACACGAGTCTAATACGACTGAAAACACCTGGTAAAAATTAGTATCATCAGGTTGGTTACGTCATGTAATACGTCCAGCTATCTCGAGCCTTACAGAAATTTCATCACGAAACAGGAAATGCATGACGCCCATTGATCTAGCTATTTTGGGAGCGGGATGGGAAACGTGCTATTTCGTACCCAGAGCCTGCAGTCCTTTCCTGGATCCACTATATCCTTGCGAGATCACTCGTTGTCACTGGACAAAAGGACCACAGTCTCTGGTACGAGATTGGAAAGCGTGGAGAATCAGACATAAAAGCGCAAGACCTTTGGTATGTATCTTCTTTTTATTCTGTTGTTTGGGCAAGTATTGTGTTTAATTTAGTTGCACTCAGTCCTTGGATAATGCACACAGCACACACATTGTTTATTATATTTACATGTTTAACCATATCTAGATTGGTTTTTTTTGGTCTTCTGGGGGGGGGGGGGGGGAGCGGAATCAGCCCGCGGGCAATATCTCCAAAACTATTAGATGTATGCCAATGAAATTTTCACAGGTTGGGTTGATGGCATGGTAACGCTGAATATAAGTTACATTTTTGTTGTCATGGCAACAAAATGTGACGTCATTATGACGTCATCAGTAAAAATTCGGATTTGAAGCAGTTCAAAAAAAGATTTTTCTCAGGATTATTTCTTACTGTTCTGTTAACGTACATAAGTTATTGTATCAATAAATAGATTTATCTTAGTCGCTATGTTCTTATTCTTATTGTTTCTATTAAAATGAAAATTTTTTCTGGAAATTTTGTGTTATTAGGTGTTCAGGAATACTCTGTAACCTATAGGGGGGTCCTCATAAGTGCTCTCAAACTGAATAAGTGCTGCCTGAAAAATCAGCCCTCACAGCTGGGAAGACACAGAGTTCTCTGCGGAAGAGGCTATCTCAATTGGTAATGACGACCTTCTAGGGACATACCTCCAGCCCCGCCCCCTTAGGACGATAGCAAAGACAACGAAGTTCCCATGAACCAACCCCCCCCCCCTCCCCACAATAGCAAATCCTTTAAAAAGGTCCTATTTATTTGTAAAAATTTCTTTATTCGTTGAAAGATTCAAGTATTTTGGCACCAATTGGCCGAATAAGATATTAAAACAAAATTACAGCGAAAAAAATAGTTTGTATCACTTTGGATGATGTTGACATAACAGATATATTAAACGTAGGCTCGGGGACGGAGTTTACATGTGCTCTAAAATGGCGTTCGTGATCATTGTCAGACGATGGCTTGAAACCTGGACTTGATCTGATAGGTTTTCTAAATTTATGTCTACTTTTAGATGTTTTTTTTGTTAAAATTGCACTTGTTCTTCCTCGTTAGAGACTCACTTAAATAATGAATGGCGAATAACGAAAAAAACCCTGTACTACTTTTCAAAATTCTTCGCTTGCACTGTATTCTATGACTTTCATTCCCATTTCATGGCCTAGGGCTGTCACAGTCGTCAGTATATGCTGGGGCGGAATCTACCCGCGCTGAATTGATTTGAAATGCTGATATCTCAATAATGAACACAGCTATGAATCTAAAATTTTACGACTTTTCCTAGTTGTGCATTGGTAGTAGGGGCTGAAAAAATGGTGAAAAAATATTTAAAAATTGCAGAGTATTCCTGAACACGATTTAATAGAAACAATGAGAATAAGAACATAGCGATTAAAGGACATTGGCAACAAAAATTAAGTTTGTCTAATATGAAAGAACTCGTAAAATGATAGAGCAACACCTTTTACAACTTTTCCGTATTTTACTTCGTTTGTGAAATATTTCAGTTTGTTTGATATGTAAATGAGATGGTGTCTGACGTCAGGTGTGGGGTGGAGAATTTTCACTAAATAAAATATTAGTTCCATCTTCAAATTTGTTCCACAAATTTACTTGAAAATGTGCGTATAATAACTCATGATAATGAACGTTGTAAACTTAGCAATCACTATAGAGTTATAAGACATTTTTTAATGAGTGAAAATTCTGTGATCCTTTTGTCCAGTGACAACGAGTGATCTTGCAAGGATCTAGTGGATCCAGGATAGGACTGCAGGCTCTGGGTACGAAATAGCACGTTTCCCATCCCGCTGCCAGATGTTATTCGCATACGCGAACTTGTTCCCAAAATAGCTAGATCAATGGGCGTCATTTCCTGTTTCGTGATGAAATTTCTGTAAGGCTCCAATAGTCTCCTTCGAGATAGCTGGACGTATTACATGACGTAACCAACCTAATGATACTAATTTTTACCAGGTGTTTTCAGTCGTATTAGACTCGTGTTCACTCGTGTTCCATTCGTGTTCACTCGTGTTCCATTCGTGTTCACTCGTGTTCACTCGTGTTTACTCGTGTTCACTCGTGTTCACTCGTGTTCACTCGTGTTCTGACTCGTGTGGAGTTTTAGATCAGATAGTTTAATAGTATATATAGTTTAAGCGTTGACAGTGCCTTTGATTATTTATGGTCAGGCGGTTGCATTTTATCTTGCGTTTTGCTCACACGCACAAAGTTGTTATAAACTGTTGAATATTTCCAAAAGGTTGTTGAAAAAGTGCTACAGTGCTCGCTTGAAACGAGTGATTATACTCGAATTAATACACCAACAAATATACAAACGATATTTGAACGATACCGAGCCAGAGCGGGTTCATATAAAGATACAAACTGCAGATATGGGTACGAACCAGCGCAGATTGTATTATACAACACATCATGCGCGAATTTAATACCGCGAGTTCTAAAATTTATGTGTCATGTTTTTTTCCCGTTTTCTTTGATATTCCGTATTTTTTTGAAGACTTGCCTTAACAAGTGGTTATTGTTATTTATAGTACGGGAAAATCTCGACATTTTGTTGAGTTTCAAGTCATATATTTTAATTTTTTATATGTAACTGTGAGTTGGTGAATGTCGCAGCTTGGCAAAACTTATTTATAACTATAAGCTTACTGTCTTCTGAAGTTTTAGCAATGTATTTTTTCTCATGAATATTCTTTACTTGTTATAAATTTGATTGAATCAGTGTAATGTATTTGTTTAATTTATTGTGTTTCGAGACATGATAAACCAAAGAGCTTTGTTCAAACAAAGTGGTTGCGTGTACTTTTGAATTTTGATTTGGTGATGGTTAATTTGTTTGTTAGATTTTCATGGGTAGATACTGACATGGGACTATATGCAGAGTATTTTCTGAGGTTTTATTGAGTTTCGTATTTAAACTAGTCAGTCTTTGAATAAAACTATAAATAGATGACAAACCGTCGAAATTCAACACCTCTTGTCAATGCCGCGAGCAACGGCTAAATTTATCGAGTTTCAGCGCTGTATCTTTTCTCTTTCTTCGATAAATTGTTTACTTGTTATCCATTCCACTCGGTCAGCATATTATATTTCGTCCTGATTCATTTGCCGTCGATTTTTCAACCTTTTTGCACTCAACGCCACTCTCTAACTGAAATATATTCTTGAAGTAAAGACATTTTAGACATTTAATCATTTAAGACATCTAATCATTTAAGACATTCAAGACATTCAATCAAGACATTTAACCAATGTCCACTTCAACCAAATAACGCACAACGTAATTAAGGCAACTTTCAATCTCTGTCTGTTTGAGAAAATTAACCTATGAAATATAAACCCAGCCACCCGCCTTCCCCCAATCCGCCCCCAACCCGGCTCGCAGGCTACAATTGTAAGTAATACAATGGTTTTTAAGAATATAGTGATTAAATCTCCCGCAAACCGAGGAATGTTTGTGAAAGTCCCGAGGGAAAGCATGAGGGCGAAGCCCGAAGGCGTCCCGAGGGACTTTCACAAACATTCCGCGGTTTGCGGGAGATTTGATCACTATATTCTTAAAAACCATTGTATTAGTTTGTAATACCATGATGACCGAGGTGAAACTAGTGTTTTCATTGTACAAAACTAATTGATAGTAGGAGTATTGTGTAATACAATGCATGATCAGTGATGTATTCAACAATTTTCCATTGTAGGAAATTTGTTTGGGAAAACTCGTTGTCGTGTCTTTGAATTTTGGCTCATGAATTTTAATCAGGGAGAAATTAGAAATCTGCCCGGCTTTGCCGGGAGATTTAGAGATCTCCCCGCTAAAGCCGGGAATATCGTGATTAAACCACCCGGCGAGAACAAAAGAACCCGGGGTCATCATGGTATTATCATGGAAATAATATACGTAGACTTCTTATAAAAAGCATGTCCTTTTAGCATTGTTGGAGGCCAGTTGTTCAAGATTTAATTATTCACTGCCAAAATAGTTTGAAATAGTCCCCCCTTCCGCCCAAACACAATGTTGATCATCACATAAACCTCTGGATGTGGTTTCATTCACACATCAACATTGTATAGGGGGGAGCGGGGAACATTCGGGAAATTATTAGATAGTCTACGAATTAATTTCCATGATTGTCCATAAAAAACATGGCACTTTGTCAATTTTCGCTATCCAGCAAAGGTTGTCAACTATAGTTTCTCGCTCCCCTCTCGACTAAAGTTACTCTTTATTCCCTTGTACGAGAATGCAAGTATGCATATGCAAGTATGCATTCTTTCCGGGGGGAGGAGTTGTTAAACAGGGGGCTTACTTGAGGCAAATGATTTTGATTGTTTTTCTTAAGTTGGGGGAGGAGGGAACATAGGGGTATAGGGGTATATGAGTATAGGGTATAGGGGTATAGGAGTATAGGGGGGAGGGACCGAAATTATTAGATAGTCTACGAATTAATTTCCATGATTGTAGTTCGTTATCCGCTTGCATATTTTCAAAAATCCAGGTGTGACAATGTCTCCTATAGCCAATCATTGTTGACATCCAACCCAAACCAATTTGTTTCTTCTAAACATCATATTCTGGCTTTTTAGGCTTTGGCTAGGAAGCACTTGTAGGTGTTGTCACTCTATTGCAAAAATACTCGAGATTCGTCTGATTTTTCAAAAATAAACAGAACTTTACTTACTCTGGTATGTCTTCTTATCAAAACAATGTAAAAAAAATACGATTAGGATTGAATAGATATTTTAGTTTTACTTTACGATATGAATTTCTCGGCCAAGAAAATGGCGAAAAACAATAACACAAGCGCGCAAAGTACCACGGTTGACAATGTCCCTTAAAAAGATGCAGTTTACTTTAAGAGACCGAACATCCAGTTTGACAGCCGAAAATAATGAGCCAATTAGTTTTCAAATAGAAAGTATACAAAATACACCCTCAACATATCTTATAGGATGTCGTTTGCGCATTTTACTGCCTTTTCAATTTGCAATTAAGAATTTCACAGCGCGCCAGACAGCCGAAAATCACAATAAGCCAATTCGTTTTCGAATAGAAAGTATACAGAAAGTAGCTAGACTAGTATATCGCAATCCTCATAATTTGCCTCGGCAATTGCCCAGGCAAGTTAACAATTTTCTGGTTTACCTCGGCAAAAATAATGCCGGGGCAAATAGTTATCCCAATCGTTGAAATTGGACACGGAAGGTACTGCGGAAATCACCGAACTGTCGAACGAGGTGGAAAATTCGTATCGTCACCACGCCCACAAACGTTCAATTCGCCAACGTTTTGAAAGCATGTGAGGTAAAAAAAGATGATGTCTACCAGAGAAAACGTTCATCACCGATTTTAAAGGACGATCTTTTGACAACATACATCTTACCAATCTATCAGTAATTTTTTGTGTATAAAATCAGGGCTGAGAATGATTCCGGGGGTCCGCGGCTATTGTCGTTCAATTATTGTTGTATTATAGTTTAGAACAGAATATATTCAAGTCAGATATTTTTCGAGTTTCTTCGCTTCTCAAACGGTTACGGGATCGTTTTGTGATTTTTAGTAGTCTTTCGACATTTCCTTTTTTATTTATCGCTTGCGTGCGCATTTAGACAGTTGGAATTAGAAAACCCGCTCACTTGTCTTATAGAACAAAGGATAATTTTTAATGCATTGATTTCTGTAATCAGGCACTGAAGGCATTGTTGCAGCGCTCGTTAGCATAGATATGCGGACGAAGAAAAATCAGGCGTCTACACTACACGCAGGCTAGCTTCCCCAATGCAGAACGCCTGACACGCAGACGAAATTTAATGTAAACATTATAAACACGGCAATGCTATTTTTTCTAATATCTGTTCGATTGAAGGTCTTCGTGCGTCAAAATTTATATAAAAACAACGGAAAGGTATACGAAACATATCTGTTACGAAATTACATCGGTTTAATGGACATAAAAGCATTAAATCATCGGGTAAACGACGAATATTAGATCTTGAAGCCATGTCCTTTCGTTTTAGAGACGAGTCTCGCTTCAATAATCGCTAATACGCATTTTCTCATATAACATCTGATCTTCACATTTTAAGTAGACGAAACCTACAGCGTTCGATTCGCCAGCTTCAAGTGATCATTTCGATATAGAATTGATTTAAATCGGACAAAAACACAACGTTTCATAATGTTAAATATTACGGATTTCGCAGGATAAGTCATACTAATATTTCCTTGTCCTTCGGCTGTCCATTCTGTCTTCATGATTGATCTCTCATCTATGTTTCTTTCATCTTCACATCTTAAGTAGACGAAACCTACAGCGTTCGATTCGCCAGATTCAAGTGATCATTTCGATATAGAATTGATTTAAATCGGACAAAAACACAACGTTTCATAATGATGTAATATTACGGAGTTTCGCGGGATAAATGTCAACACAGGATAATAATATTTCTCTGTCCTTCGGCTGCCATTCTGTCTTCATGATTGATCTCTCATCTGTGTTTCTTTCATCTTGGAGAGAATCTTTGCAATGGTTTACAGGTTTACAGGTCTCGGTAAACTTTTCCAACTACGATTCATTGCCATTAAAACGAAAGTCCGAAATCGCTTTGCCTTGCAACGACTATCTACGGTTCTGCGAGTTCTTTCTTTAATCTCTCATCTGTGTTTCTCTCAGTCATCCAGTTATCTTGGAGAGAATCTTTGCATTAATTTGCGGGTTTACAGGTCTCGTAAATGCTTTTCATACTGCGATTCATTGACAATAAAACTGGCCAAAATTGCTTTAATATTTCGCTATTTTTACGCCCACGCAATAATTACATTCTCTCGACGTAGAAAACGACGAACATGACGAACATGACGAACACAGAAATGAAGCCCGATACCACAGGTGCTTACCACAGGTAGCCCAACTAATTAAGTGATTTACAGGTCTGAGGGCAGTCTTAAATTTTACAATTGCCGAAGAGTTTGAGTAATTGTCGTGGGTTAAAGATCGTGGGTCAAGTCGTGGGTCGGAAAATATGCTAAAATTTTGGTTATAATGTAATGTAATGCAATGTAGTGTAATTATAGTTTGTTTCATGCATTAACTCTTACCGTCGTATAAATAGATGTTTGAAATGGTAAAGTCTATAACGGAAACTTATAATTTTACCGCATTTAATAGCTTGGCCAGGTTTATTGCGCACGCTGAGAGCCTTGCAAACATCTGTCATCAGTACCGGAGCCCGAAGACATCAATAGAGCAATTTTGCTGGAGATCGAAGACATCAATTTTTATGCATTTATAACTTATTATGCGCCGAACCTGGGATGCAAACGTGGAACGTATAATCGGTTGAACTTAATTACTAGCAGCGTGCATTCGTTGGTTTGGTCCGTACCTTTTCTCGGTCAAATGCATTAGGTTCGGATGGAGGTTCGGCGCGCACATGATTGAGTTCGACGTTTAAAACCTCGTTGAGGCGATCGAACTTAATATTGAAATCGTTTCAAACGTCGAACTTTCGTTGTAAATGACCTAGTATTGATAAGGTCGTCACATGATAAGGTCGACGTTCGAAACGGTGTCCACTAAGGCGCGGGATTGCAGAATAGACAGAATATACACTTGTATATTCCGACTGTATATTCTGTCTAGTTATACAAGACTGTATACACAATATATCAGATTAGACACTATAACTAGAAGTTAGTATCGCAAGGAAAGTGCTGCCTTGAAATCAATGGTCCAAGGCAGTCATGAGATTGTGCAAAATTGCAAAAAATAAGTGGTGGGCTAAGTCAAAGTGGCAGCGGAGGTAATACAGTCTTGTACCCATGCGGTTATGGTTTAGTTAAGACCAGAGCAGCAATCTTTACGTATATATGAAGCTGACAATGAGCTTGCTGGACCCATGGATAGTAAATAGACTGGATAGGAAACTAAGATCACGTGCGACGTTTCCAGCATGCTGATTGGTTTAGGCACCAGTTGGTCGCGTGAAAACCTAGTTGCAAATCGTGATGTCACAAAATCACCATAAATCGCAACGTTTAGTAATAATACAGCTAAAAATGATAGTCAAACTACCAAAAAATATCACAATGCCACTTTACGATGGAATATCCGACTACCATTACTCATTTTAGGCGAAAAGATCCAACTTTAGACGGTGAAAAACGCGTCCCAAATTTCAACTAAAACAACGGTAGTTTTGCGACGCCAGTTTCTTCACCACAAAACGAAAACAGCTGAAACAAAGACGAACAACATTTACCTCGATCATTTGGTCGTGGCTTAGGCAGGTTTGTAAGACGATGAAACATTTTGGAATCTCAATATAGCTACTTGAATACGAAAACATGGAGAAGTCGAAGAGAAACTCAGCAAAATCTGTGTACTCGTGACATCTTCGTGACATCTTCGTGACATCACGAATTGCAACTAGGTTTTCACGCTGACGTCAACCAGTTTCCTATCCAGTCTATTTATTATCCATGCTGGACCAAAGGTACTCTGGAGTTAAACATCTATCTGGGGTAAGACATTCATTACGCACAGCCATGGGCAGACGAAGCATGTGTGGAGGCCCCTGGCACATTTGCAGATGCCTCAAATCTGCCCCTTCCCTTACAACTCTTGTGTTAATGTGTTGTAACCATTCTCAACATCTATTCACAATATAATAGTTCATGAACATGTATAATATTAAACAGATGGAACCTGAACAGTTTTATAAAAATGCAGTTGAATATAAAGATAAAACAGTTGTATAACATAGTTCTCTGTACAAGGCTTGCATAAAAATGCAGTTCAATATGAACACAAAACAATTGACGTATATATGTACATATATATTGACGTATATATGTACAGGTAATACCAGTTGACAAATGAAGTTAATCAGAATTTGTTTCTGATGTGGACACGGATGTGCATTCTCCACCGCATGCTCAATATCTGTTATCTTGTTATCTACATGTATGTGATATTGAATGATTTGCCATATTCAACAATAAAGAAGACCATGTCTTCTTCTGATGTGATATATTTAAGATGGATGTTGCTTCCCAGATACTGATCAGCGTGAACACAATGGCTCTTGTGAGAAACAATGAACTCACACCAATATACACCTAAATAGAAAGTAAACCGTATTCACAAACATGATAGTTTATCTGGAAAGAAATTGCAGATGACATCTTGTAAATTTCTACCTCACTCAGCCAACGGCAATTTGCCGTTTTAAGCGAGCCCTTTTAAAGTACAAAAGTACACAGAACTATCTTAGTCGTCTTACCTCGACAACAGAATGTCTCCTCACTGAAATGAATTGAAATTCGCGACAGCAACAAAGGCAGTAGAGATCGTTCGAAAACTTCGTTCATGTTGGCACAGCTCACTCAACATTGCTTTGCGAGTTCAGAAAATACCATGTTCGTGGTGGCGTTGACAAGTTCCGAACAGTAATTCCGTACAACTTCCGTGAATACGAATAACGTTTGGAGTATGTATAGATAGCAACTTGAATTTACGTCACAAAACGTCATAAAACTGAACATCCATCCGACATCCGTACCGACATCCAAATTTTTACAGATCGAGATCTCGTTGACTATACATAGCTCGGTAAAGAGGTCTGTGCACGAGCCAGTCAAGATTAGTGTGCTGCCTACGGCAGCAATTATGCACTATATACATCTAGTAGACGTCTAGTGTATATTTACGTCTATTGTGTCTATTTGCACAATATACATAAACTGCGAGTGTCTATTGTGTATATTGTGTATATTAGCGTCTAATTATACACTATATACGTCTAATACACGTCTAGTGTATATTTACGTCTATTGTGTCTATTTACACACTTATACATAAACTGTGAGTGTCTATTGTGTATATTAGCGTCTAATTATACACTATTTAAGAAATAGAAAACATTTTCCGTGTTTACAGAGAACGAGAAATCATAGTGGGAACACGAGCCCGTAGGGCGAGTGTTTCCACGCGATTTCGAGTTCTCGTGTTTATATAACGTATGGCAACACGGATAAAAATGTTTTCTATTTCTTTTATAAAATAACCCGTAGAAAGCAAATAAAATGTACAAATATATTTGTTATCAACACGTAAATTCTCCTCACTGCGTATGATGGCGCCGTGATGTCTAATTGATGGCGTATGATGGCTAACTGATGGCCTATGATGGTTAATTGATGGCGTATATGGCTAATTGATGGCGTGTGATGGCTAATTGATGGCGTATCACGATGGCGTAATCCATCCATGTTATATAGCCTGACATAAACACGGTAACTGACCAATCACAGCGTGCGTAAGACACGACTTATTTTATAAATACGTCTAATACACGTATAGTGTATATTTACGTCTATTGTGTCTATTTACACACTTATACATAAACTGTGAGTGTCTATTGTGTATATTGTGTATATTAGCGTCTAATTATACACTATATACGTCTAATACACGTATAGTGTATATTTATAGTGTATATATACGTCTAATACACGTATAGTGTATAATTGGTCTATATAACAATTAGTCACCGAAGTCGAGGTGATTATCGGTGAATATTTACCGAGCCGCGAAGCGGCGAGGTAAATATCACCGATAATCACCGAGACTGAGGTGACTAATTGTTTTAGTAGAAATTCACAGATGACTATCAGAGAGAGAAAAATTGAAAGAAGGCAAGGGGAAATGTTTTAATTATTTTATTTGTTATTCCGGAAGTCGCGCATCGTGAGATCACATGATTTTACGTAATCAACATTCAACAGAATATTAAAACGAACAACATACGAACCTAACGTCGAACGTGCTATACTCTTGCAAGTAGAGGCCAGAATGTGCTTAAGAAAAAGCGATTTTACTGTCAGATCAAGCAGAACTACAGAGTGTAAAGACTGAGTTAAAGATTGAGTTAACAAAAAACGAGCAACTGTTGAAAGATGCAGACGGAACTTGTTTTTTGCTTGTAATTAATGTTAGTACGAAACCGGCTTCACTTTTGTCCAGCTCAAAGTTCCCTTGTCAATCAGCATTTTTTACCAGGTGAAGCAATGACTTTTTCAGCAGATTTGGTTTAATTAGTGTTTCTTGGCCGATTTCCGAGTAAAACTCGGGGATAATTCTGTGTGACTGTATATATATCAGCATTCTGTCTCGTACAATTTTTGGATATAGTTTCACGGGTGTCAATGTTTTTTTCTGAATCGTATCACTGCTATTTTTCCTTCACTGACGGAGATGCTTGAGGTAGGAACTAAAACTTAGTGTTTTATTATTTGAAACCTTAACCCGATCCCTCTTGGGTATAACTAATATATATATATATATATATATATATATATATATAATATAGTAAAAAAGTAGAGTGCTGCGTAGACAGTGTTTTGAATATATAGCAAAGTGAAAAGGTGGTAAACTGCCAAGAATTTAGTGACGAGATACTGACGTTTCGAGCGGAGCCCTTCATCAGAGTAAGACGAGATGAAATGAAATAAATAGGGCTTATATATATGCCAAAAGGGGTGTCACAAGTAGAAAGTAGCCAATCAAATGCACGGGAGATAAAACAAACTAATAATTAATGAGATGGGAAACGTTAGATCATTTGCTATTTTTAACAGTCGATCAGCAAGCAGACTGAGGGGGCGGGAGAAATGACAGGTCCAATATTCAAGGGGATTAGGCGATAATATTAGCATAAGAAACAAAAACTTGAAAAGGAAAAAGTGCATACGCGAATAATAAAAAATTAATAATAATAAAGGTTCCAAGCAAACTAAAATAACCAAAAACTTGTAGGAAATTAAATAAAAGAAAAGCGTTCGTTAAGACCAAGAGGATGTGTGGTGCCAAGTTTAAAAATGAGACGCTTCTCTTGCCGCTTGCGGTTATCGTCGCCACCGCAGATGGGAAGGATGGCACAGACTTTCATGTCTGAAACCAAATGGTTGGAGCTGTTGAAATGGCGGGCTACAGGTTTGTCACCATCATTGATCCTCACGGAACGAAGATGTTCAGCAAACCTGTCTGAAAGACGTCGCCCAGTTTCACCGATGTAGATTTTAGGGCATTTATCGCATGAAATGCAATAAATTATGTTGGTGGACATGACGGATTGTGTGGTCGAATTTGGGGGCAGTAATAACTGTAGTGGGATTGAGAAAAGCGCATGTGTTACAGAGGGAACGGCCGCAAGAAAATGTTCCCGCTGGTGCCGAGGTATTTTGTTTGAGGGCACTATGTACTAAGGAGTCACGAATGTTTTTATTGCGGCGAAAAGATACCAAAGGGTTGTCGGTGAAAATGGCTGACGTCTCAGGATCATTTTCATCCTCTCATCCCAACCACACTAAGCAATCCATCCCTTACTCTCAATTCTTGCGTCTTCGCCGCTTATGTAGCGACGACCAAGATTTTCAAGTCAAATCAATGGCAATGAGATCTTTTTTTGTCCAACGTGGTTACCCTACCAACCTTTTAGACTTCGCCGTTCAGAAAGCTTTTCTCGTCCCCCGTTTAGACGCCCTTGAACCATCTTTGGAACGAGTTTCAAACAATAAAATTCCTTTAGTTCTAACATTTCATCGTTTCAATTTTAAAAATATTATTAATCGGAATTTTCACATTTTACAAAATGATCCTGAGACGTCAGCCATTTTCACCGACAACCCTTTGGTATCTTTTCGCCGCAATAAAAACATTCGTGACTCCTTAGTACATAGTGCCCTTAAACAAAATACCTCGGCACCAGCGGGAACATTTTCTTACGGCCGTTCCCGCTGTAACACATGCGCTTTTCTCAATCCCACTACAGTTATTACTGCCCCCAAATTCGACCACACAATCCGTCATGCTTTTTCATGCACGTCCACCAACATAATTTATTGCATTTCATGCGATAAATGCCCTAAAATCTACATCGGTGAAACTGGGCGACGTCTTTCAGACAGGTTTGCTGAACATCTTCGTTCCGTGAGGATCAATGATGGTGACAAACCTGTAGCCCGCCATTTCAACAGCTCCAACCATTTGGTTTCAGACATGAAAGTCTGTGCCATCCTTCCCATCTCCGGTGGCAACGATAACCGCAAGCGGCAAGAGAAGCGTCTCATTTTTAAACTTGGCACCACACATCCTCTTGGTCTTAACGAACGTTTTTCTTTTATTTAATTTCCTACAAGTTTTTGGTTATTTTAGTTTGCTTGGAACCTTTATTATTATTAATTTTTTATTATTCGCGTATGCACTTTTCCTTTTCAAGTTTTTGTTTCTTATGCTAATATTATCGCCTAATCCCCTTGAATATTGGACCTGTCATTTCTCCCGCCCCCTCAGTCTGCTTGCTGTTCGACTGTTAAAAATAGCAAATGATCTAACGCGTCCCATCTCATTAATTATTAGTTTGTTTATCTCCCGTGCATTTGATTGGCTACTTTCTACTTGTGACACCCTTTTGGCATATATATAAGCCCTATTTATTTCATTTCATCTCGTCTTACTCTGATGAAGGGCTCCGCTCGAAACGTCAGTATCTCGTCACTAAATTCTTGGCAGTTTACCACCTTTTCACTTTGCTATATATATATATATATAATATATATATATATATATATATATATATATATATATATATATATATATATATATATATATATATATATATATATATATATATATATATATATATATATATATATATATAATATATATATATATATATATATATATATATATATATATATATATATTATATATATATATATATATATATATATATATATATATATATATATATATATATATATATATATATACTTATATCATATTACGTGTGGGGCCTACTATATATGCCTCGTTTAAATGTAGCTGCTTATCTCGTAAATACCAATATAAGCATAATCAGCCGGGGCAGTTTTAGTGTAAACTTACTATTTCTAGTGTTTAGGTTCTAATTGGTTTTTGTGTCTATAGACTAGTAGCCCGTAGTAATAGCGCTCCGTCGAGATGACGTCAGTACCGATATTTGTCCGCTTTTACCCATAATTATTGCGGCCATAATAAAAGAAATAGCTCATTTGCAATCATTTGTGAGTCAAATTTGGTTTGTTTGTCCGCTTTTTGAGCTATTAATAGCAGCCAGAATGTACCACACTCGTGACCGGATATTGACACGTGACCGTACGCGCGACTACCGGTCACGAGAGTGGTACGATGTTCGATTCTGATTCCATCTGGACTGTTATTTCGTTTTCCCTCAGTATACCGTATTTTTCTGCGACGTTTAAGGAGGTGAGTTCAATATAGAAATTTAGATTTGATGTCTTGATAAGATGTACCTGTATTTCTGTATTAATCATTTACAATAACACATACATGTAATGTATTTGTTTAATTTATTGTGTTTCGAGACATGATAAACCAAAGAGCTTTGTTGGCATTTGCGACGTTCAAACAAAGTGGTTGCGTGTACTTTTGAATTTTGATTTGGTGATGGATAATTTGTCTGTTAGATTTTCATGGGTAGATAAACATGGGATATGCAGAGTTCTTTGAATAAAACTACAAATAAATGACAAACCGTCGAAATTCAACACCTCTTGTCAATGCGGTGAGCAACGGCTAAATTTATCGAGTCTCAGCGCTGTATCTTTTCTCTTTCTTCGATAAATTGTTTACTTGTTATCCATTCCACTCGGTCAGTATATTATATTTCGTCCTGATTCATTTGCCGTCGATTTTTCAACCTTTTTGCACTCAACGCCACTCTCTAACTGAAATATATTCTTGAAGTAAACAATAACACAAGCGCATTTAAGACATTTTAGACATTTAATCATTTAAGACATTTAATGATTTAAGACATTCAAGACATTCAATCAAGACATTTAACCAATGTCCACTTCAACCAAATAACGCACAACGTAAATAAGGCAACTTTCAATCTCTGTCTGTTTGAGAAAATTAACCTATGAAATATAAACCCGGATACCCGCCCTCCCCCAGCCCGCCCGCCCTCCCTCCCCCAACCCGCCCCCAACCCGCCCCCAGCCTACGGAGAGCCGGCTCGCATGCATATTTTTAAAAATCCAGCTGTCTCCTATAGCCAATCATTGTTGACATCCAACCCAAACCAATTTCTTTTAAAGATCATATTCTGGCTTTTTAGGCTTTGGCTAGGAAGCACTTGTAGGTGTTGTCACTCTATTGCAAAAATACTCGAGATTCGTCTGATTTTTCAAAAATAAACAGAACTTTACTTACTCTGGTATGTCTTCTTATCAAAACAATGTAAAAAAAAATACGATTAGGATTGAATAGATATTTTAGTGTTACTTTACGATATGAATTTCTCGGCCAAGAAAATGGCGAAAAACAATAACACAAGCGCGCAAAGTACCACGGTTGATATGCCCCTTTAAAAGTGCAGTTTAGATGCAGGCCTAACATCCAGTTTGACAGCCGAAAATAATGAGCCAATTAGTTTTCAAATAGAAAGTATACAAAATACACCCTCAACATATCTTATAGGATGTCGTTTGCGCATTTACTGCCTTTTCAATTTGCAATTAAGAATTTCACAGCGCGCCAGACAGCCGAAAATCACAATAAGCCAATTCGTTTTCGAATAGAAAGTATACAGAAAGTAGCTAGACTAGTATATCGCAATCCTCATAATTTGCCTCGGCAATTGCCCAGGCAAGTTAACAATTTTCTGGTTTCCCTCGGCAAAAATAATGCCGAGGCAAATAGTTATCCCAATCGTTGAAATTGGACACGCAAGATACTGCAGAAATCACCGAACTGTCGAACGAGGTGGAAAATTCGTATCGGCACCACGCCCACAAACGTTCAGCGCAATTCGCCAACGTTTTGAAAGCATGTGAGGTAAACAAAGATGATGTCTACCAGAGAAAACGTTCATCACCGATTTTAAAGGACAATCTTTTGACAACATACATCTTACCAATCTATCAGTATTTTTTTGTGTATAAAATCAGGGCTGAGAGTGATTCCGGGGGTCCGCGGCTATTGTCGTTCAATTATTGTTAGTATTTATATAGTTTAGAAAAGAATATATTCAAGTCAGATATTTTTTCGAGTTTCTTCGCTTTTCAAACGGTTACGGGATCGTTTTGTGATTTTTAGTAGTCTTTCGACATTTCCTTTTTTATTTATCGCTTGCGTGCGCATTTAATTTACAAATTAAGTGATTTACAGGTCTGAGGGCAGTCTTTACAAGAGTTTGAGTAATTGTCGTGGGTTAAAGGTCGTGGGTCAAGTCGTGGGTCGGAAAATATGCTAAAATTTTGGTTATAATGTAATGTAATGTAATGCAATGTAGTGTAATTAGTTTGTTTCATGCATTAACTCTTACCGTCATATAAATAGATGTTTGAAATGGTAAAGTCTATAACGGAAACTTATAATTTTACCGCATTTAATAGCTTGGCCAGGTTTATTGCGCACGCTGAGAGCCTTGCAAACATCTGTCATCAGTACCGGAGCCCGAAGACATCAATAGAGCAATTTTGCCGGAGATCGAAGACATCAATTTTTATGCATTTATAACTTATTATGCGCCGAACCTGGGATGCAAACGCGGAACGTATAATCGGTTGAGCTTAATTGCTAGCAGCGTGCATTCGTTGGTTTGGTCCGTACCTTTTCTCGGTCAAATGCATTAGGTTCGGATGGAGGTTCGGCGCGCACATGATTGAGTTCGACGTTTAAAACCTCGTTGAGGCGATCGAACTTAATATTGAAATCGTTTCAAACGTCGAACTTTCGTTGTAAATGACCTAGTATTGATAAGGTCGTCACATGATAAGGTCGACGTTCGAAACGGTGTCCACTAAGGCGCGGGATTGCAGAATAGACAGAATATTCCGACTGTATATTCTGTCTAGTTATACAAGACTGTATACACAATATATCAGATTAGACACTATAACTAGAAGTTACTATCGCAAGGAAAGTGCTGCCTTGAAATCAATGCTCCAAGGCAGTTATGAGATTGTGCAAAATTGCAAAAAATAAGTGGTGGGCTAAGTCAAAGTGGTAGCGGAGGTAATACAGTCTTGTAACCATTCTCAACATCTATTCACAATATAATAGTTCATGAACATGTATAATATTAAACAGATGGAACCTGAACAGTTCCATAAAAATGCAGTTGAATATAAAGATAAAACAGTTGTATAACATAGTTCTCTGTACAAGGCTTGCATAAAAATGCAGTTCAATATGAACACAAAACAGTTGACGTATATGTACAGGTAATACCAGTTGACAAATGAAGTTAATCAGAATTTGTTTCTGATGTGGACACGGATGTGCATTCTTCCGCATGCTCAATATCTGTTATCTTGTAATCTACATGTATGTGATATTGAATGATTTGCCATATTCAACAATAAAGAAGACCATGTCTTCTTCTGATGTGATATATTTAAGATGGATGTTGCTTCCCAGATACTGATCAGCGTGAACACAATGGCTCTTGTGAGAAACAATGAACTCACACCAATATACACCTAAATAGAAAGTAAACCGTATTCACAAACATGATAGTTTATCTGGAAAGAAATTGCAGATGACATCTTGTAAATTTCTACCTCACTCAGCCAACGGCAATTTGCCGTTTTAAGCGAGCCCTTTTAAAGTACAAAAGTACACAGAACTATCTTAGTCGTCTTACCTCGACAACAGAATGTCTCCTCACTGAAATGAATTGAAATTCGCGACAGCAACAAAGGCAGCAGAGATCGTTCGAAAACTTCGTTCATGTTGGCACAGCTCACTCAACATTGCTTTGCGAGTTCAGAAAATACAATGTTCGTGGTGGCGTTGACAAGTTCCGAACAGTAATTCCGTACAACTTCCGTGAATACGAATAACGTCTGGAGTATGTATAGATAGCAACTTGAATTTACGTCACAAAACGTCATATCCGACATCCATACCGACATCCAATCGAGATCTCGTTGACTATACATAGCTCGGTAAAGAGGTCTGTGCACGAGCCAGTCAAGATTAGTGTGCTGCCTACGGCAGCAATTATGCACTATATACGTCTAGTAGACGTCTAGTGTATATTTACGTCTATTGTGTCTATTTACACACTCATACACAAACTGTGACTGTCGGGATTGTGTATATTAGCGTCTAATTATACACTATATACGTCTAATACACGTCTAGTGTATATTTACGTCTATTGCATGTGTCTATTTACACAATATACATAAACTGCTAGTGTCTATTGTGTATATTGTGTATATTAGCGTCTAATTATACACTACACCAGGGGCGGATCTAGGAATTTTTCAGTGTACGTCAAAACACGGAAATTGCGCAATCTAGGGGGGTGCGGGGGCATGCCACCCGGAATTTTTTTTAAATTTGGCTCTCTGAAATGGCATTTCCTGCATTCTGACAAGATTTTTTTAGAAAAATCTTACAGTGCTAATTTGCGTTTTTATGGGCACATTTTGCGATTTATTATTAAAAAAATGCTTTTGCACTTTTTTCAATCGTTATTGGAGAGCTTGTTTTGGACTGTTTCGCTCTGTCAGAGCTCATCAGCATGCCTAGACATGGACAGCCAAGACATGGACAGCCAAGGCTCCACACCTAGCCTTAGCTGCCAAATTCCTTCTCTGATTAGAAGAAATAAAGTAAATAGACCATATAAGACATTTCATGGGTACCGACTGAGAGGAGCTGACACTCACTGTGGCCTCACATCATCTTGGTCATATTAATTCTGAGTTTGCAAAAGCTTGAGTAACTAATTAGTTTTCCTTTAACTTATCAAGCTGAAAGACACTTGATGTATGTATATAACTACCAAATAGTTTACCCCTTATCTACCCTGAGCTGTCTGGTTTTGAGGCGCCAGATACTCGCCTAAAGAGAAAGAGTTATGAGAAGAGAAAAATGGACCATGTAGGACATTTCATGGACATAGAGAGAGCTCACTCTCTACATCATCCTGGTCATATTAACTATCTATTACTTTATTCTACCCCTTATCTACCCGAGCTGTCTGGTTTTGAGGCGCCAGTTACTCGCCTAAAGAGAAAGAGTTTTGAGAAGAGAAAAATAGACCATGTAGGATGTTTTATAATTGAACACATTTTTTATTAGAATTTAGAACATCAATTTCCAAATCGGTCGTACCTTTGGCTTTCTCTCTATAAGTAGCAATATCATACTCATGAATAAAATTTATTTGGGAAGTGCTAGTAGTGATAGTTGAACTTGTGGATGGTGAAGTGGTTGCAGAAGGAGCAGGTGAGTTGGTTGCAGCTGTTTTGCAGCTGTTTTGCCACTTAATTCTGACGATGGAACAAGCTACCTGCAGAAATACGGCACGCAACGTCAGTCGACAGATTTAAGAATCTCTTAAAGACATACTTGTTTAAGCAAGCGTTTTATTAACAATTTTATTTGTAGATAGTTATATATTTTAATACTTGTACTGATTTAACTGACTATCCTGTAATGCGCAAGTGAGCATATACATATGGAACTTGCGCAATATAAATTTCATTTATTATTATTATTATTAACTAATTTAAATAATTTACGCTTTTCAAGGTTACACAAGTTTTAGGAACTAAACTACTAAAGCTAAGATAGTTTCCACTCACTTTATTAAAAGCAATACAACTTTCTTTCCATTAACAGCTCTTGCACACTGAGGATTGAGGAATATGACTCCGCGTCAAAATCCCAGTACAATGTCTTGCCAATACGCGTCGAAAACTCTTGACCCACGAGAAAATCACACGATTGGAGTTTCTTTGTCAAATCACAACAGATCCTCTTTAACAAATGAACGTTTTCATTCTGTAGAGCGTTCTCTACAAGTTCGGCCGTAACATCCGTAGACGCCATCTCAAGCGAGTCAATTTACTTCTGACAAGACAGCCGAGTTATACTTTTTCTCACTTCCGACTTCCGACGTACACTGGCCATTTTTTACTGCTTTTGACCAATCAGTGCTCGTGTTTGCGGCCATTTTGCCGTACATCGGCCATTTTGCCGTACTCGAATAATCCTCAATTGTAAATGGAAGAAAGGAGGTCCCCCAATAACCCTATCATATGAACAGTTTCGTTCAGACTACATGAAGTCAGCCGAAATTTTATTTTTTTTAGCGCGCTAATTACGGGCAAAATGAAAATTTCGAAAATTTCAAAATTTATATAAAATTTTTAAAAGTTTGAATATTTATTTTTCAAATTTTAAAAATATTTTTAGAATTTTTTTTTGAAAATTCAAACGAATTAATTCATGAATAAATTAGTCTCGAAGTTTAGTGTACGTCGCTTGCCGTGTTTGACGTACCCTAAATCCGCCCCTGCACTATATATACGTCTAATACACGTATAGTGTATATTTACACACTTATACATAAACTGTGAGTGTCTATTGTGTATATTAGCGTCTAATTATACACTATATACGTCTAATACACGTATAGTGCATATTTATAGTGATACGTCTAATACACGTATAGTGTATAATTGGTCTATATAACAATTAGTCACCGAAGTCGAGGTGATTATCGGTGAATATTTACCGAGCCGCGAAGCGGCGAGGCAAATATCACCGATAATCACCGAGACTGAGGTGACTAATTGTTTTAGTAGAAATTCACAGATGACTATCAGAGAGAGAAAAATTGAAAGAAGGCAAGGGGAAATGTTTTAATTATTTTATTTGTTATTCCGGAAGTCGCGCATCGTGAGATCACATGATTTTACGTAATCAACATTCAACAGAATATTAAAACGAACAACATACGAACCTAACGTCGAACGTGCTATACTCTTGCAAGTAGAGGCCAGAATGTGCTTAAGAAAAAGCGATTTTACTGTCAGATCAAGCAGAACTACAGAGTGTAAAGACTGAGTTAAAGATTGAGTTAACAAAAACGAGCAACTGTTGAAAGATGCAGACGGAACTTGTTTTTGCTTGTAATTAATGTTAGTACGAAACCGGCTTCACTTTTGTCCAGCTCAAAGTTCCCTTGTCAATCAGCATTTTTTACCAGGTGAAGCAATGACTTTTTCAGCAGATTTGGTTTAATTGGTGTTTCTTGGCCGATTTCCGAGTAAAACTCGGGGATAATTCTGTGTGACTGTATATATATATCAGCATTCTGTCTCGTACAATTTTTGGATATAGTTTCACGGGTGTCAATGTTTTTTTCTGAATCGTATCACTGCTATTTTTCCTTCACTGACGGAGATGCTTGAGGTAGGAACTAAAACTTAGTGTTTTATTATTTGAAACCTTAACCCGATCCCCTCTGGGGTATAACTAATATATATATATATATATATATATATATATATATATATATATATATATATATATATATATATATATATATATATATATATATATATATATATATATATATATATATATATATATACTTATATCATATTACGTGTGGGGCCTACTATATATGCCTCGTTTAAATGTAGCTGCTTATCTCGTAAATACCAATATAAGCATAATCAGCCGGGGCAGTTTTAGTGTAAACTTACTATTTCTAGTGTTTAGGTTCTAATTGGTTTTTGTGTCTATAGACTAGTAGCCCGTAGTAATAGCGCTCCGTCGAGATGACGTCAGTACCGATATTTGTCCGCTTTTACCCATAATTATTGCGGCCATAATAAAAGAAATAGCTCATTTGCAATCATTTGTGAGTCAAATTTGGTTTGTTTGTCCGCTTTTTGAGCTATTAATAGCAGCCAGAATGTACCAGAATGACCGGATATTGACACGTGACCGTACGCGCGACTACCGGTCACGAGAGTGGTACGATGTTCGATTCTGATTCCATCTGGACTGTTATTTCGTTTTCCCTCAGTATACCGTATTTTTCTGCGACGTTTAAGGAGGTGAGTTCAATATAGAAATTTAGATTTGATGTCTTGATAAGATGTACCTGTATTTCTGTATTAATCATTTACAATAACACATACATGTAATGTATTTGTTTAATTTATTGTGTTTCGAGACATGATAAACCAAAGAGCTTTGTTGGCATTTGCGACGTTCAAACAAAGTGATTGCGTGTACTTTTCAATTTTGATTTGGTGATGGATAATTTGTCTGTTAGATTTTCATGGGTAGATAAACATGGGATATGCAGAGTTCTTTGAATAAAACTACAAATAAATGACAAACCGTCGAAATTCAACACCTCTTGTCAATGCGGCGAGCAACGGCTAAATTTATCGAGTCTCAGCGCTGTATCTTTTCTCTTTCTTCGATAAATTGTTTACTTGTTATCCATTCCACTCGGTCAGTATATTATTTTCGTCCTGATTCATTTGCCGTCGATTTTTCAACCTTTTTGCACTCAACGCCACTCTCTAACTGAAATATATCCTTGAAGTAAACAATAACACAAGCGCATTTAAGACATTTTAGACATTTAAGACATTTTAGACATTTAATCATTTAAGACATTTAATCATTTAAGACATTCAAGACATTCAATCAAGACATATTTAACCAATCTTCACTTCAACCAAATAACGCACAACGTAATTAAGGCAACTTTCAATCTCTGTCTGTTTGAGAAAATTAACCTATGAAATATAAACCCGGATACCCGCCCTCCCCCAGCCCGCCCGCCCTCCCTCCCCCAACCCGCCCCCAGCCTACGGAGAGCCGGCTCGCAGGCTAGTTCGTTATCCGCTTGCATATTTACAAAAATCCAGCTGTCTCCTATAGCCAATCATTGTTGACATCCAACCCAAACCAATTTCTTTCTTCTAAACATCATATTCTGGCTTTTTAGGCTTTGGCTAGGAAGCACTTGTAGGTGTTGTCACTCTATTGCAAAAATACTCGAGATTCGTCTGATTTTTCAAAAATAAACAGAACTTTACTTACTCTGGTATGTCTTCTTATCAAAACAATGTAAAAAAAAATACGATTAGGATTGAATAGATATTTTAGTGTTACTTTACGATATGAATTTCTCGGCCAAGAAAATGGCGAAAAACAATAACACAAGCGCGCAAAGTACCACGGTTGATATGCCCCTTTAAAAGTGCAGTTTAGATGCAGGCCTAACATCCAGTTTGACAGCCGAAAATAATGAGCCAATTAGTTTTCAAATAGAAAGTATACAAAATACACCCTCAACATATCTTATAGGATGTCGTTTGCGCATTTTACTGCCTTTTCAATTTGCAATTAAGAATTTCACAGCGCGCCAGACAGCCGAAAATCACAATAAGCCAATTCGTTTTCGAATAGAAAGTATACAGAAAGTAGCTAGACTAGTATATCGCAATCCTCATAATTTGCCTCGGCAATTGCCCAGGCAAGTTAACAATTTTCTGGTTTCCCTCGGCAAAAATAATGCCGGGGCAAATAGTTATCCCAATCGTTGAAATTGAACACGGAAGGTACTGCGGAAATCACCGAACTGTCGAACGAGGTCGGAAAATTCGTATCGTCACCACGCCCACAAACGTTCAGCGCAATTCGCCAACGTTTTGAAAGCATGTGAGGTAAAAAAAGATGATGTCTACCAGAGAAAACGTTCATCACCGATTTTAAAGGACAATCTTTTGACAACATAGATCTTACCAATCTATCAGTAATTTTTTGTGTATAAAATCAGGGCTGAGAATGATTCCGGGAGTCCGCGGCTATTGTCGTTCAATTATTGTTAGTTTTATAGTTTAGAACAGAATATATTCAAGTCAGATATTTTTTCGAGTTTCTTCGCTTTTCAAACGGTTACGGGATGTGATTTTTAGTAGTCTTTCGACATTTCCTTTTTTATTTATCGCTTGCGTGCGCATTTAATTTACAAACAAGACGCCTGCTCAGGCGTTCACTTGGGCTACTGATTTGGAGGCAAGGCATGCAAGCGAATATGAAGCGAGTTCGGACTTTCGTTTTATTGCCGACCAATGAATCGCTGTTGGAAAAGTTTACCGAGACCTGTAAACCTGCAAACCATTGCAAAGATTCTCTCCAAGATGAGAGAAACACAGATGAGAGATCAATCATGAAGACGGAACGAACAGCCAAGGACAAACATATTATTACTCGGGCCCCCCCTGGGGGGAGAGCACGAGTCTTAGAAAGGGCTCTGTTTATTTTATTTTTTTTGGCAATGTCGCGAAATGGCAATTATTGCATCATTGTTGACTAAATTAGTAGACTAGTGAGCGAGAACTATGAATGTGGGATTACTACACATGCGCAGTGAAGTTATCCCCAAAACAATTTTGCCCCCCGCAGTCGTTTTTAGGGAGGCTAATTATTGCATAATCCCGATCAACCTCTTACCCAGGCTTTCCACCTTTGCGAAACTGAAAACACTGCGTATATTTCTGATTTATTTACTCATCTGATCTGACAACTTTCTTCGAGTGCTCTTCACTGAAAATCTTTGATGTGGCTGGCAAGTATCTTGATCTTATACACGCTCACAATCCAGATCGCTTTTGAAACGGGTTGGTCTACGATTTCGAGAACCTGTACTCGATCAAATTATATGTTTCCATACGCTTTTTGTCTACTAAATGTTTAATAATTTAATATGAGACTCAACATATGAATGCTTGCATATGAATGCTGTATGGAAATATGTTAACTGTTCTGAGGTAACTGTAATATTTTTATAAGCTTTGTTGCCTGTATTGTTTATTGTTATGTAATTATACAAAATAAAGTCGATGCTACAGTTTATTGTTTCATATTATACCAAGTAGAAGTACTATTATTAAAGTATGCTACAGTTTATTGTTTCATATTATACCAAGTAGAAGTACTATTATTAAAGTATGCAATGTTGCTATATATCGAATTAATTACCCTGTTTCACTTGATATTGTACCAGGGCTCCAAAATGTTCTGGGTTATCAGTAAGTTTGTATCGATTGTTCATATTATATGCGAATGCTTACAAATGAACGTACAGTATATAAATCTCTGACACTCATTGTTGCCATTGAGTAACCCTGTTTCACTCGATATTTTACCTGTAAGCTTAAATGGGGCTCCAAAATGTTCTGGATTATCAGTAAGTTTGTATCGATTGTTCATACATGTATTATTATACACAAATGCTTACAAATGAACACACAGTATATACATCTCTGACACCCATACCAACTATCAAGATCAAGGAGTAAAGAGTTTGTTGTTGTTTGACCTTGCTACTGCCAGCTAAATGCATGGTTTGATTTACTGCCATGCCTGAGAAAAAGATTAACTGATTTAATGCTTGCTCAAACTGAACCTGTTTGCCGGACTGACCATATGAATTCTTATTACATGAGCACAGGCCGGCTCGCTTGCCAGGCTGACCCTGTTGACTAGAACTGGATTAGGTCAGCAAACAGGATGGCTCATTTGGTGGGGCAGACTTCTCAGTAAGCCAGCTTGGATACTGAGCCAACTCACCTTCATATAATCAAAGCCATTGGCCAACACTATGTTATGGGTTTGTAATGATGGAAAATTTAACCACCCCTGCACTGACAGCTGTATCATTACATGTACCATTGTACCTACAACTATAGATTTGTGTATATTGAATTCAAATCACTGAATTTGCCTACGTCTTGTTAATTATACTGTGTTGACATTTATCCCGTGAAACTCTGTAATATTAATCATGAAATATTGTGTTTTTGTCCGATTTAAATCAATTCCATATCGAAATGATCACTTGAATCTGGCGAATCGAACGCTGTAGGTTTCGTCTACTTAAAATGTGAAGATCAGATGTTATATGAGAAAATGCGTATTAGCGAGACTCGTCTCTAAAATCAAAGAACATGGCTTCAAGATCTATTCGTTGTTTACTCGATGATTTGATGCTCTTATGTCCATTAAACCGATGTAATTTCGTAACAGATATGTTTCGTATACCTTGCCGTTGTTTTTTATATAAATTTTGACACACGAAGACCTTCAATCGAACAGATATTAGAAAAAATAACATTGCCGCGTCGGGTATTATATCACAACAGCATCAGCATGTTTTATAGTGCCTGTCACTTCATTTATCACTTCATCAATGTTCTTCATTCTTCCATTTACAGCAATTGAGCAACATATTTCAGTACAATTTAGTAGCACATTTAAACAGTTTGATCGATTCAATAAAACATGTAAACATAGATTTGATCGAGTACACATCAGCGTACGATAATAATGGAGACCGCGGAACAACCTGTTTCGAAATCGCTCATCTTTTACTTTTAGTGTAGGTCTACCGCTATCGGTGTCTGCGATTGTAAGTAGTGTGAGCATGTTTATTATTAATATACTTGCCAGCCACATTCCTTATCAATCTTATCACAAATTTGCTAGAGTCTTGAAGTTGATCAATGGCAATGGCGACCAAAGAAGCGTGGATGAATATAAGGTCAGCGCTCGTTTTCATCACTGAAACAGTCATGACGTCATGAGAATAAACACTGAAACAGTCATGATGTCATGAGAATAAAGATCACGTCAGTTTGATAGATGCGAATTAGTTGCATTTTGTTGACCAGAAAAATAAAAATAATAAAAATAATAAAAATACAGAAGTGCAGCCCATTCTAAGACTTGGTGCTACCCCACAGGGGGTAGCCCAAGTAATTAAAGTGCATATAAGCCCTACAGGGTTTTTAGTTATTGGTGTAGACCACGAAAAATGACCTAATAAAGTATGTTATAGTTTTTGATTTGGTCCTTTCGTTTCCGAGATATTGCTCTTCAAACATAGCCATTTGGCGTTGTTTGCATAAAAAAGCCGCGCGTGAGAGAGTCCTGGTACTCGGGGACGGATTAGATTTCACAAACAAGGAATACATAGCGTTTTGGACAACAAGAAGTTCAAAAGATCATATATCAAGTGAAATCACCGCGATATCACGCTTAAATTCAGACTCAAATGAGTATGAAAGCCCATTGTCTAGTTCAGATAATATAATCGAGGAAGAAACTGAGCTATCGGCGAAATATGAGGACGAGTCTGATGACTGTTTCATGGACGCCTACGCTGATGAGCCGTTGGCTGACGAAGAATGGCTTGCCGCGTATGAAAGAAGAAGGGAGGAGGACAAAAAACACTTGGAACAACTTACTCGAAGGTGGAATGGTGCTGAATCCGTCAAATATTGGTACGTTCATTGCGCCATATTTGTCATATCTTTCATCAATTTATTTTATGTACAGTATGGTATGGGTTTATTGGTTTATTGTATTAGCCTATAGTATAGGTGCAAGTGTGGGAACTGTAATGTCGTTGTAACTGTAAAACCCTAGGGAAATGTTCGACTGTTTCGTGCATAACTTGGCTTTGGAGTTTGGTCCTGTTTGTCTCAACAGATGGAGTTTGAACACATTTCAGACACGAGACGGACGTCCATACAATCAAATATTATCAAAAGAAAGGTAATATGAGAGGCCAAACTATTAAAATATTTAGCAAACAACCTTGTCAATATCGAACTACACATAGACAATATTTAATTTTACCATTCCATTTTATAATAGGTGTCTATGTGTAGTTTAATATTGACAAGGTTGTTTGCTAAATATTTTAACATAGTTTGGCCTCTCATATTACGTCCATCTCGTGTCTGAAAAGTGTTTGCCGCTAACTCCAAACTTCATCTGTTGAGACAAACAGGACCAAAGCCAGGATGTTCAGTCATGCACGGAGGCTGTTAACCTACGACTTCAATCAGTTTAGTGTCGCTCAAAACAGTCGAACATTTCTTATTTCTGTGCAGCAACAACATTCCGTAGGGTTTTACAGTTACAACGACATCAATACAGTTCTCCCACTAGTTGCACCTATACTACAGGCTATACAATAAACCCATACATACTGTACATAAAATAAATTAATGAAAGATATGACAAATATGGCGCAATGAACGTACCAAGATTTTACGGATTTCAGCACCATTCCACCTTCGGAGTAAGTTATTCCAAGTGTTTTTTGTCCTCCTCCCTTCTTCTTTCATACGCGGCAAGCCATTCTTCGTCAGCCAACGGCTCATCAGCGTAGGCGTCCATGAAACAGTCATCAGACTCGTCCTCATATTTCGCCGATAGTTCAGTTTCTTCCTCGATTATATTATCTGAACTAGACAATGGGCTTTCATACTTATTTGAGTCTGAATTTGAGTGTGATATCGCGCCGATTTCACTTGATATATGATCTTTTGAACTTGTTGTTGTCCAAAACGTTATGTATTCCTTGTTTGTGAAATCTAATCCGTCCCCGAGTACCAGGACTCTCTCACGCGCGGCTTTCAACGCCAATGGCTATGTTTGAAGAGCAATATCTCGGAAACGAAAGGACCAAATCCAAAACTGTAAAATACTTTATCAGGTCATTTTTCGTGGTCTACACGAATAACTGAAAACCCTGTAGGGCTTATATGCACTTTAAGTGATTTACAGGTCTGAGGGCAGTCTTTAGAAGAGTTTGAGTAATTGTCGTGGGTTAAAGGTCGTGGGTCAAGTCGTGGGTCGGAAAATATGCGAAAATTTTGGTTATAATGTAATGTAATGCAATGTAATGTAATTAGTTTGTTTCATGCATTAACTACTCATACCGTCATATAAATAAATGTTTGAAATGGTAAAGTCTATAACGGAAACTTATAATTTTACCGCATTTAATAGCTTGGCCAGGTTTATTGCGCACGCTGAGAGCCTTGCAAACATCTGTCATCAAGACATCAATAGAGAAATTTGGCCGGAGATAGAAGACATCAATTTTTATGCATTTATAACTTATTATGCGCCGAACCTGGGATGCAAACGTGGAACGTATAATCGGTTGAACTTAATTGCTAGCAGCGTGCATTCGTTGGTTTGGTTCGTACCTTTTCTCGGTCAAATGCATTAGGTTCGACGCGCACATGATTGAGTTCGACGTTTAAAACCTCGTTGAGGCGATCGAGCTTAATATTGAAATCGTTTCAAACGTCGAACTATCGTTGTAAATGACCTAGTATTGATAAGGTCGTCACATGATAAGGTCGACGTTTGAACCGGTGTCACAGGATATTCGCCCCCTTTAGGTTATTCGCCCCCCTTTCGATTGCTATTTAAAAAGTCCTTTTAGCAGGTGGTGGAGTGCACGAAGGGAAAAGACACTCACTCTTCATAGAACGGCATTGTATTCATTTTAGATGGAATCATTCCCCGCAACTCAACCTTAATTTTTGCAGGTTGAGTTACCACACACACACACACACACCATTTAACTCTTTCCTTACGGCTGAAAAATATCAAAAATTGAACGACCACGTTGTTTCTATTGATATCTCTTGAAATAACCATAACTGTTTGCGAAAGCTATACATTTTTATGGAAGCCCAATAAACCGGCTTTTACTTGTTCTTTTAAATTTCCCGAACAAAACACATTATGTTAATATAAATTAGCATTAATTATCATAAATCAGGTTGAAAAATTTACATTTTTCCAGAAAAGGCCATCTTGCACGCCCCGCATAGCATCTTGAAAACTCAAAATGCCACCAATCGCAGAGTTGTTTATGAAATCAAATCAAACTTGGCGTGTGCGTGGATTTTATGTTCCTGGCGCTTGTCGAATTTCAATTTTTAATCTTGCGTTACCGTGTGCCGTGTTTTTCGATTGACGACTTTGCGGGTCATCAACGACCCATTTTAACTGCGCCCGTAGGGAAAGAGTTAAAAGGGTTTTCGAAAGTGTACATGTAATACTAGGTCCAACGAAAGTTCGACGTTTGAAACCATGCAGCGTGAATATGTCGTGGCTTCTGATTGGTCAGGATAGGAATATTCCAGCATAAGAAGGTTTGTGATTGGATAACGCTGTTCATGGTCTATCACCAATAGACAGTGAGTAGCTCAGCCAATCAGAATGCCGAACTAATTTGTAATAGACCACCAGTTGGTTGATACTATAAAAACAGTCATCCTTTGAAAGTATTAGCAAACTCTTTAATAGTCTCGTTTACGAAGAATACGTTGAGGCGGCTGAGAAACTGTCTTCGTGGTAAACAACAAACATTAAAATGGAAGTAGTTCTTAACCAATTGAATATCACGTATTAACTAAATTTTCTAAGCGACCAATCATGGTCTAGTATCTAAATTCCGTATAGTAGCTTCTGCTACGTCACAGAACACCATTAAAGTGCCCGTAACCTCAATATGTTTTATTGTCTTGTTTGGAAGAACTTTTAAAATGATAAAGTAACTTCTTTTGAAGATTTTCGTTTCTTTGCTTTCTTTTTGAGATATATCAGTTTGTTTGATATGCAAATGTCTGGAATTTCGTCACACATGTGCATAAGACTTATTGGAGAAATTTGTATATCTCTTTCATTCTCTCATTCCCTTTAAAATCAAGAGGTTTGGTGTTTTGGGAGAAACGCAAACACGCGTTATTCACACTTTAGTGTTTTTACTTCATGAACGCAAAGATATATAACATTCTCTGATTACTGATTATGCATGTTGACGAAATTCCAGATATTTGCATGTCAAACAAACTGATAAATCTCAAAAACAAAGCGAAGAAACGAAAATCTTCAAAAGAAGTTACTTTATCGTTTTAAAAGTTCTTCCAAATAAGACAATAAAAAATGTTGAGGTTAGGGGCACTTTAACGGCGCTGGTTCATAGTTCCTACCGAGATGAATTTGCAAAGGGATACCGACGCCGTCTATTGTTTGGCGGTTGAATCTCGGTAAGCGGGATGAATTTTTCCAATATAATCACGAGCCAGAAATCAACTCGCATACCGGCCTAGCTAGCACGCCTCTCATGTATAAACAGCTCCTAAATCACAGCCACGTCATATGTATTTCATGTCATGGGTATTAGTTTGTAATATACCATGCGGTTTACAGACGAAATATTAAATGTTATTGTTTGAAATTCATTGCGAAATCTCGACCAATGCCGGTGAGGGAAAAAATAGACATTTTCCCTGTTTTGAGGGCATTTAGGGATTAAATCACCCAATGGGAACAAATGAAATCGAGGTAAACATAGCATGCCATAGTAAGGCTACATGCACGCGATCTCGTTTTCAATGTTGTCGCTTTGACGCTCTACTCTCTAGTCATACAGTACATTACCAAAACGTTCATTATAATATACAAACTAGCTGCCACTTCTGTTTCAACAGAAACTATCACAGCTCATATGGCGTATATATGGCGGGTGTAGACTCTTTTCCAGACAAATGTGGTGTTAGTTAATTTTCCACAAAATGTCTTCTGCTCATTCTATTAAAGTACAGTGTATCAAGTATATATACAGCTAAATCAATTAAGGTTGTCCTCCGACAAAGCTGACAGGTCGAAGCCAGGCGCGAAAAGTACATTGGGAACGACAAATTTTAATCCCCCCGTTGAAATACAGGGAGACTTCAGTGGACAATAGCTAAAAGCTTGACACACTTGCGTACTTTGATAAACCAACAGACTGTTTAATTATGCAGGATTGTTTAGTTTACCGGCTGCTTAAACATGTAGAAAACATTAAGTAATAAGGAGTGATTCCGAAAGGTATAAACAAACAATTCGTTCCCTGTTCTTGTTTGCAATAGCGTATAGCGAACATAATAATAACATATGTGACTTCAATGTTTCATATTTCTCATTAATAATCCCTAGAGAGTCAACTTCGGGGTTTGTTTGTCTGATTTTGGGAGTATAAATATATGGTATACTGTTTGCTTAGCTATTTACATAGAGTAATTCCCATCATACTTTTTGCGCTTGGCTTTTCACCTATATATATATATATATATATATATATATATATATATATATATATATATATATATATATATATATATATATATATATATATATATATATATATATATTATATATATATATATATATATATATATATATATATATATATATATATATAAATATAGTTAAAGGACCAAGCTCTCAGAGAACAAGAATATTATCTTTTGAATTTTTAGCGTTCAATTAAGGTTTTGACCTGTTCACATGCCAGGTGGAGGCTATTTCAGATACGGTAGAGCACCTAGTCACCAGGACTTTGGCGATTGTTTATATAACATATATGCTTCGTTCTTTAAAAACCCCGCTTTAAATTTCTGTTTCGATTCAGAAAAGCAGGGTTGTTAAAAGCAGGGTTGTAGTAAAAGCAGGGTTATAGACCCTGGGTACGAGGATGATTAAAAGCAGGGTTATTACTGAATCGAAACAGAAATTTAAAGCGGGGGTTTCAAAGTGTCTCTGAACTATGAAGTGAAAGATTCGCTTGCATTTTTTTGCTTTAACGGACAAAGTAGCACGGCTGGAGCGTACACTGAAAATTTCAAGTGAATCTGCTGCATATAGTCTTCGAACTATCAACTTTCAAAATTTGGCAAGGCTAAATGTTTTTGGTGAAATCTGAAACGCGCAGTTCATTGTCTTGTGACGTATACAGGTGTACTTATTATGCATAAGAACAATGGATTTGAACATTAATGATCATCTGTATACGTCATATACCACATAACAATCCCAGTTTTTTCCTATTTTGTAACGTTAAACTATGCCAAAACACGGTTATTAGATATCGTTATCAGTATTGCAAGTGTTTTCGTAAATTGACGTCAGTAGTTTTTGTATGAACGTGCCGTGAAAACCCTTCTTGAATGACTTGAAACACGTTTCAAATAAAAACACTCGGAAACAACATCGGTGCACAAAACCAAAGGTCAAAGTATCACTCACACACTTCAATTCAATTGTGGTCTTGCTGTGCGAGATTCACATGCACGCAACAGTTGGTCAAAGACGTAGTGCGATATTTACTATAGATGATTATATAGTCTGTGACACAGAGAAACCATTCCAATGCATTCGCCTTGAATGGTAAGGAATAATCGTAACAGTATAAATAGACTTTTCTAAATGCATATTTACATAAATCGTGTTAATGCCACATAATAATTAGCATTTCAAATTTTAGGGTAATTAGAATTTCCATGGTGAGGATATAGATTCGTCTGTTGAACACACGAAGACATCTTTGGCGATAGTAAAAGTGTTGGGAATAGAGTTGTTTAGAGAAAAAAAAGAATCAAAATGGTTTTTGCAACATTAGTTGTTATAGCAGCTGTTCTTGGTCTTGGTTTCGCATGCTCCATGATTATTATCAAGAAATTCAAACCAGATAACAGTGGCAGACAGAGAAAATTACTGGAGGAATATATGTCTTACTGTACATTGATATACTAAACACTTGGCGATAATACTTGGAGATTTCTTGAACATTTGGGGACATTGACTATCAACGGGACACTTTGTAAGAAACAAAATCTATAGAGTAATGAAGATTTCTTTATTGATGTCTTGCAACCATCAATTAACAGAAGCCAATCAGGAACAGAACTAGCTGATGTCTTCTTTGTCCATTTTACACGTTTTATGCTGGTGACCACGGGTTAACTTATATATATATTATATATATATATATATATATTATATACAGTATATATTTAACAGTGTTTATTTAACAACTCAGTTCAACTTCCTGCCCACCAATTTTCCGATGTGAATTCGATAAACTTTCGGAGAAAATCAATGTTGACTGCATCGTTGAAGATATCAGGTATGGATACTTGTTTGTTTAAAAGCACAATGTTTGACCATGAACCACTCTCATCGCTTTCAACATAAAACCATTCTAATAATATGAATGAAATCACTGATAATCATTTGAACTGTATTTGGGCATAATACAAGGCTAGCGTCTAAGACAAAAGGTTTTTTTCATGTTCTTTTCCAATGGTCGACACACCACTGTCATGGCTATCCTAGCTAAAGTTTTCTTCAAAACAGAGTATAAGAATTATGAAATAACGTTTAAATATATCTTTCAATTCTTATTTTCTGTTTTCTGTGAAGTAATGGGCAAATATTATGTGTTGAAAGTTTGAAAACTGTGGTTTAATTGAGTTAATAAGATGTCAAATTATTTTTTTGAAAGTTTAAGATTGAAAGCTATGTCGACAACCAGATATTTGGCAGATAATTTAAGTCTTATCCTGACTTTCTTTTAAAAAAAATCGTCTGGACAAAAAATACAGTATACATGCAGAAATAGCCATATTCCAAACAAACCAATTGTTATAATTTGTTTTTGCTGGTTAAAACTAATAACAGTACTTCCTTAGAGATTAGAGTGTTTTTATTTTGTTGAAAGTTTAAAATTGAAGGCTGTGTTCAACAAGTGAATCTTTGGCAGATAATTCAAGTCTTATCTTGGTCTTCTAGCACAACAAAACCTTTTCTATATATTAATTTCCAACAAATAATTGTCTGGACAAAAAATACAGCAATCAAATACAAATACACTGTGGGATAAGGTAAATAAATCATATGTATAAAGAAACATAATTTTGAAATCAACTTAAGTGGTATATGGGTCTCGTATTTAAAACCGTATTTTTCTAAGATATTACTGATGCCAGTTATAGATGGCCAATCAGTGCTTAAGTTTAGTTTGGGCCTGATTAGGAAGAGACTGGATTGGGCATGGTCCATGAGTATGAATCCACATTGGTCTCCATTAAAATCACTATTTAAGCATTTACATGAGACCAATTAGACCAACACTGATCCATTCTGGTTGCTGAACTGAACCATAATGATTCATGCTGATCTGAAGTCAGATTGAACTGGCAATATCTTGACAATATCATGAATAAACACAAAAATAGGATAGTTAACATAGGTAGCTGGTAAAGAATCTTGTTATTCTGAATTCTTATGATATAATAATATAATTGTTAGAACAGTCAGAGCTCTCGATAACATGTCCTCACACCACGACAACCACACTATATGACACATTATCACACAATATATGTTATACTGGCAAAAACATATACATCACATATAAACATGTCATACTGGTAACTACTGTTTTACCCAATGATAGTCACATGTAACCACTGGACATTAATTGTGGAGCCCTTGGCACATGCATTCTATAGTGTCCTCCACTTAATCTAGGTATCTATTCGTATAGTACTATTTATCAGCACAATTAATAATTTGCCACAAATTATTTGCACCAGGGGTGGATCCAGCAGTGTTTTTTTAGGGGGGTGCCGGATGAGTCGAGCGGCGAAGGCGTGAGGCCTCTAGGGGGGACCGGGAAAAAATTTTGAAAATTAGAACCCCAGAAATATAATTTCCTGCGATTTGAGCATTGAATTATGAGCTTCAGTTTGACTTAAAAAAAGGAAAAACCTTTGAAATTATACCATATTTCTGAGCTAAATATCTTGTGTAATTTCATGTAAGCCTGGCCACAAAATGACTGAACAAATACAGCACGCTTACATGAAGTACAATTATACAATTATAGTAATAAAAGTACAATTTACTGCAATTATAGTAATACTGATTTTTTGCACCCCCTTTTGTTGACCAAGGCCAACAGGGGTGCGCACCCCTGTGCACCCCTCCCCTAAATCCACCCCTGATTTGCACTGAATCAATCATGCAGTAACATTATCCTCCAAGAATCTTAATCAATCAATTTAACTTCAGTGTGGGAGAAAAGGCAATATAGTATGTAGCTTTGGAATTCAGTACAAGAATTTCTTTCGCCTACAGTTGGAAGCCACAACTTAATATTGATCCCATCTATAATCTCTAAGGAAGTACTGTTATTAGTTTTAACCAGCAAAATAAAATTATAATAATTGGTTTGTTTGGAATATGGCTATTTCTGCATGTATACTGTATTTTTTGTCCAGACGATTTTTTTTAAAAGAAGGTCAGGATTAGACTTAAATTATCTGCCAAATATCTGGTTGTTGAACACAGCTTTCAATCTTAAACTTTCAAAAAAATAATTTGACATCTTATTAACTCAATTAAACCATAGTTTTCAAACTTTCAACACATAATATTTGATCATTACTTCAGAGAAAACAGAAATAAGAATTGAAAGATATATTTAAACGTTATTTCATAATTCTTATACGGTTTGCTTCGTTATACCACGAATGTTTGCGGTCTGTTTTGAAGAAAACTTTAACTAGGATAGCCATGACAGTAGTGTGTCGACCATTGGAAAAGAACATGAAAAAAACCTTTTATCTAAGACGCTAGCCTTGTATTATGCTGAAATACAGTTCAAATGATTATCAGTGATTTCATTCATATTATTAGAATGGTTTTATGTTGAAAGCGACGAGAGTGGTTCATGGTCAAACATTGTGTTTTTAAACAAACGAAGTATCCATACCTGAAATCTTCAACGATGCAGTCAACATTGATTTTCTCCGAAAGTTTATGGAATTGACGTCGGAAAATTGGTGGGCAAGAAGTTGAACTGAGTTGTTAAATAAACAAGTAGAAATCTAAACTTTTCTCTCAGTAAAAGCAAAAAAAATCTGCAAAAACTAACACGTTTCGTCTTCTCAAAATAGAACTTTTAGTAGTTTTCGTACTCGGTCCCCACGCGGTTTGCCACCCAAAAATGGCGGATTAGGCCTGGTCGCATAGCGTGAGAAAGGCTAATAGAGCAATTTTGCCGGAGCCAGAAGACATCAATTTTTTATAAACGTGCAACGTATAATCTGTCGAACTTAATTGCTAGCAGCGTGCATTCGTTGATTTTGTTCGTACCTTTTCTCGGTCAAATGCATTAGGTTCGGCGCACACATGATAAGTTCGACGTTTAGTTCGATAAGGTCGACGATAAGGCGATCGAACTTAATATTCAAATAGTTCAATATTCAAATGGTTTCAAACGTCGAACTTTCGTTGTAAATGACCTAGTATTACATGTAGACTTTCGAAAACCCTTTTAAAGTGTGTGTGTGTGTGTGTGGTAACTCAACCTGCAAAAATTAAGGTTGAGTTGCGGGGAATGATTCCATCTAAAATGAATACAATGCCGTTCTACGAAGAGTGAGTATCTTTTGCCCTTCAACCTAAAAGGGGGGCGAATATCCTGTGACACCGATTCAAACGTCAACCTTATCATGTGACGACCTTATCAATACTAGGTAATTTACAACGAAAGTTCGACGTTTGAAACCATTAAGTTGAATGATTTCAATATTAAGTTCTATCGCCTCAACGAGGTTTTAAACGTCGCACTTATCATGTGCGCCGAACCTAATGCATTTGCCCGAGAAAATGTACGGACTAAACCAACGAATGCACGCTGCTAGTAATTAAGTTCGACCGATTATACGTTCCTGCACGTTTGCATCCCAGGCGGAACTTTGTCGAACTTAATATTATATAGGTTCGGCGCATGATAAGTTATAAATGCATAAAAATTGATGTCTTCGATCTCCGGCAAAATTGCTCTATTGATGTTTTCGGGCTCCGGCACTGATGACAGATGTCAACCTCGTACCCAGGGTCTTACCTACGCTCCCCCCCCCCCCCCCCCCCCGCTGCGGAAAGACCCTGGTCGGGGCTGGTCACGTGGCACCCAGAATCTAGGTGCTAACAAATTATTATCGTAAGGGATGGGAGGTAAATGCATGAGGTATTTGTTCATGCGCTAATTCGCAACTATTGATCATATTCTCTTGGTTCTTATTTATGTAACTGTGATCATCGTAGCGTTTTCGTTCATGTCTGGCCAAAATATTAACACTCCAACAAAAATTTACAGTTTAAGTAGCCGTTGTCGATTATGTTCAAATATATGCGACGTGCATTACTGCAAAAACCTCTACAAAAAGGTGAACGTTAACCTTCTTTTGGCAAGCGAAGAACTGTATGGACAGTCACTGGCGAAAGATGTACATTTTGCCAAATCTTGTTTGTCGACCTTGTGAGAGGAGGGTGAATAATTTTAAAAGTTTTAAAACTAATGTGTGCAAAAGCCAACTCGAATTTACCAAATCAAGCAGCGCGAGGATAAAGCGATGCATAGAGGTTTCACCATCTGCAATACGACCATCAAAAACACAGAAAAGTCACAGAGCAAGATCACTTCAATACTCATCAACCGAAAACCAGGTTTGTTTTGATTCATGTTAGCTTTTACAATTATTGAGTTTTATAATATTTTTCATTCCGTCATCTTGTATTGTTCTCTCGAACATTTTGAGCAAGACGGGGTATTTTTTTTTCATGTAGTATATGAATCGCACCGATTTTAAAATATTTGTTATTAAGCTAATAAACTGAATCTGTTTAGGGTTGTTTTAATGTTGTCTTCGTAACGACATTTCCGAAACAATTGACTTACGAAAACAAACAAACTAGTGCGTGTCAAATTACTATGTCAATTTCAAATGAACAAGGCGGTGATAAAAATTTACTAATTAAAGGATTAATATCGTATCAATTTTTGGAAACATATTCTAATCTGAGAATTAAACTTATTTTCTGTATTAACAGGGCGTCCTGTCTGTCGAGATTTCTTCGTCGGCTGAAGATTTAGACGTGTCAGATTTGATGGAACCCGTACTAAAGAAAATAAACAAGGAACTCGTTGAGATCGCAAGAAGACAGAACAATTCTGTTCTTAGAGATCGGGAATTTAATGGCATGACAAACTTTGATTTTAATGCAATTGTGGATGAAATTAAAGCTTCTTGTCCCATTGTTTACAAAATTCTCTCCACCATGATTGGTTTGGAAATACAACCCCGAGAAGAAAATTGCCGCCCTTTCGCTGGTGTATTCCATAATATTATTTAAGAGATGTCATGAGATGAGTCTTCTGCAGAGAGTTAATACTGTTGTTTTGTTTGAAGGAAATGTCAAGCAGGAGGTAAGGGTTCTTTTTTATATTCAGCTAAATATCCATGCAAGATTATTTTTCAAATCATTGAAATTCTGAAAAAATTCTATATCTGTCCTGGATAATTTATGCCCACCTCAACCATCCAGCAAGTGACTTTATTTCATTTCAACAATGTTGATGTTTCAAATTATCTTCACCATCTAGGTAATTTCCAGTTTTAACAAGTATGGGTTCTGCCTGGATAGCAAAATGAAATACCCCCTCTTGGATGAAATAGGTAACCATTTTATGGATAAATCAGTGGAGCTTGTTAAGGCAGGGCACAAATTTGTTTTTGTACTTGACAATATTGATTGGACAACAAAGGTTCATGAAATGCGGTCAGACTATCAAAACAAGAGTGTCCATGCTGTGGCAACAAGTTTGGTATTTGATCGAATTGCATCAGACCATCTACCCAACTATGGCCCGCAGCAGAATCTAGAAAACATATCAATGAGACAACTTGTATCACAAACTAATGATGAGATTGCATGTACCAGGAAACGCTATAAAGTCATTTTAGGATGGCTTTTGCTTGAGTTCTTTCAAGCTTTCAAATTGTATAAGGAATTTTTGTCTGCTCAAACTGCCTGTCAATTCTCGGAACAAATGGCAAATCAGTCAGTTGTGATACCATTCCCTGTCCAAATGAAGGATGAGAAGAAGTATTCTGACATGGTTGATATTATAGACACACTTGAGAAATGGGTCAGTGACATTCACTGTAAAGCTGGTCTTTGCCCACTGCAGGATCCTGCCCTCCATGGTCCAATGATTGAGGATAATGCAATACCCTGTCATTCCTTGGGAAACCAACCTCCAGTGCACGATTCTATTTCCAACATAAAAGTTCCTTGTTATGGTGATCAATTAACAAGGGTAAGGATGGCAGGTGCTAAAGATCTCAGAGCTGGAAGCCACACTGCAACAGACAGATTTGAGCACATCCATCCATTTCGAATTGTGGACTGGCACACCAAAAGGAGCTTCCTCAAGGTATATTGCTTCTACTGCCATATTTACACAGCTTCCAAATTTCAGATATCTTAGTGTAACATTATCGAAACTATTTCAAAGAAGTTGTGAAAGCACTCGCATTGGAAGCTCATGCTGCTCATAACATTTCTCATGTTTTTTATCACTTCTCTTGTGTTCATAATTGCATGCACATTGCCCTTGAAAATATTTTCATTATATAATATTTTGTGGAGACATCAAATGCATTAGTTGCATTTTTGTTTATTTTCAGGTAGTTTACAAACACTTGTACAGAAATTCTGCTCGTGAACTGGGAAACGTTGCGCTATTTCAGAGAAAAGCTTCAGCGAAGAAATGTTACATTAGATGTAAAACATTATGAAGACTGTGAACAGCTATTAATAAGTGTTGGCAGATGTTATACTGTGGAGGCTTTACTGGATTTCTTTGCTATGGAGAACACCGATTGTTCACCAAGTAAAAATAGACCTAACAACAACTCTAGTGACAAGGAGAACCAAAAACAGTATTTTGAAGCTATTCTGGACAAATTTTTGGATGAATATCTGATTTCACCAGCACCTACAAACAATCCCAGAGACAACTCCAGCCCTGATTATGTGAAGAACCATGCACTTTGTTTTCTTAAGTACTTCTTCCTGCTCTCAGATTATAAAGATGCTGTGAAAGAAGGAAATGGTCAAAGGCTTCATACTATCCACAAGCAGCTCCTTCACCATTTCAAGGCAAATTCTGGATTTAATGCATATGCAATTGAGATGATAACCAACATTGTTCAGAATGAAGTCATTCTTTCAAAACAAGAAGCACATCAATGTGTATGGGCTGCCACTACCAATTGGAATGGAGGTAAAGCAAAAAATATTGAAATTGACCTACTGCAAGAAAATAGAAACAGAGATTTAAAGAAGTTGATAAAGAACATGGGTGCAAACAAGACTGACAGAGCAATTGAACGTGCAAGCAAAGCAGTTGGAGGAATTAGAAAAATAGTGGAGAACTTTGAAAGAAACATTTCAGCGAAAACCATTTCCACTTCCCATGCACATAAATCTGCAGCTGGTGATGAAAAACAAATATTGGCCGATCTACGGAAATTAACACCATTCAATGCCCAAGAAGGTAGAAAACATGAATCATTCCCGAAAATAGATTCAGATCCCTTATGTGGACTTGATGACCTTGCATTCAATAAGTGGTTGGTTAGGCACAAGAAGAACCTTTTGTTTCATGCACCAGCTGAACAGGATGATATAATGGGACAGGATGATATAATGGGACAGGATGATATAATGGGACAGGATAAAACAAGTGACTGAGTTAAGTTGAATATAAATAAAAAATTATTTGATGAGGTTGAGCATGATAGTAAAAATTATCTTGGACAAGATTTGTATTATCTGGTTAAAAAACATAAATAATTGTTATAATATAAAGTAGCTGTAGAAGGCTGTCCATCTCTACCTGCTCTCCCTGTCTCTTGGAAATATTCTCTGATGGTACGAGGTGGACCAATATGAATGACTTGTCTGATTGATGCTATGTCAACACCCATGCCCATGGCAACAGTTGCAAATATAACCCTTACTTTTGAAGATATTGAAGTAAGCTGCATTAGAATTTGTTGTTTCATTTGCAATGTTTGTGGTGCATGAAACTGAGCAAATAGTCTATTTTCAGGAATCAATTCTGCATCAAGTGGAAAATACTGTTCTCTACCTAAAATCCTCTCGAACAGTTTGAAGGCAAAACCACACCATTTAAGAGGCAAATAAATGATGGTTATTGGGTAACATACTTTCTGTTCATGAAGGTTTCTTGCTATTGGTTCTAATATGTTCTCATATGATTCAATACTCTCACCTTTCCGGAAACATTTCTTATAAAATATATTTGGACGGTTGAGATTACCAATCACTTCCACAGGATTCTTAATGTGCAAAGATCTTTTAATGGTAACAATGTCTTTCTTGCTGGCAGTGGCAGTAAGAGCAACCACTGGTACGGAAGGGAAAAGTGAACATAACATCCCCAGTTCAGCATAATCCTTCCTGAAATCATCTCCCCTATCAAAATATGTTATTAACATATATTTCGTACACTTTTTTTCCACAAACTTCTCGACTAACACCAAGTTGAACTTTTAATAATGGCATAACTTTTAATATACAACAGGTAGTTAAATAAATACACGTAAATAAATACACGTAAACAAAAATAATCGCATACAGGCTACAACAAATATAATATAATATAATATATACAACAAATGAAATATGTCACACCTTACGTAAAAAGATAATATTTAATGACTAACCATTCTAAGACACAATGTGCTTCGTCTATGACAATTGCTTTAACTGAGCTTTGGTACGGTTCAGTTTGAAGCAATATGCATCCTCTCGACGACAGACAAGTCTCTGGATGCGTAAAAACAAAGTCGTATTTGGCTTGCACGAGAAGTTCATCATGGCCAATCCTCGGGTCAATCGTTTCTTCACTATGGTCTATCTTGAGGCCTTCGTGTTTCACTTTCAATACAACGGCTTTCAGGTTCATAGATGAATGTATTTTACGAATTTGATCCTCGATGAGTGAGTTTAAAGGCGAAACAACAATAACGACAGAAGAATCAGGTTTCGAGTTGTTCCTAAATGTTAATAGCAAATCGGGAAGAAGATGGTAAATTAAAGATTTCCCGTAACCTGTCGGTAATATGGCCACGGTGTCTCTTCCATTGAATATAGCTTCCAAGCATCTTACTTGTTTAGGCTTAAGATTTATATTAGTATAAATACTTCTCTTGATCGCATAGTCTAAACTTGAAAGAAACATGGCGTTGTTGACAATTATTCGTTCGTTCAGTTACCCTACCCACACTAAATTATTTGTTACTATCCCACGTGACCAGCCCCGACCAGGGTCTTTCCGCAGCGGGGGGGGGGGGGGGGGGGGGGAGCGTAGGTAAGACCCTGGGTACGAGGTTGGACAGATGTTTGCAAGGCTCTCACCTGGTCAAGCTATTAAATGCGGTAAAATTATAAGTTTCCGTTAAGGTTATAGACTTTACCATTTCAAACATCTATTTATATGACGGTAAGAGTTAATGCATGAAACAAACTAATTACACTACATTGCATTGCATTACATTACATTACATTATAACCAAAATTTAGCATATTTTCCGACCCACGACCTTTAACCCACGACAATTACTCAAACTCTTCGGGAATTGTAAAATTAAAGACTGCCCTCAGACCTGTAAATCACTTAATTTCTAAATTAAATGCGCACGCAAGCGATAAATAAAAAAGGAAATGTCGAAAGACTACTAAAAATCACAAAACGATCCCGTAACCGTTTGAAGGAATCATTCTCAGCCCTGATTTTATACACAAAAAAATTACTGATAGATTGGTAAAAATGTATGTTGTCAATAGATTGTCCTTTAAAATCGGTGATGAACGTTTTCTCTGGTGGTCATCATCTTTTTTTACCTCACATGCTTTCAAAACGTTGGCGAATTGCGCTGAACGTTTGTGGGCGCGTGGTGGCGATACGAATTTTCCACCTCATTCGACAGTTCGGTGATTTCCGCAGTACCTTCCGTGTCCAATTTCAACGATTGGGATAACTATTGGCCTCGGCATTATTTTTGCCGAGGGAAACCAGCAAATTCTTAACTTGCCTGGGCAATTGACTGTACTAATTAAAACACGAGCAGCAGTGTTTTATTAGATATAAAACACGAGGGCGTAGCCCGAGTGTTTTATATCTGATAAAACACGTACTGCGAGTGTTTTGAATAGCTTAAAAAACGACCCATTGGATTAGTTCATTGGCGTAGTAATTTTGAAAATCGATGTTGTCTAAGCCGAGAAAATCAAAGCTAAAGTTTATGTAAATTAAGATGAAATTTTATCACATTTAAAACCACGGACATGGTACTGATTTCCTTTGTCTTTTCCTCATGAATTATTAATGAGTTTTTGAAATATATATATATATAAACGACAAAGAGCAAAACCCGCTTCGGCCAATTCAACATCTATAGATTACAAAATAATAGACCACGACCCAAAACCAACTATAAATCCAATTTAATCAATTTAACCAATTTAACCAATTTAATTTAATTAAATTGGTTTATAGTTGGTTTTGGGTCGTGGCCTATTATTTTGTAATATATATATATATTTATATAATATATAATATATATATTATATATATAAATATATATATTATATATATATATATATATATATATATATATATAAATAGAAAGGATTTATGGTGAAGGAAAATTTCGAGTGTTGGAATACATACATTTTAAGACCAATACGGGACCAGTTGCGAAAAATGCAACTTAGCGGCCTTCCGGTAGGAATTGAACCCGCGACCCTGCGATTGCTAGTGCAGCGCTCTGACCACTGAGCTACGGAAGCCGCTCGATATATATATATATATATATATATAATATATATATATATATATATTATATATATATATATATATATATATATATATATATATATATATATATATATATATATATATATATATATATATATATATATATTATATATATATATATATATATATATATATATATATAGATATATATATATATATATATATATAGATATATATTTATAAATAATTGTCAGGATCGAAATCATACGGGTAGAGTGCTCGATACCTGGGTAGAGTGCTCGATACCTGGGTAGAGCAGGATAGTAAAACAAAAAGATGATCTCGAGTTGCTTCATTTGAACTTTAATTCACTACAAATCTGTTTCGTATCGTAAGCGAAGCTTACCACACTCTTCAGGTGAATATTGCAACTGATGTTAATACACAGGAAACTTGAGTTTATGTTGATCTACAGGATGAATCGATTATACGGATGACATCATGACACTGGTCTATTGTTTGGTGTGACATTTACAGGTGTGATAGTAGGTGTGATAATAGTAGGTTCGTTATTGATTGCTTAACAAATATTTTTTCCTATGTCTACAAGTGGATATTAAAACTAGATACAAGAGTACTTTTTAAAACTAGATACACAAATCACACTAGCTCTTTCAGAAATTCGAAACATAAACTTGCCACTGAGCTCAGCAAATATATTTGGAAATTAAAAAGAACTATAGATGTCCAAATATTTCGATCAAATGGAAAATAATCAAACAATGTAAAACCCCTACTCCAACAAAACCAAACGATGCAAACCTATGCTTACATGAGAAGTTTATCATTGCATGCTATCCGAAACTAGGCTCACTCAACAGAAGAAATGAACTTGTATCCACTTGTAGACATAGGAAAAAATATTTGTTAAGCAATCAATAACCAACCTACTATTATCACACCTACTATCACACCTGTAAATGTCACACCAAACAATAGACCAGTGTCATGATGCCATTCGTATGATCGATTCATCCTGTAGATCAACATAAACTCAAGTTTCCTGTGTATTAACATCAGTTGCAATATTCACCTGAAGAGTGTGGTAAGCTTCGCTTACGATACGAAACAGATTTGTAGTGAATTAAAGTTCAAATGAAGTAACTCGAGATTATCTTTTTGTTTTACTATATATATATATATATATATATATATATATATATATATATATATATATATATATATATATATATATATATATATATATATATATATATATATATATATATATATATATATATATATATATATACAAGCTACACTGATGAGCTGTGGTACAGCGAAACACGTGTCTGTAGATTGAAACTATGTACGCTCCTTCACTTCGGTGTTGTTGAGCGCTCTATGAAGTAGCGTGGGTGTCATTTAGCAATAATGCAAACGCTCGCTACCCGCATTGTGGCAGTTTTGAGCGCTCTGGCCCCATGCGCACTTCACGCTATCTGGATGTTCTGATCGCCGGTGCTATCCCATAAGCGGTTGTCAATGACGATCGCAAGTGTATAATAGTCCAGCCAGACTCATCCAGATTGTGCCAAGCTACACTGATTGAGCTGATGAGCTGCGAAACACGTATCTGTAGATTGAACTATTTTTATATATATATATATATATATATATATATATATATATATATATATATATATATATATATATATATATATTTATATATATATATATATATATATATATATATATATATATATATATATATACGTGTAGGTTTTTGGTCTACGAAATGCAAAGAGTGCTCAACAACATATAGTTAGAGCAAATAATAGATTTTCGCTTACCTCAAAACTGGTCTGCTACAACTTGTTTCATCTGTAAAAAGAATCTTCAGGCAGTGGACAATATCGAAAGGGATGACCGCTTATTTATAGGCTTTCTGCCGGAAAGTGGGGCCGTATTTGGGGGACAAAGCATGAGGGTCATGGCTTTGTTTGCGTTGATTACGCGAAATTTATTACGATGACGACACTGTGAAATTATTTCCGCTCTTTTGTTGAGTAAACTATTCTTATTTTTTTCTTTTAAAATACAAAATTTTTCTTCTAAACATAAATTGCATCGTTTTTGATCCTCCTGTGTACGAAATAGAATGTTTTTAGAATTTGCCATATATATATATTATATATATATATATATATATTTGCCATATATATATATATATATATATATATATATATATATATATATATATATATATATATATATATATATATATATATATATATATATATATATATGATATATATATTATATATATATATATATATATATATATATATATATATTAAGGTGTGGCTTTCCCACCAACGACGATTTCCAGCAGAAGGATCCAGAATTGGATTCCCAGTTACCTCCAGAATATGGAATGTAGATACGGAAAGAGAGGCAAACAACTTCTTTACTGGTCCTTTATTTGTTAAAAACGTTTCGGCATATTCAGCCTTCATCAGTTAAAAAGTAAAATATCTTATCGAATGTCCACTTATATAGATATAGCAAAATTTACATAATAAAAACTAGAATAATTGAAATTTCAATCGATAAGATATTTTACTTTTTAACTGATGAAGGCTGAATATGCCGAAACGTTTTAACAAATAAAGGACCAGTAAAGAAGTTGTTTGCCTCTCTTTCCATATCTACATATATATATATATATATATATATATATAGTATATATATATATATATATATATATATATATATATATATATATATATATATATATATATATATATATATATATATATATATATATATATATATATATATATATAATATAATATAATATATATATATATATTGTTCTGACCTCCCGGCCTTGTTAGTTTAGGTCTAAAATTAGCCTTTGTTTTGTTCCCGCCATTTCCTCAATCTGGCGGATTTCATTTGTTCTCCAATCAAGCCAGGGGGGCTTTTATCTTGTCAATTTCATTCTGTTGTTTAGTGTGCTAGGCCGAAGTCAGCACCTCTTTTTACGAATCAACCAAGAGTCAATAAATAGTTATAAAACCTTTTGTGTTTATATTCGTTACTGCTGGAGAAGGGCCCCAGTGGCCTGAAGGATCAGAACAGTAAAAAGAGGTACGCTTTTCGCGTAAAATACGGCCAGCAATCGTGTTGACGTTATCGAAGAAGATCTCGTACTTGTAGTATGGATGGTATCGCTATAAATGATGATCTACCCGTAACGGAAGCTGAAATTAACAAAGAAACGCAAGATGAACCTCGTCCCGACGGACCCAAGTTAGGGGAAGAAGTAAATACTGCTCGACCATGCGAGAACACTGGCAATGTCAACGTACGGGGACAAGACATTACTCAGACATCAAGATCGGTCGAAGAGTTAAACCGGGAAAGAGACGAGATTGAGAGTCTTACAACGGATAAAGAACTATCAACTAGACCCAAAAGGAACGCTAAGCCTTCTGCTAAATCTATCGAGAATCGAATACAGTCTGACAGAATTAAACTGGAGAAACTATGGGAGAAAGTATTCAACGCCATATCGAAGCTTCAACAGTCGCCAGACTCTCTCGAAGAACTCCGTTCAGGGTCAGCGAAGGTACGTTCAAATTTTCACGATTATCAAGTTGTGTGGTTGTCATTTGTGGATTTTCTTGCATATATTAGTACTCCTCAATGTCAACAAGAGCGTGAGACATGGGAAGAAATTATGAACAATCATGAACAATTTGTACAAACGACCCTAGCGCAGGGGGGTGAACGTAAGAAGGAACTTTTGCTAGAAATGGGTTCGTGGCGATCTCGCGGTTCGTGGCGATCTCGCGGTTCGCGCGCGTCCTCGTTATCGTCTGCCGCCGTACGAGCGCAAGCCAGAGCTGAGACTGCTGCAGCAATGAAAAAAGCTGAAATGCAGAAAAAGCGATCCTTTCTAGAATCCCAATCCGCGCTGTTAATACAACAAGAAGAATTAGCGCTAACTCGAAGAAAAATGAATGAGCAAGCAAGAATGGAAGGTTTACGTCTCGAAGAAGAAGCAGCAATTGCTGTTGCCAAAGCGAATGCCATAGACGATGAACTAGGCTTCAGAGGCAGTGAAGAGGCTCACCGACTAGACTTACCTGAAGAAAACGCTAGCCAGAGAGTACAACACTACATCCAAAAACCAGTGTATTGATCCATCTGCTAACCATCAAGACCAGCCTCTTGGTGTGGTCAACCAACCTAACCAAACAACCCAACAGGACCACCCCCAGAGTCACCAGATTCCAACTCCTCGACCGTTAGACGCCACAGCGAATGCGTTCAGTCCACCAAACCAGATGAACTCACCTCCTAACCCAAACCCAGTTATGAATTCTTACATTGAGTTTATGGCTCGGCGAGAGCTCATAGCAAACAAAATAGAAAAATTCGATGACAGCCCAGAGAATTACCACACCTGGAAAGAATCCTTTAAGAATATGACAAGGAATGTCAGCATCACACCCAGTGAAGAACTCTCCCTCATAATTGAATACACCACCAAAAATTCAAAGAAGCTCGTTCAACGACTGCGCAATGCCTACATCACAAATGCAGCCGAAGGAGTGGCCGAGGTTTGGAAGAAATTGGGGGAACGATATGGTTCTAATGCTGTCCTTACGAAAGTACATCTAAACAAGCTGACAGACTTTCCAAAAATTGGCTACAAAGATAATAAAAAATTACAGGAACTAGGAGATCTGCTGTTGGAGCTAGAGTCTGCAAGGTCTTAGAATTCTCGATGAACCTATCTACTTGAAACCGATCCTCACTAAACTTCCTGGAGACATTCAATCCAGATGGCAGAGACAAGCCTTCCGCTACAAGAGAGACCACCATGTTGATTATCCTCCATTTGTTGAATTCGCCAAATTTATTCAAGATATCTCGCTCGAGAGAAATGACCCAAACCTAGCTATAGACACCTTCGAGAAGGAAAGTCCCAGTTTGAGAAACTCGACGCCAAAACCGAGGCAGAGCTACAAGACTGAGATCAGCGATGGCACATCTGCTGACCAAAACAACCGAAGCCCAGGTCCGAGCAGTTGGTGCATCATTCACCAGAAGCCCCACCCGCTAAACAAGTGCCGTGCTTTCGAGCCAAACCTCTTGAGGAGAGAAAAAACCTGTTGAGACAGCATCGTATATGTTTCCGCTGCGTTGCCTCCTCCACTCACATGGCTAAAGATTGCAAGTGTACTGTTAAATGCACAGAATGCCAGAGCGAGAAACATTTGGCTGCACTTCACGCAGGAATACCACTTGAATCAAAGAAGATGGAAAAGGAAGAACGAGGTGAAAACGAGGAACGAAACTACAACCGCCGCCAACACGGGAAAAAAGAAGAGGTTCAACAGCAAGGCGAGGAGCCCAACCAAGTTACATCAGCCTGTACTGAGATATGTGGAAACAGTCAGGGTGGAAAATCATGTTCGAAGATATGTCTGGCCAATGTGTATCTCAAGAATCACCCTGACACCAAGATACAAGCCTATGTAGTCATCGATGACCAAAGCAATTGTTCTCTTGCCAAATCTCAGCTTTTCGAACAGTTAAATCTAGATGGAGAGACGTCTACCTACACATTGAAAACTTGTGCTGGAACAACACCGATGAAAGGAAGGCAAGCAAAAGGCCTCGTAATTGAATCGTTGGATGGACGTAAGACCCACCTCCTCCCCACCATATTAGAATGTAATGCTATTCCAGACAGCAAAGAAGAAATCCCCACGCCAACCGTAGCCATGGCTCACCCGCATCTCCGCCCGATTGCCGACAAGATACCTGAAGTCAAAGCTGAAACTGAGATACTTCTACTGATTGGAAGAGATGTACCACCACTTCACAAGGTACACGAGTCGCGTAATGGAAGAGGGAATACTCCATGGGCACAACGGCTTGACCTTGGATGGGTCATCTTAGGCAACGCCTGTTTAGACGGTGCACACAAACCCAACGATATCTCGTCCTTCAAGACTCACGTACTTCATAGTGGAAGGCCTTCCATCCTCGAGCCTTGTCCAAATGTATTCCACATCAAACAAGATTTCAGTTCAGATTCTCGCACCTGCAATGGAAACAGCAGTAGAAGAGAGACATTCGTCCAAGGAAAGTTCAAAGATGGACTAGCTGACAACGTATTTGCGCGCTCAGAAAACGATAACAGACCAGGACTGTCCGTGGAGGATAGAAGATTCATCGATATTATGGAACGAGACATGGTAAAGAATAACTCCGGCAACTGGGTCGCTCCACTTCCATTTCGCCACGAAGTGACACAACTGCCAATCAATCGTGAAGAAGCATACAAACGTCTCAAGTCTACGCGCAGAACACTTGATCGAAAGCCTTTGATGAAACAACATTACTTCGACTTCATGCAAAAGATTCTTGACAAGGGACATGCCGAACTTGTGCCACCCAAAGATCTTGCCTCGACTAAGCCATGTTGGTATCTTCCACACTTTGGTGTCTACCACCCCCAGAAGCCTGAAAAGATCCGAGTAGTCTTCGACTCTGCTGCAGACACCGATGGAGTATCTTTGAATAAACTACTCCTCTCTGGTCCCGACTTTACAAACAGTCTACTGGGTGTTCTACTACGCTTCCGCCAGAATTCCACTGCATTCATGGTCGACATAGAGCAGATGTTCTATTCATTCATCGTCAAGGAGGATCACAGGGATTTTCTACGCTTTCTGTGGTACAAGGACAACGATCCTGGCGGAGAGGTAATGGAGTTCAGGATGAAGGTCCCATCTCTTTGGAAATACTTCATCGCCAGCAGTTGCAACATTTGGTCTCAGGAAGACAGCACTACTCGGAGAAGCCGAATTTGGATCCGATGCCAGGGAATTCGTAGACAAAGACTTCTACGTGGATGATGGTCTAACGTCCACGCCTGAAAGCAAACAAGCCATTGACTTACTACGACGTACTCAAAGCCATGCTAGCCACCGCTAACCTCCGTCTTCATAAAATCGCATCCAACGACCTCAAAGTAACCCACGCGTTTCCAAGTGAAGACCGAGCTTCTGGCTTTCGTGACCTGGACATGAACCAAGACACCACTCCTATTCAACGGTCATTGGGCGTATGCTGGGATTTAGAAACGGACACGTTTACCTTCAAGAGTGACCCTTGGAGACAAGCCATTTACAAGACGCGGTGTTTTATCGGTGATTAATAGCCTGTACGACCCGTTAGGAATTGCCGCACCAGTAGTAATCCGTGGGAAAATTCTTCTTAGATCCATGTCAACGCATCTAAAAGAGCGGACAATTTGAAGAATGGGACAAGCCACTTCCTCAAGAGTATAATCCAGCCTGGCAATCGTGGTGCGAATCACTTTTTGACCTACAGCATCTCCATATTCCTCGTGCTTACGCCACGGCATCGCTTGAACAAGCAAGACGTACCGAGCTCCACACCTTTTGTGATGCTTCAGTGCAAGGCATCGCGGCAGTTTCCTATTTGAAAACCGTCCAGCCCAATGGTCAAGTCGAAGTATCGTTTGTTCTTGGGAAAGCCAAGCTGGTGGCCAATCCCACGCTACCACTATCCCTCGGCTGGAGTTGTGCGCTTGCCGTACTCGGAGTGGAGATCACTGGATTGATTCTGGAAGAGAAAGTGGTTCAGCCAGACTCAATCACGTACTATTCGGACAGCAAAGTAGTATTGGGGTACGTCACTAACGAAACTAGACGATTCTACGTTTACGTGACCAACCGAGTGGAACGAATCAGAAATTCTTCTTCCGCAGAGCAATGGCGCTACGTATCGACGCATCTCAACCCCGCTGATCTAGCCACTCGCTCAGTGAAAGCTAGCGATCTCGGAAGCTCTAGGTGGCTTACTGGTCCAAAGTTCCTCTACGACCAAAACCCACCCAAGGATATGCAAGTAGACCGGGCAACCGTAGAAACGTCTACAGACGATCCTGAAGTTCGCCTAGAGATCAAGACACTAAGCACAACCGTACAGAAAAAGAAGTTCCTTGGGTCATATCGTTTTTTGAGATTTTCGCAGTGGAATAATCTGGTAAAAGCAATATCGCGGCTGATCCTGTTTGCTCAATCACACCATCGAGCTACACTCCTCAACGATTCTAATCTTCCGACACCAGAAAATACGCCGATCGCAGAAACAGCTGTTCCCAGTGTTGTCAATACGCGAAAGCAAGCATGCAGAGACGATGATAATTAGAAATCTACAGCACGAGGCATTCGGTGAGGACATTGAACGCATCGAGAAGAAGAAGATACTAGCAAGAACAAGCGTGATTTCAAAACTAAGCCCGATAATTGACACCGGGGGTCTATTGCGCGTTGGTGGACGTCTTGATCGAGCCGATCTCACCAACGAAGAGCGTCACCCAGTGATTCTACCAGGATCACATCATGTCACGACCCTCATCGTCGAGCATCTCCACAACGAAGTCAAGCACCAAGGGCGTCATTTCACGCACGGTATAGTGAGAGCAAACGGCTACTGGATAGTTGGAGGTAAACGGCTAGTGAGCAAAGTCATCCACCGATGTCTAAAATGCAAGAAGCTGAGGGGAAAACCGCAACACCAAAAGATGGCCGACCTTCCAGTCCAACGCCTTACTCCAGTCCCTCCATTCACTTACGTTGGCCTTGACGTTTTTGGACCGTGGCAAGTAATGACTCGACGCACCAGAGGAGGAGCTGCTTGCAATAAACGCTGGGCAGTGATCTTCACCTGTCTCACTATCAGAGCAATCCACATCGAGCTAATCGAGTCCTTAGATACCTCAAGCTTCATTAACGCTTTACGCAGATTCCTGGCGATTAGGGGACCAGTTGCACAACTTCGTTCCGACTGTGGGACAAACTTTGTTGGGGCACGCAACGAACTAGCCGCGGCCCTCAAAGAGATGAACAAAAAGGACATCGAAGCCTACCTCAACCGCGAAGGCTGTGAATGGGTTTTCAACCCTCCATACGCATCTCACGCAGGCGGTGTATGGGAACGAATGATTGGAATCTCAAGGAAGATACTAGACTCAATGCTCGCTGATCTTGGACACAAACAACTTACCCATGAGGTCCTTTCAACTCTCATGGCGGAAGTCACGGCCATAGTCAACAACAGACCTCTGGTGCCAGTTTCCAACGATCCATCTATACCAGAAATTCTTACGCCATCCACCCTACTAACTCAGAAATCAGGGACACTTAAGACAACGCCAGGGGTTTTCAGCCAAACAGATCTACACGCTAAACAATGGCGACAAGTTCAACATTTAGCTAACGTTTTTTGGTCCCGATGGAGGAAGGAGTTTCTGCCCATGCTTCAGCCGAGAAGAAAATGGAAGAATGAGTTACCAAACCTAGAAGAGGGTGATCTGGTCCTGCTTCGTCGTAAAGAAGTGGCAAGAAACGAGTGGCCTCTTGCTCGGATTACTAAAGTCTACCAAAGCGAAGATAAGAAAGTTCGAAAGGTGAAGTTGGTGACTGCGAAAGACGGGACGAAGCATACATACACCAGACCAGTTACAGAAGTCATTTTGCTCAAGACAGTAGACGAACTAAGCTGACTTTTGAACATATTATTTAGTATATATACACACTACATTATGAGTGGTATTTTCATACCAGGCGAGGAGTGTTCTGACCTCGCGGCCTTGTTAGTTTAGGTCTAAAATTAGCCTTTGTTTTGTTCCCGCCATTTCCTCAATCTGGCGGATTTCATTGGTTCTCCAATCAAGCCAGGGGGGCTTTTATCTTGTCAATTTCATTCTGTTGTTTAGTGTGCTAGGCCGAAGTCAGCACCTCTTTTTACGAATCAACCAAGAGTCAATAAATAGTTATAAAACCTTTTGTGTTTATATTCGTTACTGCTGGAGAAGGGCCCCAGTGGCCTGAAGGATCATATATATATATATATATATATATATATATATATATATATATATATATATATATATATATATATATATATATATATATATATATATATATATACGTGTAGGTTTTGGTCTACGAAATGCAAAGAGTGCTCAACAACATATAGTTAGAGCAAATATATTATATTTTCGCTTACCTCAAAACTGGTCTGCTACAACTTGTTTCATCTGTAAAAGATATATATATATATATATATATATATATATATATATATATATATATATATATATATATATATATATATATATATAGTTAAAGGACCAAGCTCTCAGAGAACAAGAATATTATCTTTTGAACGTTTAGTTGCCATCTTGAATTTTTTTTGCGTTCAATTAAGGTTTTGACCTGTTCACAAGGTGGAGGCTATTTCAGATACGGTAGAGCAACTAGTCACCTGGACTTTGGCGATTGTTTATATAAAATATATGCTTCGTTCTTTAAAAACCCCGCTTTAAATTTCTGTTTCGATTCAGAAAAGCAGGGTTGTTAAAAGCAGGGTTATTAAAAGCAGGGTTATTACTGAATCGAAACAGAAATTTAAAGCGGGGTTTTTAAAGTGTCTATGAAGTGAAAAATTCGCTAGCATTTTTTTGCTTTAACGGACAAAGTAGCACGGCAGGAGCGTACACTGAAAATTGCAAGTGAATCTGCTGCATAGTCTTCGAGCTATCAACTCTCAAAATTTGGCATGGCTAAATGTTTTTGGTGAAATCTGAAACGCGCGGTTTATTGTCTTGTGACGTATGCAGGTGTACTTACTATGCGTAAGAACAATGGATTTGAACATTAATGATCATCTGTATACGTCATATACCACATATATTCAATCCCAGTCTTTCCCTATTTTGTAACGTTAAACTATGCCAAAACACGGTTATTAGATATCGTTTTCAGTATTGCAAGTGTTTTCGTAAATTGACGTCAGTAGTTTTTGCATGAACGCGCCGTGAAAACCCTTCTTGAAACACGTTTCAAATAAAAACACTCGGAAACAACATCGCGTGCACAAAACCAAAGGTCAAAGTATCACTCACACACTTCAATTGTGGTCTTGCTGTGCGAGATTCACATGCAACAGTTGGTCAAAGTTTAAGACGTATAGTGCGATATTTACTAGATGATTATATAGTCTGTGACACAGAGAAACCATTGCAGTGCATCCGCCTTGAATGGTAAGGAATAATCGTAACAGTATAAATATTCATATTTACATAAATCGTGTTAATGCCACATAAATAATTAGCATTTCAAATTTTAAGGTAATTAGAATTTCCATGGTGAGGAAATATTATAGATTCATCTGTTGAATACACGAAGACATCTTTGGCGAGAGTAAAAGTAAAAGTGTTGCGAATAGAGTTGTGAAGAGAAAAAAAAGAATCAAAATGGTTTTTGCAACATTAGTTGTTTGTGTGGCCATAGCAGCTGTTCTTGGTCTTGGTATCGCATGCTCCATGATTATTATCAAGAAATTCAAACAAGATAACAGTGGCGGACAGAGAAAATTACCGGAGGAATATTTTTCTCACTGTAGTACATTGGTATATTAAACACTTGGCGATAATTCTTGGAGATTTATTAAACATTGGGCGACATTGACTATCAACGGAACACTTTGTAAGAAACAAAATCTATAGAGTAATGAAGATTTCTTTATTGATGACTTGCAACCATCAATTAACAGAAGCCAATCAGGAACAGAACTAGCTGATGTCTTCTTTGTCCATTTTACACGTTTTATGCTGGTGACCACGGGTTAACTTATATATATATATATATATATATATATTTAACGTTTAGATTGTGCAAAGTCTTTTCGAAGAGATTGTTGTTTATGTAAAATTGTATATGAATAATTTTGGTGACCATACATTTCAAAATTAAATCGTATTGTGGAATTTAACATTTGATGTTCAGAACACGCAATGCCTCTCATATACAACCTTGAATAAATGCATTATATCAGGAACATGAAAAATGCGGGTTATTAGTGTAGTTTTCTTTTTATCTCAGCGGGGTTATTAAATTCCATCTTTTGTCTAGATTGCCATATGCAACACACGAAATCAAAAGAGGAATGTTATTGTTTATCATTAAACATATATAGCACGGAACCTGCTAGTTTCTTACGACTGTTTTCAATATGATGTATTATCCCTTCAAACAATCACGAGAAAAGACCTTTATAGGAGATGTTTATATAAGCCGAGATGATTCTCTTAAAGAAGTTTTTATCATGGCTACTATAGACAACCAATATAATATTTCAAAGCCCTTACTTTGACAGCTGTAATAGCATCCTTGACAGCTGTAATGGCATCCTATATGGCTTACCAGAAGCTGAAGCAAGTTACAGCGAATTCAAAATACAGCTGCAAGACTTGTAACAGCGGTTAAAAAATCGGAGCATATCTCCCCAGTGTGCTTCGTAATCTTCACTGGTTGCCGGTGAGATCAAGCATTGTATTTAAGATACTAATAATTACTTTCAAGGCTTTGCATGGCCAGGCGCCTGTTTATATTACTGATTTGCTAAATGAATATAAACCTACTCGTGCTTTGAGATCATCAGACCGTAATCTGCTACTTGAGCCAAAATCCAAAACGGTTTCGGCACCAAAACTGTGGAATTCATTACCAAAGGAAATTAGAAGCTTTGATATGTTGGGTACGTAATTTTAAGTCAGCAGTTAAGACTTTTCTTTTTTAAAATTAATAGTTTTTTTGTTAATAGTGGTAATATATGTAGTAGGCTTTATCTTATAATGAAACTGTAATAAGTTTTATAAGTAAATTTAAGAATATATTGTTGTAAGAGCATTGAGACTATTGTATAATGCTCCTAATACGTCTATTATTGTTATTATTATTATTAGTTTGGCTCGGTAGGAAGAGCATAAGTGTAATTAAAATGATCTTTTTAGGTACAGGAAAGATTTTCATGGATTATTAGCCCGATTAGCCGGTCTAGCCATAAACAGTCACTAAGATTACAACAGCCACTTCAACGATAACTCCTTCAAACAAAAGAACTTTACGCACAACAAATAAATTGAATAATTTTGAATCACAATCGTAATGTAAACACCGTCCTCGTATACAAACGCCACTCCACAGCACCCCAAATGTTGCACGTTTTTCTTATTGAGTTTGTTAAAGTGTTTATGCAATGAAATTATTGCATTTTTTTTTATCGGAATCTAAATTTTCACTGCGAACTGATTATCGTGAGGAGAAAAAAAACAGGATTTTAGTTAGACTTGGTCCAAGCCTGCCTCTTGGTGTTTCGAGACGGGTTTGTTTCGAGATGGGTTCAGTTTAATGTTTTGGTGGCAACAACAATGGGGCGTGCGAGGTTTTTTCTCCCGCCCGCCGCATTGTTGAAACCAAAACATAAACCCGTACACACCCGTCTCAAATAAACCTGTCTCGAAACAAACCCGTCTCGAAACACCAAGAGTCATACTTGGAGCATGTCTAGATTTGAATGTGAATTTTAAGGCCATTAAAAGTGTACGATTTGAGTGGTGTGCATGTGAATTGTAGTTTTGAGTAAGTGCTCGGCCGCCTCGGCGCAGTATATGCATGCTTAATGCCTCTGGTCTCGGTAATTAACTCGAGTTTGAAAAGGCCGGATGCGTCGCATCATGAGGTTAGAATATCAACAACCTCGTCTAAAGACACGCAATATCACTAGCACGCGAGTAATAATTATGGCTGCCGTCGATCTTTGGTCGTTTGAGAATTCTGTCTTTTCTTTTTACGTGCTTTGTACAGCAATTTTGTTAAAAATCCTAATTATGGCGCCATTGAGAGTATTTAAACGATTCAAGTACAACGTGTACTTAGTACTATATTTTGACTAGCTTCGCCGAGGTACTAGCCTGCGTCGCATCCGGCATTTTGAAACACGATATAGTCCGTCTATAGTCCGACTATGCAAGGCATAACGGCCGGATGCAAGGCAGGTTAGGATCCACTTCCCACGAAAGGTTTATATATATATATATATATAGGTAATATTTGGCATTTCACTCGATCAAACTACATGTTGAAAGGATTTATGGTAAAGGAAAATTTCGAGTGTTGGAATACATACATTTTAAGACCAAACCGGGACCAGTTGCGAAAAATGCAACTTAGCGGCCTTCCGGTAGGAATTGAACCCGCGACCCTGCGATTGCTAGTGCAGTGCTCTGACCACTGAGCTACGGAAGCCGTTGCCGAGAGCCTAGTCACGAGTTCTGTATATATATGGTGGTAATGCCGGGATAAGATTCTGTGTATATTATAGGTAATATTTGGCATTTCACTCGATCAAACTACATGTTGAATGTAGTTCAAACTACATGTTCGCAACTGGTCCCGGTTTGGTCTTAAAATGTATGTATTCCAACACTCGAAATTTTCCTTTACCATAAATCCTTTCAACATGTAGTTTGATCGAGTGAAATGCCAAATATTACCTATAATATACACAGAATCTTATCCCGGCATTACCACCATATATATACAGAACTCGTGACTAGGCTCTCGGCAACGGCTTCCGTAGCTCAGTGGTCAGAGCACTGCACTAGCAATCGCAGGGTCGCGGGTTCAATTCCTACCGGAAGGCCGCTAAGTTGCATTTTTCGCAACTGGTCCCGGTTTGGTCTTAAAATGTATGTATTCCAACACTCGAAATTTTCCTTTACCATAAATCCTTTCAACATGTAGTTTGATCGAGTGAAATGCCAAATATTACCTATAATATACACAGAATCTTATCCCGGCATTACCACCATATATATACAGAACTCGTGACTAGGCTCTCGGCAACGGCTTCCGTAGCTCAGTGGTCAGAGCACTGCACTAGCAATCGCAGGGTCGCGGGTTCAATTCCTACCGGAAGGCCGCTAAGTTGCATTTTTCGCAACTGGTCCCGGTTTGAGTAGTATAGCAAGTGGGGCTGCGAGCCCAATCGACCTCAACCGTGAATATAAATACCAAAACATCACCAAATTTGGCCAAGTCACGACTCGACAAATTTGGTGATGTTTTGGTATTTATATTCACGGTTGAGGTCGAATAAGCCCACAGCCCCACTTGCTATACTACTACAGCAATCGTTAGTCAATCTAAACACCCCTCCCACGTTTTCTACTAAATTGATGCCAAACACACGCGAGACTCACGAGACAACACCAAATCGCTATTTTAACGAAATACGACACATTTCGTCAAATTTAGAGAAAGTTTTGTGTCGTCATTTTCGCATTTGTGTTTGACAAACTATAACTGACGCGCTCTACCATTGTTTCAATTCGTGCGCGAAAAAAAAAGCCACTAGATTTTGATTCTAGTGACGATGTTTAATAAATTTCAACGAGAAAGCTAGTCTAGTGGTAGTGTTAAATAGATTTCATATGCGAGCGCTGTACCTGCTATACGAATCAAGGTCACCTGTCGATGTTGCTAACAACAACATTCCATTACGAATAGCAACTACGACTTTTTGAAAAAAATATTTTAAAACGAAAATATTTTTTCAAAGTGAAAATATTTTTTAAAAGTGAAAACATTTTTTTGAAAAGTTGTGGTTGCTATTCGCAATGGAATGTTGTTGTTAGCAACACACCACGTACAACCACCTGCTGTCGTGCTGGCCACGAGAGAAGAATCGCAGTGTTTGAAGAATGAGTGAGGACCACCATGCTAAGACTGTCTAACTTTGAGCGTACTCGTTAAATCGTACACTATAAATATCGTGAATAAAAAGCCGTTGTGTGAATGGGCTCGCGCGGTTGTTATGAAACCACCTGCTAGCATGCAAATTAGTCCGCCCGCTCATTATTTTCAGTGTTTGTCACCTCACTTCTGAAATGGTGGTCGTACACATATTTAGACGTTGTGATTCCTCCCGACAACAAGCCCAAGAAAGGCACGTACGGTGTCACAATCGCGACAATGCTCTCAACGTCTTTCTTTAATAGCGGGTCTTTTTGCAACTCGTCGTTTAGTTCGTCAGGGTTCTCAATAGCGTTCAACCCATCCAGTAGGCTAGCGAATTTGCTGATTAGCAAGTCGGTGAGAAAAGCGTTTGCGATTTCCATTCTCTTCAACTCATATTGACGCCATATCTTGTCGATAACCTTTGCGGACGCTTTTTTAATGTACGCTTCAGATTGACTTACCACACCATCGCCAGACAGTCTAATAAGTTCGGCTCTCCTAACGTCAATGTTGTCTTCCACAGTCGAAGTGTCATCAGTCTCCTCAACTAGTTCCTCAATCGTGGGGTTTTCTTCACTTTTGCGTTTCACCATCACGTTATTACTTATACCCATATTTTATTGCGGAATAACAACTTCGTGACTGTATGGATAGCGCAGTGAGATTTCGAGTCTAGCGTACTTGTTATTTTTTAGTGCGGTCACAATCGCCGACGATTTTTCTCTGCTAATGTTTCCAAGGTAATCGTCGATAACGACCTTCATATCACTTCTGCTCGGACAGTAAAAGCAAACGAGCTTACTAATATTTTCTCTATACGGTTTTGCGATCGACGTCAGTTGTTGTGTGATGACAATGACGCTCAACATAAAATGTCGCGCACTAAAAGCTAAGTTGACCAACTGACTAGTCCTATTCTTGACGTCCCGCCCACTCGCACAGTCGTCCAACACAATCAGAGTGTTAGTACCTTTAAAAACGTTAGTCACACACTTGAGAACAGCGTCGACATTGTCTTGCGCGCAGTCTATCGCTAACACGTCGGGGTCGCGCACATATTTCCAATCTTGATACGCTTTGTTCCACTCGAAAGTTGGACAAATCAACACAATGTAGTCAAATTTACTAAAGTACTCAGATTCCAATGTTTCCAGCAAATAATGCGTCTTACCACAAGCTGTCATACCAACGATTAGCATATTAAACGGAGTCTCCATTAACTCACGTTTGATTTAATACTGGATTGATTGCAGCCCATTGTTCATGAAGTTGACCAACCCATCACTTATCACAAACACCCTGCACATGACATTCGCAGTCGTCGCTTTCTTAGTGATCTCAAGAAGCACACCGGATTGTGTGTTTACAATGTTCTTACCAGTGGCGACATTGCGATTATCTTGAACACTCCTCAAGTCGATGACTAACGCAAAGCCATCTTTATAGAACTTCTGTATGGTCATGAACTGAGCGTGTTCTTCGCCCAACCCAAACAATCGTTTCGCTTCTGCGTAGAACTTCGACTTTGGGATGCCTTGTGAGTACACACTATTTGGCACGCCTTCAATTGTGGACTCTAATATTCTCAATATTTGGGTAAAGAAACTCCTCGCTGTCTGTTCGCACCTTACTCACGAATAGCAACACAATCGCCTTCATGCTTTTTCTTGGCAGATTAATGTTTTCATTCACAATGGTCGTGCCTTTGTCCCATTCGGTGATTTTCATCAACGTAACGTGCTCATACGACAAACTACGACCACTTGCGTAGCCCGACGCTATTTCATCAGCGAGCTCCTGGTTGTCAATCGTCTCGTACTCAAGCTCGAGGTTCTCCAGAGTGTACCCACCCACAGCGCTACCGGATTGCGCCACCATGATGTCTGTGGCCTTCGGAAGTGTGATCACATATTGCAAGTTGTTGTTCATGCTAAAAGGAGCGTACAACCCGTGGTCATTCATGATTTTACCAAGTTTTTATTCGCTGCTTCGTCCCAATCACACCAAACATCAACGCGTCACTAACTTTAGCGGCGTTCCCACTCGTCGCACCACTGTCATCCTTAGAAACTAACTTTCTCAAGTTCTCACCACCAATACCATAGTCAATCATTTGGTCTCGCGCAGTAGCACTTTCCCAAAGGTCGCGATAGACACCAGTGTAATTTTCCCCATTGTTGTCATACACAGTTTCCCCAGCTAGTCTCACAACAAGCTTCTCAACCAACAACTTGCTCACATTGTTCAAGAACCAGCTTTTGGCGTTTGCATTCTTGAAGTCGAACACTAGACCCAACGATCCAGGCACCAAACAGCTGCTAACCTTAAGCTTCGGTATATCAATGTAAAGTTCCTCACCAGGACTGACCTTATTAGGGTTCAACGTGATTACGTGTTGCGTTCTCACCCCTTTTATGACACCCATGGTTGCTCGTCTAAAACCGGGACTCAACTCTGCTGACGTGACGTTCATATACTTTACATATGTTTTATCACTACCGTTTTAGCTTGTAATAGTCATAAGCGAACCACGCAAGTACCACCGCAAGTACCCACAGATTTTGAGCCAACCATGCGAGACCCTTCGCACCCAACGTCAACGCATTATAAACTAAATTAGCCAACCCAACAGCCCACGGACCCATCTTCGTTATCGCGTTCTTAACAGCCTGTGCAAATGACCTCGTAGCCATAGCGCCTTTCACAACAGCGGACCTACCAGCGATAATAATTGTTGTTATAATTCCAGCCATTGAAATTGCTACAGCACTCAACCCAACCATATTTTCTTTAGCCCATTTCTTGAACTTCTGCAATCTGTCAATGTCGACTTCTTGTTGCTCTCTAACCTCTTCTATTTGCCGTTGCTCTAAGACTTCTTCTTTGGCTTGTCTAAGTTCACTCACTCTTTCACGCAAACCAATAAGCTCATCAAACGCATGCTGTCTACCTCTAGTTTGTCTAAGCCCAACCACTCTTTCGTGTGGATCAGTATACTCTCCACCCTCAAGCTCTGCCATTCTTTCGCTCGCTTTGTCTATCACTTCTTGAAGATGGTCTGCTTGTATTTGCAGCGCACCAGTGTCACCTACTCTTGACTCACGCAACACATTCTCACTTGGATTGAGCGCGCCACTCAGATCACGGTTCTCGTTTGGCGTTAGTCTGGGTTTGTCGACGTGTTCCGTGTGTGTGGTGTTCAACAATGGTTGACTCCTCGCAGTTTCCTCACGGTCTCTCGAGCTGACTTCGATTCTATACAAAAAGTCTTTAAATTGGTCAACTGCACGTTGCGCAACCTTAGCTTCGTTGTACTGCAGAACACCACCCTCCCCACGTTTGAGAACTATTTGCTCTTTACCGAGTTCGTTACTAACAAGCTTGGGTTTGAATAACATATTGTTATTCTTGCTTATTGATGTTCTGAGTCGCAGCGCTGACACGTCGGAGTCACGAACGTCAAGCTTGAATCGCACCCCAGTTTCGTTACTAATGAACTTTTCTAAGCTTATCAAAATTTGGTTCTCAGATTTGATGGCAAATCGTCGACACCAAACGTTGGGACTTCTGTGTTGGTGCCCCCCTTATTGTCACCGTCTTACCATCGTCAGTGTCGATAAATGACGTCTCTTTTTTCCCACCTCGCCTTCTAGCTAGCTCACTTCTTATCTTTTTTGCGTCGTCGAGATAGTTGTCATAATTAACACGAACGTCTCTCGACATCTCACTCGTGTTGTGCTCGAGGGTTGTCTTGCTGATCCACTCATCAGTCTTGGTGAGCTCTCCTTCTAGTTGCTCAACACTCATGTCTTTGTACTTATCGAAGTCCTCCATCTCGATCTTGTCGTAATCTCCCCCACCTTCAGCCATATTACACTAGCTCACATTTTGAGCGTCACTTTCCGGCGTCCATAAGTTACGTTTGCTTTTAGTTTAAATAATTGTACGCAAGCCACGCGAATGTCACCGCAAACACCCACAGATTTTGAGCTAACCAAGCGAGGCCCTTTGCGCCTGTCACCAGCGCGTCATAAACTAAGTTCGCCAATCCAACAGCCCATGGACCCATCTTCGTTATCGCATTTTTAACAGCCTGTGCAAACGACCTCGTGACCATAGCGCCTCTCATAACATTAGACCTCCCAGCGATAATAATAGTTGTTATAATTGCAGCTATTGCAATCGCTAAAGCGCTAGACCCAACCATATTTTCTCTAGCCCACTTCTTGAACTTCTGCAATCTGTCAATATCGACTTCCTGTCGCTCTCTAACTTCTTCCATTTCTCGCTGTTTAATAATTTTGTCTCTAGCCTGTCTAAGTCCAACCATTCTTTCAGCTAGATCGATATACTCTTCGTTCTCTGCGATCGTGGAGCCCTCCCTATCAAGCTCCGCCATTCTTTCGCTCGCTTCATTTATCAAGTCTTGAAAGTGGTCCGCTTGTATTTGCAATGTGCCAGTGTCGCCTACTCTCGACTCAGACGTCACACTCTCGCTTGGATTGAGCGCGCTATCCAACTCACGGTTCTCGATTGGTGTTAGCCCAGGTATGTCAACGTACTCTGCACGTGTGGTGTCTAACAATGGTACACTCCTCGCGACGTCTTCACGATCTCTTACGATGTCATTAACCCGCGTTGTAATATCGTTAAAATCCTCCTTCATGTGTTGGCGAAATCTTACATCACGTTCACGCCTCAGTCCACTCTCCACTCTAATTAGTCTAATTTTCTCATCGACTGTGACGTTTGGATCGTTCCGAGATAGTTTGCGATCTTGAGTGGCTTTTTCGAGACTATACTTTAGTTCGTCGTCAGTGACATCTTTGTATTCGTCAGATCTCTCCACCTCAAGGTCGTCGAAGCCACCCTCAGCCATATTACATTAGCTCACATTTTGAATATCGCTTTCTGGTATCCATGAATTATGTTTGCTCTCATAACCCAACCATTTGACCAGCGCCATCTTCTTCCCTCTGACTTTCTCTCTTTTCAACACCTTTTCAACTCTGTACACATCGTCACCATGTTTCTTATTGACCAGCGATAATTCCTGTTCATAAAATTTACCAATAATCTGTTCACCACTTATGTCCTCAATTTCATACACATTTGGATCACCGCGAATAACTTTCACCACTTTAAACAGCTCTTCAGTGAAGTTGGCTTCATAGCCCTTTGTGAACACGCTCTTGTATTTACTAATTCTCACTGACTCGCCAACTCTAAACTTTGGCAATGGGGTGTCTGCAAAATGATGACCAAACAAAGTGGTCCACACTTCACCCTCATTTGACTTATTGACATCCTTCGGCTTCATCATAATGCTTCGATTCACATTGCCATTGTAATTGCTCATAAACTGGTCAAGAACGTCAATCCATTTATACGTTCCACGGGTGTAAAAGTACTTCCACATAATACTCTTCAGACTTCTATTAAAACGCTCGACAACAGCGGCCTTTTTATCACTCTTAGTGCTGAAATATTCAACACCGTGTTTTTTCAGCAAACTTTTCACACCAACGTTATAGAACTCAAGTCCGTCGTCAAATTGCGCTAATTTAGGCATGGTTCCAAACCGATCTTTAAAGTCAACCAACAATTTTCCAACAGCCTTAGTCATGTTCTTAGCGTCTTTTCTATAAACTGCGATTCCAAAAGCGTATCTACTCAATATTTCAATGCCTGTCAATATCCAATAATAACCTCCATTCTGTTTTGAGTACTTACTCATGTCCACTAAGTCCATTTGGAGCTCTTCACCAAGAAATCCGACGAGGGTAGCACGGAATTTATGCCTTCTCACGATAGGTTTGTACCTAGTGTAGGTGTCCTGCGCTGTCAACCATTCTTTCACTGTTTTTCTAGTTACTTTCAATCCGTCTCCCAACGCACTTTGATACAGCCTCTCTGCACCACTGTACCCTGTCTTAGGATTATAATAGATGTCTCTCAACCCTTGCTCTGTCTCCACACCAAGCTCCATATAATTCACACAATATACAGTTCCAATAACACCGCGCCAATTTTGAGATCGTCGTTATTTGGTTTGACGCGAAACGTCATACTTGAGTAAACACCCTTTTTAATACCCACCTTTGACTCAATGTCTACATGACGTTGCACTGACCCTTTCAATGACTGTTCGGTAGGTATTGGCAACGTTGTGATCACATCGCTACGCTTCCCATCAATACCCACGTCGCTCTCCGTCTCAACGACGTCACACGAAACTTCTATGTACTTCAGACCTTTATACATGTCGACCTCGTTCGGGCTAGTGTGCCACTGTGAGTCATTCTGAATCACCTCACCCTTCGCGAAACCAAGTATAGGCCCCAATGGTGTCTAACACAGCTGAGCTACTAACCTTGACCCTACATTTGCCTGTGGGCACTAGTTTCTCTATCTCAAGATCCACCCTAAGCTCGCTAGACTCGTGTTTCAAGACTTTGACCAATGCGTCGAAGCTAAAGTACCCTTCACCCACTTTAATCTTTTTAAAAGAGCCAACCCTAGAGCTATCCAGCGTGAAGACCTGAATGCTGTCGTCATTTGTTGTGTTATGATAGTCCCCAAAACACAGTGGCTGTCTTGACCACAATGTATTGGGTTATCATGTATGACCATCATCGCGTTGTCAAAGGACACAACTTTTTCCGCACCTTCAATGAACACTGTCAACTTTCGCGTCATGTATAACATACAGTATATTATATGCAGAAAGCCCTTCGTGAGTACTATGGAAAGTACTACAAACTCGCGATGGCTAACACATCAAAGGCTACACACAACGCAAAGGCAGACCTCATCAAAAAGTACCCACCACGCTACTTTAAGCAAATTCGAGTTCTATCCAAATATTTCACAAGATGGTAAAATCATGAGTGTTGACAGTGTATTTCAGAAACAACGACATCCTTAGCACAGGACATAACCAGCGCAAACCTTCAAAAATAACAAAAACATGTGGAAGTGGTTACACAATAGCAAGTTCCCAATAATATGGCAAGGTGGTGGGACGTATCCAACCATTGCCAAAAGGTCATAAGAACCACTGGGGGCTTTGGGATGGCTATCCAACAGAAAACGTGTTGAATTATCCAGTGAATAACTTTAAAGTTTTTGTTAACCAGAGTAGCTACTTCATGTCAAAGCTACCAGTCTTACAAATCACTACGTCAAAGACAAAATCAGAGTGGGATGACAACGAATCTTACTACCGTGTTGTGTTTGCAACGTATTGTGCGAGTTTCTGTTGTGGGGTGTCATTGCAACATTTATCAGTGTCACAAGAAGTTCATCCTGTGGTCACAAGTGTGATGAGATTTCATTTGTACTTCACCATTAGAAGACTTCTCAGAAGAATGGAAGGTGGCGAGACCATGAGATCAATAAGTAGAGAATTCAACGCTTCCGAATTGTATGGCAAGATCTCTAAGATTCCCAGAAAACATTATTACCAGAATAAAGTCCTGAGCGATGGCACAACAGGTGAATCCAGAGTGTTCACGCTCAACGACGTTCAGAACGATTATAAACGATACGTTGCGCGATTGTCAGACGGCTTCACCCAACATTGGACTGCCAATATCTAAATCAGAGCATAGAGTCCTTTGTGTACTCCACACTTGGTGCGCAAGCGAGAACACGTGTATCAGTCGTTGGTGGTTCTGCAGGAAGTCTAGAGACCCAACAAGAGTTCCGAAAGTTGTTTTCTGACAGTGTTATCAACTACGACGTATCAACATGGATTCTCAACATGAATAAATCGATTAGAGACACCAACGTTGTCCAAAATCTTGCAGTGTCGCCAAGTACATGGTTAATGCCAAGTAACGTGGTGATACTCAAGAATAAAATCGCTGGGTACAATAACTTATTAAAGATTGCCACAGAGTCTATGAAATTTGGGGTGAACACTAGCTTGAATGCAACAACACCAACAATTACGGCTAAAAAAGTCCACCAAGAAAATGTGGTGACTCACTCATTAGTACCACCAACGATTGTGAAGAAAAAAGCTCACCAAGAAAGTGTGGTGACACCAACGACTGTGGCTAAAAAAGTTTACCAAGAAAATGCGGCACCACCTCCTATGAAAAAAACAGTGGTCACTACCACAAGTAAGTCAGAACACGACAACGCTGGTGATAATCTTGGGGTTCTCAGCAGTCTCTGGCTATCTACTAACCAAATACACCTTGAAGTAGTAATGAGTCTAAACTATGGGTATGAGTCTGACGACCCTCACGATAAAATACTAAAGAGAACGAAAAGGCATCTGGACCGAAGATCCCAAATTAAGCGCGACTGGTGGAAGGATGTCTGGAATAATAGACATGCAAGGCTCAGCGATAAAAAACGTAGCAGACCCAGTTGATGACTCAGATGTCACAAACAAAAGAACTCTAGAGCAATTGCTGTCAGGCTACCTCAAGAGTCAGTCGTATAATCTTGTGCTCAACTTCAACGTTAGCACACACGCCTTGAAAAATGTGGAATTTCACGCCAATGGTTCAAACAAAGTGAAAGCCATTGGTGAAACAAGTAAATTAGTGCAAAACAACCTAGCTTATGGTCCTATTGTTGGCATCAGCGGTGTGAGTCAAAGTTTTCTATCACCCGTGTTTAACACCAATCCCACTTGAGTCAGGTCTCCACTTTAATTGTCCAAGTATGCAATGGTGTGACCTCTCTATTTTTGTTGTGGTGAGGTTACCCATGAGAACCGCAGGATCAAATTGGGAGACAATTATATCAAACGACGATGGTAGTTGGGATAAAGTTCATAGGGTACAAGACTGGTGTGACCAACAAGCTCGCGTATGGTGTAGCATCCCAGCGATGGAGAAAGTGTGCACTATTCCGAGTGGTGTTAACATAAGTAAAATGCATATGATATCAATACACTGGCAAATGGACAATTCACACGTCAGAGTCAACAACGTTAAGTCAACCGATTCAGACTTCATTAGCAAATATGAAAAAGATAGGCGCGCCCTATGGAACAATTTTTTGGAATACATCGACCAAGAATACCACTCGCACCTTATGCGCACCCATCGTTGATAGAATTCTACGGTGTTGAAAATTGTGAGTGGTTACATGACAAACCGAGACATCATAATCATGGGTGGAGAAATGATGAAGGAATATGGTGGTAAAGTAAATGGGAGCGTGTGTTTCAAAAGAACGTGAAATATATAAAATAAATAAAACGACTGACCACATGTTCAAAGCTGGTGGATCATTTGGTCGCGGTGACGTTACTCTCGAGCTCCACGCTGAGATTGGTATGAGGTCTAAAAAGACTTACGGCGAACCTATTATGATACCCGCAGAATTAGACACTGTAGGAGTGGTGGGAGACGTGACCTAAGTTATGTGATGGGTTGGCTTAGAAAACTGGCTCGTAACATTAGAAACTTTTTCAGACGACGTAGAAAACTGAGGGCTAGTAAAACGTATTTGCTGCATTGGTACACAACAAACCAGATCTATAAAAAACCTGACACCTATGTCGAGTAGTTTTTTTCGTGGGGGACTATAGTATAGTGATGACCTCCACAGTGCTTCGATTATTCGACTTCGATGGCCACCAAATCACGACGGTCATGGACAACGGTGAAATATGGTTCGAAGCGAAAGAAGTCGCGAGCGCTCTAGGTTATGCTCGACCAAAAGATGCAGTTAACGACCACGTAGAACCTGATTGCAAAATGAAGATGGAACAGGTCTCGTTTATCAACGAACTTGGGGTCTACTCGCTAGTGTTCTCGAGTAACCTAGAGCGTGCGAAACACTTCGGAAGGTGGGTGCACTCAGAAGTCTTACCAAGCGTTAGAAAAAGTTTAGCTTGACGTCGGTCTCAAACACAATCAATTTAAAATGATCACTGAGTTCGACCTTCATACGAAAGTTGTCGGTTTTCTTAGGAAATATTATCCAGAAGCTATTTTGATAGCTGCTTGTGGTGAAAATCAAGACACTTCGAGTAAAAGAATAAACTCGTGGAAAAAAGGTTACCAACGTGGAACACCTGACTTAGTTATTGCCAATGCAAACCGACAGCACAGCGGGCTTGTGATTGAGTTCAAGAAATCCAGGTGGTACAGGCAAGACGTCCAAAGAGCAGGAGTCTCTGTTGCTCAGATATAAATCCGCTGGTTATCTAACGTTGTTGTGCGACTCGTACGAACGACGCTATTACCACGGTAATAAAATATTTATTTTGACGTTGGGTTTCAGTGCTCTCACTGCCTTCGTAAATTTAAAAATAAATCAGCGTTGAGTAACCATGAGAGACGCTATTGTAAAGAGACTTTTTTAGACAGCGAGTAATAAGTTTGAATTAGCGCTCGCTCTCGTTGTTGAGACGACGCTTGAAGCGACAACTGATCTAGCATTTTTAAAGACGTTTTTTAACTCAGTAAAAAATATCTGCGAAACTTTCTCTGACCACTGTGCGAAAAAATGTTTCCATGAGACATTGGACGCTTCATGTGACCAATGTCTAAATTTAAAAAAGTGGGGTATCCGAGAACACCCCTAATTTTGTGTGGAAGGATGATGACGTCTGCACACTGCGCGATATTGCTCAGCACCACCAACGAATGATGGTCCTGGGTTGTGTCTCCAATTGAATGGCGCTTCAACAGTTGTTCCGTAAGTGTCGCGACAAACGGCGCAATACGCTTTTAGAAATGTGATGTCGTCTGCCATTGGGAAGAGCGTGTCAAGCTCACCAAGTTTTTTTAAGTGCTCTGTTGTTATGAGACCACAAATAATAACGTGAACGCCAGCTTTAACGTATTCGTGAATAACTGGGAGTAGACCAGAGTACCAATGGCCCTCATCAATACCAATGACGTCATAATCAGCTATCTCGGAAGAACTTGGAAGGTTGGTGATTAACTTCGCTGGTAAACTGTCTGATCCGACAACAATGGTCTGACGATGTGTGGAGAACGCGTGGTCAGTTCGCCTAGTGTCACCTGTGTTGTTCATGTAGAGGACTTTGAGCCCTGACTTACTTAACGTGACTAACCTACGAAGAGTCTCTGTCGTTTTTCCTGCGAACATGGGACCAATCACAATTTCTAGTCTACCAACTTTTCTCATGGTTACTATACCTCCAGAGAAATGCTCTCCCCTCTTGCGGCAACTGTTGCTCGTTGTTAAATATCCGCTGAAGCTCTAAGTTTTTAAGATGGGACCTCGAGCTCTCGTGTCTTGAGCGATGCATTGGGTTGTTGGTAACCACACCACATGGGTAACAATTGTACGACGCGCCGCCGTGCACAAAATCCAGGTGAGCGTCTGAGAGTATGTGACTCATAATATCGCCCGCACTCAGTATTTCATTACACCCCACCCTACAAACGTTAACGTCACGGTTTGCGGCGAGCTCTAGCCACGCTTTGGCTTTGGTTGAGCATGGTTTCCATAGAAGGGTCGCCAAGAACACTTCGAGGTAGTTACCGAGTAGTGTAGCGGCGGACTCGCAAGGGTCGCTCAAGTAGTGGCTACTTGCTAACGTAAGACGTTTGAATGGTGAGTAACACCACACAGGGACCATCTTGGCTAGTTCGTTAACCATCCTGTTGGCTCTAACTTCATCAAGCTCGACCCAAGCCTCATGAGCGAACTTTGTATAGAGAATCTGGGTACCAAATTGTCTTGACACCTCTTCGTTTTTACGATCGGGGTCGCACAACTTGAAGACTTGCGAGTACCCTTTTAAGACGTTGGGTCCAGAGGCGCCTTGTGGGGTAGACGCATCGACAAAGGACATTCCTCCGCATTGCGTCGATCTCCTCTTCTTGGCGGGCTTGGTCTTGAGTCATCTCTTCTGCGATGTCTTGGACTTGAGTTCATTATGTTATACTCTCAGAAAAAATCCTAATTTTTTTAGTGCGTTTGGTCTGGGACTGTGAGATACCTGTGAGGTCAACTGTGAGATACCTGTGAGGTCGACTGTGAGTAAGATAACACGTGATAGTGTATTAGATGGTTGAAGACTCACAGACGGCTGTTGAAGCAAAGATCACGGCTGATGTGAAAAGTGTTAAGGTGAAGGACCCAAAGCGCGTCGCTGCTGGTAAAAAGTTGGCTGAGATATCGAAAGCTGCGAAAGAAAAGAAAATGCGTGAAATGATAGTCAACGAAGAACAGGGTGGTGAGTGGAGCTATGGTTACATTGTTGGAACACTTGGTGTAATCATTGCTGGTGCTTCGCTATGGTACACAATTAGCAGTGAAAAAGAACCTGTGAGTACTACGGCAGCTAGTGTGTCAGAGAACCACAAAACTCGTCGTCCAGCGTTAGACACATTTGATTCTTGAACAAAACACACGACAATGTATATATGTCCGCGATCGATCGAAAAGAACTTATGAACGAATTGTACGACGCACTACTTGTTACGACTGGCGCTGTGGCAGTGAGTATGATCTCTAAAAAGGCTTTGGGAGAACCATTGGGAACACCAGAGACAGTGAAAGGTACAGTGAAACTTGCTGCAGCTGTTGGTGCAGGAACGCTGTTAGTAAAATGGGCGCAATCGAAAAAGTGGATACCGACAGACCCATTCAAATCAACGTAAGTTAATGGTGAGTGTTGTGGCTGGAGGGATATTTAATGCAGTGGCTTTTGCAGGCGCTGGTTTTATGTTTTCAAAGTTTAATCATTCAGGTTATGAAGCTGAGATGGAAAGGCATAACCATGCGTTGGAACAGCTAGCCAGTGCGAAAGAGGTGTGGTATGAAAATGAGGTCGCTAAGAAAGATAAGATCCAGCGTTTGCGACAACGGCTCTCTGACGCTAATGCTGACATCAACGACACAAACCACGCGTTGGAAGAACTTAGAAGCGTAATGACCATACAGTACAGCGGACGAGTGTTCACTAACTCCCCGAAGATTGCGGATTACTACCAACCGAGTGCGGAAATGAAGGAATACCAATTGTTGTTTGTTAGCGCGTTAGGTTTGGGTAGTGGAATAGCGGTATGGGTGCTAACTCGGTAAAAAAATGTTGGAGTAGTATAAGAGTGATGGACAAACTTATGAGGCAGATGAGTTATGGCTACACAATTGACGAGATTGCGAGCGAGACGCAAGTTGAGTGTGGAGACACCTTCAGGCTTTACTACTGCTCGGATTGCGACGTTGTGAAACATGTGACCGACTGTGGTGGGTACGCATGTCTAAAGTGTGGCGACATCGAATGGGGCTACACTCAGAGTTACAGCGACATGAGACTCACTCGGTTAAAAAGCGTTCACAAACGGTCTTGGTGGATGGGGAGGAGACTACGGAACGTTGTGAAGGGTGAGCACCTTGAGTTGATAAAAGAGGACTTCCTGAAAGTTGTCAATGTGCTGCACTCATGCAATTTGATAAAGGGTAGAAATGTCAGCAGATATGGATACTACATTATTAGGTTGTGTCATAGAAGACAATTAGAGACACTCAAGAAGGTGTCAGACCTCAAAGACGGGAAGGTGAAAGACTTGTTCGACGATAATTTGTTTGGGGTGGTGTACCCAAAACTAGGATGGTGCGAAAGTGGCGACAATTATTACGACGAGTGGTTTAGGAAAAAAACAAGTGTAGTATATAGAAGCCAATGAGTCGGACTGTGAAAAACCCACTGACAAAAAGACGGGCGCATAAGACGAGTGCAGCCGTTGTCAATTCACTAACAGATGAAGCAACCAACGTTCACGGCTTTTTTGGAGACCAAGAAACACAACCTGTAGTCGAAGACCTCGCACCGTCAACGCATCTGTTGGATCGAGCACTGAGAGGGTTCACAAGGTCCTATGGAGTCGAAGTGATTGACGACAGAGACATTAATCAGGTAAACGCTAGTAGAAGTGCTGTCACTAACCTTTTGAGACGTGAACTAGGTGAGACCAACGGAATGAAAGTGGTGGAGACAGTCAAGGTCACTTTTGAGAAAGTTTTAGAACTCAATAAGACCACGTACAAAACTGCCTACTTTAACAGCGAAACGTTCGTCGTCATTAATGAGCATGACATCGAGGGTGTCGCCAATCGTGGGTCGGAGCAGATTTTGACGCGGATAGCTGGGTGGCTATCTGAGGGGTCTGGATGGACTATCGACAAAATAGATGCACACTACGTTAACGTCGCTATTTACAGACCTTTGCACGGGAGTAGCTACATTGTGTTGCCAAAGGAGCTGCGCAACAGTATGAAGGGTTTGATAAACGTGAATAACGATGATGACAACGAGTGCTTTAGATGGTGCCACCTAGCGCATAAGTTTCCTGTTGGAAAACACTCCGATAGGACGTCGAAGTACGCTAGGCACGTCGGTGAGCTGAACTATGACGGAGTTGACTTCCCAGTCACACTCAAAGACTACAACAAGATCGAAAAGGCGAACGATATTAGCATCAATGTTTTTGGGTATGAAAATAAGCAGCCATTCCCTGTGCACGTTTCTAAGGAGGCGTACCCTGACCATATGGACCTATTGTTGATAACTAATGACGTGGGCAACAAGCATTATGTGTACATTCGCGATTTTAACAAATTCATGTACCGTCAGACAGAGCACAAGGCGAGAAAGCATTTTTGCAGGTATTGTTTGCAGTGTTTCACCCGCGCGGGCGTGCTTGAAAGTCATATTGAAGTGTGTTTGGTCATCAATGGGAAGCAAGCTATTAAAATGCCACAAAAAGGTGCGAAAGTGAAATACGAGAATTTTAGTAGACAATTAAATGTACCATTTGTGGTGTATGCAGACTTTGAGGCTATCACACAGAAGGTTGAACACACGACGGCCATCAAGCGAGACTAGCTACACAAATGCTTACCAGAGGCACGTCGACTGTGGTTATGGGTATAAACTGGTTTGTTGTTATGACAACGAGTACAGTAAGCCAGTGAAAGTGTATCGCGGTGAAAATGCAGTCAACAAGTTCATTGGGGAGATGTTAGAAATTGTCGAATATTGTAGAGAAACGCGTGAGAGTCACTTTAACAAAGAAATGTTGCTGACTGATGACGATAAGAGGAACTTTGACGAGGCTAAAAGTTGCCATATTTGCAGTGTTGAGTACACTAGCGCTGACGTTAGAGTGAGAGACCACTGTCACGTGTCAGGTGAGTACAGAGGGTCCGCACATCGTGAGTGTAACGTGAACTTTAGATTGACTGATAAAATTCCTGTGATCTTTCATAACTTACGCGGCTACGATAGCCATTTCATTATGCAGGAGATTGGCAAGTTTGGTCAAGACATAAATGTGATACCGAACAACATGGAGAAGTACATGGCGTTCATGCTTGGGAAAAACTTGGTATTTTTGGACAGCTTCCAGTTCATGAGTAGTGGTCTAGACAACTTGGTGAAGAACCTACCAAGGGACGCTTTCAAGTACACGTCAGAAGTGTTTCGCGACGAGGGGTTGGCACTTATGACAAGAAAGGGGGTCTATCCCTACGATTATATGGACTCCTTTGAAAAATTCGACGAATGTGAGCTACCCTCCAAAAAGGACTTCTACAGCGTTCTGAATGACGAGCATATTACGGAAGAAATGCATGAGCGCGCCATCGATGTGTGGGACTACTTCGACGTTGAAAGTATGGGTGGGTATCACGACCTGTATTTGAAAAGTGATGTGCTCTTTGCTCGCCGACGTTTTTGAGAACTTTAGAAAGACATGCCATCGCGAGTATAAATTAGACCCTTGCCATTATTTCACGTCGCCTGGATTGGCTTGGGATGCCATGTTGAAGATGACTGGAGTGGAACTCGAATTGTTGTCCGACATTGACATGTTCCAGTTCGAGAATTAGGTATGCGTGGTGGTGTGAGCTACATATGCAACAGACATGGCGTGGCGAATAATAAATATATGAAGGGGTACGATAAAGCGCAAGAGTCGAAGTATTTGATGTACCTTGATGCCAACAACTTGTATGGATGGGCAATGAGTCGAAGTCTACCTACGGGTGGCTTCAAGTGGTTGACCTGAGAAAGAAATAGAAAAAGTTAATCTGCACGACTATCACAACAATAGTAAAAAAGGTTTACTGCTCGAGGTCGACTTGGAGTATCCAGCCCATTTGCATGACCTACACAACGATTACCCGTTGGCTCCCGAGAAGATGGAGATAACCGTTGACATGTTGTCGGAGTACTGCAACGAAAATCAAAAATAAGTTTAACGTGAGTGTTGGTGGTGTGAAAAAGTTGGTGACTAATTTGATGGACAAAGAAAAGTATGTGTGTCACTATGGAAATCTGCAGTTGTACACGGATCTTGGACTAAAAATCAAAAAGGTTCATAGGGTCCTGCAGTTTGACCAGTCCAAGTGGCTAGGCAAGTACATCGACTTTAACACAGTCAAAAGAACTGCGGCTAAGAACGCTTTTGAGAAGGAACTTCTTCAAGTTGATGAACAACAGTGTGTTCGGAAAAACGATGGAAAACTTGAGGAAGCGTGTGGACGTAAGATTTAGTGACCACTGCGAAGAAATTAGAAAAGCTTGTCTCGAAGCCGACGTTCGTGTTCTTGCAAAATATTTAGCGAGAACTTAGTCCGCTGTCCATAAGGTTAAAGAAACCGTTGACACTAAATAGACCTGCATATGTGGGTATGTGCATTACTAGACTTGAGTAAAACGCTGATGTACAATTTTCACTACAATTATATTAAGAAAAAGTACTCTAGCGATACCTGCAGATTTGCACTTCACTGACACTGACAGTCTGTTGTACTCAATCAAAACTGACGACGTTTATTCCGACTTTATGATGGAGTGCGAAAAGTTCGACAATAGCGACTACCCTGCAGACAGCCCATTCTTTTTTAGAGAGAATAAGAAAGTTATTGGGAAGATGAAGGACGAGTGCGCTGGAACGCCAATTGTCGAGTTCGTCGGGTTGCGCAGTAAAATGTACAGCTATTTGAAAGAGGGTGGAGGCGGCGGGAAAACCGCTAAAGGTATTAGAAAAAATATAATTAAAAAGGTAATCAGACACGAAGATTACAAAAGCGTGTTACTCGAGCAGAAACAGTTGCGACACACAATGAAGACCATTAGAAGTGCTAAACATCAGCTAGGTAGTTACGAAATTAATAAAGTGTCGCTATCCTGTTTTGATGACAAACGATACCTTTTAGAAAATGGTATTGACTCCTATGCGTATGGTCACAAAAACATTGAAGTAAAAGGCGAGGCAACAAACGCTGAAAATAGTGAACAAACGGACTAATCTATTATTAACAGGTGGTAATAACCTAATTTGCATAACAGGTGGCAATTTTATCACGCGTGAGACACTTTTACGACACATAAATTTGTAAAAATGTTTAAACGACTATTTTTTTTAAATATGATTTGACAAATTTGTGAAAATGTTGAAACGACACTTTCTATTTTTTAAATGTGATTTGACAAATTTGTGAAAATGTGATTTGACAAATTTGTGAAAATGTTGAAACGGCACTTTCTATTTTTTAAAATGTGGTTTGACAAATTTGTGAAAATGTTGAGACGGCACTTTCCATTTTTTAAATGTGATTCGACAAATTTGTGAAAATGTTGAAATGACACTCTCTACTTTTTAATATGTGAGAGTGGGCTCGTACCACATTTTATTTTTTCTAACACGCGAAAATGTTGAAATGACACTTTCTATTTTTTCCTAAATGTAATTTGTGAGAATTTTGAAACGACACTTTCTATTTTTTAAATGTGGCTGAAATGGTGTCAAATTTAGTATAAATTTGGTATTGTTTCGCTAGTCTCGCGTGTGTTTGACATCAATTTAGTAGAGAACGCGCGAAGGGTGTCTAGATTGACTAACGATCGCTGTAGTAGTATAGTAAGTAGGGCTGAGAGCTTATTCGACTTCAAACGTGAATATAAACACCAAAACATCGTCAAATTTGTCGAATCGCGATTTGGCAAATTTGGTGACGTTTTGGTGTTTATATTCACGTTTGAAGTCGATTGGGCTCGCAGCCCCACTTACTATACTACTGGTTTGGTCTTAAAATGTATGTATTCCAACACTCGAAATTTGCCTTTACCATAAATCCTTTCAACATGTAGTTTGATCGAGTGAAATGCCAAATATTACCTATAATATACACAGAATCTTATCCCGGCATTACCACCATATATATACAGAACTCGTGACTAGGCTCTCGGCAACGGCTTCCGTAGCTCAGTGGTCAGAGCACTGCACTAGCAATCGCAGGGTCGCGGGTTCAATTCCTACCGGAAGGCCGCTAAGTTGCATTTTTCGCAACTGGTCCCGGTTTGGTCTTAAAATGTATGTATTCCAACACTCGAAATTTTCCTTTACCATAAATCCTTTCAACATGTAGTTTGATCGAGTGAAATGCCAAATATTACCTATAATATACACAGAATCTTATCCCGGCATTACCACCATATATATACAGAACTCGTGACTAGGCTCTCGGCAACGGCTTCCGTAGCTCAGTGGTCAGAGCACTGCACTAGCAATCGCAGGGTCGCGGGTTCAATTCCTACCGGAAGGCCGCTAAGTTGCATTTTTCGCAACTGGTCCCGGTTTGGTCTTAAAATGTATGTATTCCAACACTCGAAATTTTCCTTTACCATAAATCCTTTCAACATATATATATATATATATATATATATATATATATATATATATATATATATAGATATATATATAGATATATATAGATATATATATATATATATGTACTATTTAAAACACGAGCAGCAGTGTTTTATATCTGATAAAATACGTACTGCGAGTGTTTTGAATAGCTTAAAAAATGACCCATTGGATTAGTTCATTGGCGTAGTAATTTTGAAAATCGATGTTGTCTAAGCCGAGAAAATCAAAGCTAAAGTTTATGTAAATTAAGATGAAATTTTATCACATTTAAAACCACGGACATGGTACTGATTTCCTTTGTCTTTTCCTCATGAATTATTAATGAGTTTTTGAAATATATATATATATATATAGGTAATATTTGGCATTTCACTCGATCAAACTACATGTTGAAAGTGAAATGATCAAACTACATGTCGAGTGAAATGCCAAATATTACCTATAATATACCCAGAATCTTATCCCGGCATTACCACCATATATACAGAACTCGTGACTAGGCTCTCGGCAACGGCTTCCGTAGCTCAGTGGTCAGAGCACTGCACTAGCAATCGCAGGGTCGCGGGTTCAATTCCAGCCGGAAGGCCGCTAAGTTGCATTTTTCGCAACTGGTCCCGGTTTGGTCTTAAAATGTATGTATTCCAACACTCGAAATTTTCATTCACCATAAATCCTTTCAACATGTAGTTTGATCGAGTGAAATGCCAAATATTACCTATAATATACCCAGAATCTTATCCCGGCATTACCACCATATATACAGAACTCGTGACTAGGCTCTCGGCAACGGCTTCCGTAGCTCAGTGGTCAGAGCACTGCACTAGCAATCGCAGGGTCGCGGGTTCAATTCCAGCCGGAATGCCGCTAAAGTTTCATTTTTCGCACTGGTCCCGGTTTGGTCTTAAAATGTATGTATTCCAACACTCGAAATTTTCATTCACCATAAATCCTTTCAACATGTAGTTTGATCGAGTGAAATGCCAAATATTACCTATAATATACCCAGAATCTTATCCCGGCATTACCACCATATATACAGAACTCGTGACTAGGCTCTCGGCAACGGCTTCCGTAGCTCAGTGGTCAGAGCACTGCACTAGCAATCGCAGGGTCGCGGGTTCAATTCCAGCCGGAAGGCCGCTAAGTTGCATTTTTCGCAACTGGTCCCGGTTTGGTCTTAAAATGTATGTATTCCAACACTCGAAATTTTCATTCACCATAAATCCTTTCAACATGTAGTTTGATCGAGTGAAATGCCAAATATTACCTATAATATACCCAGAATCTTATCCCGGCATTACCACCATATATACAGAACTCGTGACTAGGCTCTCGGCAACGGCTTCCGTAGCTCAGTGGTCAGAGCACTGCACTAGCAATCGCAGGGTCGCGGGTTCAATTCCAGCCGGAAGGCCGCTAAGTTGCATTTTTCGCAACTGGTCCCGGTTTGGTCTTAAAATGTATGTATTCCAACACTCGAAATTTTCATTCACCATAAATCCTTTCAACATGTAGTTTGATCGAGTGAAATGCCAAATATTACCTATAATATACCCAGAATCTTATCCCGGCATTACCACCATATATACAGAACTCGTGACTAGGCTCTCGGCAACGGCTTCCGTAGCTCAGTGGTCAGAGCACTGCACTAGCAATCGCAGGGTCGCGGGTTCAATTCCAGCCGGAAGGCCGCTAAGTTGCATTTTTTAACTACAGACGGTACCGTTTCGGCCTTTTGGGCCTCATCAGTGTAGTGCTGATGAGCAGGATGAAGATGACTGCTATTTACAGTCACCCTTGATGCACACAAAATGTGGGACATCAAAAACCATGCCAGAGCGCTCAAACTACAAGCAGTGAGCGTGCGCATAATGCGTAAGCGACAATGGTTCATCCTGTAGAGCGCTCAATATGACCTAAAGGTCATAGAGCGTATCTAACTATATATATATATATACAAGCTACACTGATGAGCTGTATCTAACTACAGACGGTACCGTTTCGGCCTCATCAGTGTAGTGCTGATGAGCAGGATGAAGATGACTGCTATTTACAGTCACCCTTGATGCACACAAAATGTGGGACATCAAAAACCATGCCAGAGCGCTCAAACTACAAGCAGTGAGCGTGCGCATAATGCGTAAGCGACAATGGTTCATCCTGTAGAGCGCTCAATATGACCTAAAGGTCATAGAGCGTATCTAACTATATATATATATATACAAGCTACACTGGTGAGCTGTATCTAACTACAGACGGTACCGTTTCGGCCTTTTGGGCCTCATCAGTGTAGTGCTGATGAGCAGGATGAAGATGACTGCTATTTACAGTCACCCTTGATGCACACAAAATGTGGGACATCAAAAACCATGCCAGAGCGCTCAAACTACAAGCAGTGAGCGTGCGCATAATGCGTAAGCGACAATGGTTCATCCTGTAGAGCGCTCAATATGACCTAAAGGTCATAGAGCGTATCTAACTATATATATAAAAAAGTAGAGTGCTGCGTAGACAGTGTTTTGAATATATAGCAAAGTGAAAAGGTGGTAAACTGCCAAGAATTTAGTGACGAGATACTGACGTTTCGAGCGGAGCCCTATCTCGTCACTAAATTCTTGGCAGTTTACCACCTTTTCACTTTGCTAACTATATATATATATATACAAGCTACACTGATGAGCTGTGGTACAGCGAAACACGTGTCTGTAGATTGAACTATGTACGCTCCTTCACTTCGGTGTTGTTGAGCGCTCTATGAAGTAGCGTGGGTGTCCTTTAGCAATAATGCAACGCTCGCTACCATTGTGGCAGTTTGAGCGCTCTGGCCCCATGCGCACTTCACGCTATCTGGATGTTCTGATCGCCGGTGCTATCCCATAAGCGGTTGTCAATGACGATCGCAAGTGTATAATAGTCCAGCCAGACTCATCCAGATTGTGCCAAGCTACACTGATGAGCTAATGAGCTGCGAAACACGTATCTGTAGATTGAACTCTAGTATATATATATATATATATATATATATAGATTGTACTATATATAGATTATACTATATATATATATATATATATATATATATATATATTTAATTGATATATGAGAGGATTTAATATTGTCAAATACATATATGGAAAAAGTGACTGCCCCAACCGGGAATCGAACCCTGGTCTCCGAATCAACGTTTCGGCGCTCTGACCTTTGAGCTAATGAGACACGGTCAGAACATAATATGTATATGGAAAATCACTGACTGTTCTGACCGTGTCTGAACAGAGAATGCGTGAGATCTGTGAAGTTATAAAAGGTCAAAGGTGTATCAATCAAATACTGTAATAGTTACTTTATTTTATTCTAAACTTTGTAAGAAATTGCGAAAACCAATTCAGTTGTACTTCACATTTTTAACTATCTGAAGCTACTTTGGTCAACCTTTAATCTCTCTTGGAAAACACCGTTTTGTTTGTTTTGATGGTCTCATTTGAGCGTGTTGCTTCTTTGTTTTGACTATCCGCTGCTACGATGATTGTCGGCTCATTAAAAATGGCGGAAAATACAAGCTGTTTGCGTGGGATCGGTGGGAAAACGCGTTTGCTTTGAGCATGAAGATTCCCGTTTGAATGTTGACATTAATAACGTTTTTGTGTAGAACAGACGTCAAAGTTTTTGTATCGAATTAGATCGAAAGTCTTGCTAGCGTTATTCTTAAATAATGTTTAATGTATGTAGGATGATTTCTGGTTGTTTCACCGTGTAGCAGAGCATAGAGTGCGTCACAGATAATCAGTTTGTAATCACGATAATCGCTCAAAATATCCTATATTGCATGCTCCACAATCACACCAACACGTCGCCTGAACGTACATACTTATTACTATGTATTGTACACTATCAGCCAGAGTGCCAGTCGGCCAGAGTGCCAGTTGGCCAGAGTAATAATATACACTGACTTTCGGCCAGAGTGCCAGTTGGCCAGAGTAATATTATACACTGACTTTTGGCCTGTTACTTTCGGCCAGAGTGCCAGTTGGCCAGAGTAATAATATACACTGACTTTCGACCAGAGTGCCAGTCGGCCAGAGTAATAATATACACTGACTTTTGTCCAGAGTGCCAGTTGGCCAGACTTGTTACTTTCGGCCAGAGTGCCAGTTGGCCAGAGTAATAATATACACTGACTTTCGGCCAGAGTGCCAGTTGGCCAGAGTAATAATATACACTGACTTTTGGCCAGAGTGCCAGTTGGCCAGACTTGTTACTTTCGGCCAGAGTGCCAGTTGGCCAGAGTAATAATATACACTGACTTTCGGCCAGAGTGCCAGTTGGCCAGAGTAATATTATACACTGACTTTTGGCCGTAGTACTGCCAGTTGGCCAGATTTGTTTGGCCAGAATAATAATATACACTGACTTTGGCCAGAGTAATAATATATAATACAGTTGGCCAGAGTAATACTACATGTTATGCTTGTTTTTTCTTTCTTTTTTGACAGAACGCCTGTCGGCGGCTAACGGGTTATATTCGGGAGGCGGAAAACCCGCGAGGCGAAAAACCCGCGATGAGGGGCGAGGGCCTCGCGGGTTTTCCGCCTCGCTGTAGTTTTCCGCCTCGCTGTGTTCCGCGTCCCGAATATAACCCACTCCCCTCAAACAACCGTCTGCTACGCAGGCTAGCGGCTAACGAGCGCCAATTTCTTTTATACTATAGTTTAGTCTGCATTATCTTTGATAAAGGCCTGAGTCAACTGGTCGAATGTCAATAAATAATTAACGTTGCGTTTCAACAAAGACTGCAGTGCATGTGTATCAGACACAGAAGTTACAGAACGTGTCGTCTGCCCAATACGTGGTTGTACTTCTGCATGTCATAATAAACCTTCACTGTTTTGCAGCAAAATAATAAAAGTCCGTTGATCTGCAGGCCTTATGCTATTAAAGAGTTGATTTAGAGCGGTGTGTGCTGTCTTCAAAGACACGCGTGCATGTACAGTCAAGTATTATAAATGAAATATAAGCATGGCATCATGTATATGCGTTTGCCTGTCTTGTGGTAATTATGCGTGGTTTATCCCTAATAATTACGACAAAATGCCATCATGCAATCATAACCGCCATGATTGACTGCCGCGACGTCAAGCACAAATAGCATAAAGCTATAAGTAATTATACATCACAGACACAGCTTAAACGCACGTCAACTGATGCGGGCAATTGTACTACATTATTAAGATTGATTTCTTCAATGTTTGCATGGTGAACAACATCAATATTATATACTATGGGAAAAATTGTTGAAACGCAACGTTAATTATTTATTGCAATTCGACCTGTTGACTCAGGCCTTTATCAAAGATAATGCAGACTAAACTATAGTATAAAAGAAATTGGCGCTCGTTAGCCGCCAAAAAGCAAGAAAAAACAAGCATAACATTTAGTATTACTCTGCCCAACTGCCACTCGGACGAAAGTATTAAATAAGTCAGTGTATTATATATTATTACGATCTCTGGTCAAAAGTCAGTATATATTATTATCTGGCCAACTGGCACTCTGGCCGAAAGTCAGTGTATATTATTACTCTGGCCAACTGGCACTCTGGCCGAAAGTAACGAGTCTGGCCAACTGGCACTCTGGCCGAAAGTAACAAGTCTGGCCAACTGCCCAACTGGCACTCTGGCCAAAAGTAAGTGTATAATATTACACTCTGGCCAACTGGCACTCTGGCCGAAAGTCAGTGTATATTATTACTCTGGCCAACAGCTGGCACTCTGGCCGAAAGCAACGAGTCTGGCCAACTGGCACTCTGGCAGAAAGTCAGTGTATATTATTACTCTGGCCAACTGGCACTCTGGCCGAAAGTAACAAGTCTGGCCAACTGGCACTCTGGCAGAAAGTCAGTGTATATTATTACTCTGGCCAACTGGCACTCTGGCCGAAAGTAACAAGTCTGGCCAACTGGCACTATGGCCGAAAGTAACAAAGTCTGGCCAACTGGCACTTTGGCCGAAAGTAACAAAGTCTGGCCAACTGGCACTCTGGCCAAAAGTCAGTGTATAATATTACACTCTGGCCAACTGGCACTCTGGCAGAAAGTCAGTGTATATTATTACTCTGGCCAACTGGCACTCTGGCCGAAAGTAACAAGTCTGGCCAACTGGCACTATGGCCGAAAGTAATAAAGTCTGGCCAACTGGCAGTTTGGCCGAAAGTAATAAAGTCTGGCAAACTGGCACTCTGGCCAAAAGTCAGTGTATAATATTACACTCTGGCCAACTGGCACTCTGGCCGAAAGTATTAAACAAGTTAGTGTATTATATTACTCTGGCACTCTGGCCGACTAACAGTGCGCAATATAAAAGATACAATACTAAAGTATATACGTTCAGACGACGCGTGTTGGTGTGATTGTGGAGCATGCAATATAGGATATTTTGAGCGACCCAGAATCTTATCCCGGCATTACCATTTACCACACTATATATATACAGAACTCGTGACTAGGCTCTCGTAGCTCAGTGGTCAGAGCACTGCATTACCATCGCAGGGTCGCGGGTTCGATTCCAGCCGGAAGGCCTCTAAGTTGCATTTCGCAACTGGTCCCCGTTTGGTCTTAAAATTCATGTATATATTCCAACACTCGAAATTTTCCTTCACCAAAAATCCTTAGAACCTATATATCTATCTATATATCTATATCTATATCTATATCTACCTATATATATATATATATATATATATATATATATATATATATATATATATATATATATATATATATATATATATATATATATATATATATATATATATATATATATATATATATATATATATATATATATTGAAGGAAAATTTCGAGTGTTGGAATACATACATTTTAAGACCAAACCGGGACCAGTTGCGAAAAATGCAACTTAGCGGCCTTCCGGTAGGAATTGAACCCGCGACCCTGCGATTGCTAGTGCAGCGCTCTGACCACTGAGCTACGGAAGCCGTTGCCGAGAGCCTAGTTATTTGGCATTTCACTCGATCAAACTACATGTTGAAAGTGTATTCCAACACTCGAAATTTTCCTTCACCATAAATCCTTTCTATATATATATATATATATATATATATATATATATATTGCGAACGCTTTAATTGCTTCCTTGCCTCCCCTCTAGCCTTGGTTCACAATAAATCACAAAATTATAATGGTAAAAGGATAATAATAATTCACGATCACGTTTCACGACTTGTCTCAAAAAACTCTCACGGTCAAGAACACTTCGACTGTTTGTTTTTGTTTGCCTTGATTGACAGTTCCTAAAACTATACGCCCCCGTCTCCGACACACTCCCCTCATGGAAATCATTAGAGTTTCGGTATCCATTGGAACTGAGTTGTGACACATCTAAGAAGAAAAATCAGCTGAATCCGGAAGCATCAATGTTCCGTCCAAAACGACCAGCAGCCGAGGCAGCCAGAGAGAAGATAAAGGCGATTGCAGACAATGAACAAACTTTTGACTAATAGAACTAAAGTTAGAGAACTATAAGCATGTTAATTATGTTGCGTTATTTAATATTTTATTCCCAGTCTCCTTAAGGTACATGTTGGATTGACTTTTCAAGGATTCCCTTGCCAGTTTGGACTTTAGCACCGCGGACTATCCCATCTCGTCCATAGATCAACTCCACTATCTTCCCAAGTTTCCAGAGGTTCCAATTTTTCTCATCACCCTTGATAACGACCATTTCTCCAATGGCAGGAGCTTTGACTTTCTTTTCCCCTTGTAATCGGTGTCTTTCTCTGAGGCTTCTTACGTACTCCCTGCTCCACCTTGACCACATTGCTTCCTTGGTTCGGGAAAGATGTCTAGCGCGTCTGCGTAGATCTGGCTTTTGGATGTGATGTGCTTCCAACTCAGGTATCTGGTTGGGCTGAAGGAACAATAACGAATTTGGAGTAAGAAGCGGCAGTTGGATGTCATCCTCTACATAATCCAGTGGACGGCTGTTGATGGCAGTTTCCACATCTATCACAACTTCGGACAGTTCATTGAAGGTTAAGGTACCATTTCCAATCGTCTTGTAGAATGCAGCCTTGAAAATATACCAACTAATCTTTCAAATTGTCCACCCCACCAGGGGGCCCGACTTAAGTTGAATTTCCAATTGATGGCATTCTTGGCCAAATAATCATGAAATCTCTCATCTTTGTTAATCTTCTTGATCCATTCAGCAGCTCCTTTGAAAGTACTTCCATTGTCTGAATAAATGATCTTCGGTCTACCTCTTCTGGCCACGAACCGTTTCAGACATCTCAGGAATTATTCAGTCTCGAGGGTGTGTAACAGCTCCAAGTAAACCCCTCGGGTTAGGCTGCAAGCATATAGAGCTAGGTAGGACTTCCCCTCTGTTTTCGCTGTAACCATGTGTTTGATGGGACCCGCGAAATCCACACCAACCACTTGATATGGTGTCTCCCCTTCGGTCCTGGTGGTTGGCAACTGTCCCGGGGGTAGTAATGTATAAGCGATCGCTTGGAATCTTTTACATCCACAGCATCGTCGTCTAACTTGCTTGACCAACTTCCTCAGCCTTGGGATCCAATATGTTTCACGCAGCCTTGCCATAGTCAAGGTTACTCCCCCGTGAAGAGTGTCGATATGGGCTTGGCATACGAGTCCTTCTGTGAAAGGTGCTGTATCTGGCAGGTACACTGGGTATTGGCCAACAATTCTACCTCGACATTCCAGTATTCCCTCCTCGTTCTTTTGTACATTGAGTTGGATGCAATCTTTCTGGAACTGGTCAGGGTTGGTTGGGTTTTGCTGTGTTCTTTGGATCCACCACGTTAGCTGTTTCTGAATCTCAGTTGTTGTCAAAGGGCCAGTCACTAGGTTTGCAAGTTTGGCATTTCTCAGGAACCGGCCCATCCAGGCACATATCCTCAATGTCCTCCAAACGTTGTTGATGTGAGCATGGAGCAAGACATCAAATACATTTACTTCCTTGGTTGTTTGGACGGCACAGGCGAAGACTCCTCGTTCCACTTTCTCTTCAGCTTGGCTCTCTGTGGTAGATTTGATGATTGGGTCAGCTGGCCAACATTCGGGTTTTGCTAGCCACTCTGGTCCTCGTCTCCAAAGGTCATCGAGCCGGCTGGAACCACGACTTCCAAGGTCAGCGGGGTTTTCTTTGGTGGGAACATGATGCCAACTAATGTTGGGATGCTTCTGGATTTTATTGACACGGTTGGCCACAAACTGTTTGTACTTCCCTTTTCCCTGGATCCAGTAGAGAACTACTGTGCTGTCAAGCCAGCAGTGTTGGGCTACAACTAATGGACTGTCCAACGCCTGGTGTACATTGGTAATGAGGTTCACCGCCATGTGGGCACCGACAAGTTCTAGTCTTGGAATAGTGAGCCCTCTCTTGGCCAAACGAGACTTGGCAGCGACCAAGGTTTGTGTAGTCCACGAAGGTTGCTCCACCACTGCATACGTGGCAGCACTCACTCCATGATTGCTTGCATCACCAAAGGTGTGAAGGACAACAGACTTGGATTGGCTCTCGGTGTGTCGCTATCGGTCTGGGCACTGATTCTCCCTCACGTAGATACTCTTCCCATCTTTTCCATCGCTATGCTTGGGTGTGGCTAAGTTAAGCATCCCATGCGGTCTTTTCATCACAAACGTCCCGGTAGATCATCTTTCCGAGTAAGGTAATTGGCGAAACCAGTCCAAGCGGATCATAGACTTTCGCCAACTTGCTCAATATTCCAAGTTTTGTCGTTGAGGATGAATCTTTAGGGAATGGAATTGTCAACGTGTCTACAGATTTGTCCCATGGTAGACCAAGCACTTTTGATTCACTTCTCGACACTCCCAGCTGCTGTTTCGCGAATGTTTGTTCGTCGTTGACTTTTGGATTGTCTCCATCTTCTTCCAGCTCTCTCGCGTTAGAATTCAATTTGTGCAACTTGAAACCAGCATCATTCAGGATCTTTACCATGCTTGACTTCTTCGCTCGAGCTTCTTCTATGGTGCTCCCTCCTGTCAGCAGGTCATCTACGTACAGGTTCTTCTGCAGCTCTGCGACTATCTCGGGTTGTCTACTTTGCCAAAGTTTCAAATGTTGATCAATAACTCTTCCAAGTAGAAAAGGAGAGCAGGTTAGTCCAAACAAGGCACGTGATTTCTACAAATCTGTAGACTTGTACTTCATCTTGACCTGGGTGCTTCCAATGAAATCTGAGAGCGTCACGTTCACATTCCCTTATACGTACCTGTAGGAATGCTTTCTGTATGTCTCCATATACGGCTACAGGGTATGATCTTTGATGAAAGAGGACGTCCCACAACTTGGTTTGGAGAGATGGCCCTGGGTTTAGGCACTCATTCAGCGATGACACCGTAGGTTGCGCTCTCATCGAGGCATCATAGACTACGCGGAGTCTTGTGCTACTGCCATTCTCTTTCATCACCGCCTTGTGTGGTATGTAGCATTCCTTATTCACTGCTTCCCCAGGTGCTGGTTCGATGATACCTTCACTTAGCTGGTCTGTCATTACTTGATCATAATCATTGTAACTGTCAGTTTGTTTCAATTTGCGCACTAGGTTGTCAAGGCGACGGAGGCTCTCATTCTTACTTGTTGGTAGCTGAGGATGGTTCCCCTTCCAGGTTAAATCGGTTTCATACCATCCCTACTCATCACGGACCAACTGCTCTTTAAATTCTGAATACACATTCTCTTGATCATTTTCGGGGGTGTATTCCAGACCTAGCACGTCAAGTCGGCATAGCTTCTCATACTCTGTATGACTAGTTTGGGTCAGTAACATCTTGTGGTGGTCCAAACTCCTTGCCTGGCGACATTACAAACCATCCCAGTCTTGTCAGCTCTGCTATGGGCTCCCCTTCGCGACCGATACGTGGTTTGGTGCTTGTTTTAATGCGTGCATACTCGCCACTGCTCAACACCACATGAACAGGCAACTCGGCTTTGGAATCGTGATCATCGACTTCTACTCCTTCCAGATCGGCATATTTCTTGATCACATCGCTGTAGCGTGGATTGTCAACAGACAACAGTTTCTCTTTGTTTACTTTGATCAAATTCACTTCCATCTGGAATTACCATGCAGACGGTGCAGCTAGTAAGCAAACAATTATGGAAAGACTGTCTACACCAGGAGGAAACTATACAGAAAAGACCTGCAGAACTATAAGGACAGAAAAAGAGTTGCTAAGTCAAGACCTGCAGGTATCGGAAAAATTTCAACGGCGTCGTGAGGGAATACAACAATTAAGAATACAAAAAGAGGAAGCATTAAAAGAGGCAGAAGGAGTGACCTATTAAGCATGATGATTCTATAGATGCTATTTTATATTCAATGGCAAGTACTAGAAATTTGAATAGCCATAAGGTTCACTTATATTGCATATTTATATGTTTTACACACTGTTATTGAATACCGAAACTTTAAAGTTAATTTCCCGAAACGTTGTATTTTCCACCTTTGAGAAAAGATATCTCCGCAACGATTAAACTAATCTGGCTGAAATTTTCCGTGTTGGTAGAGCTCAGCTTGATAAGTGAAATGAGTGATAGAATTTGGTATAGGGTGTATTGCCACCATTTGAGAATGGAAAAACTATAAAAAATTTCAAATCAAAATTTTGGAGAAGAACGGTCATATTTAAAAGTATATTATATATAAGTAAATGTTTGAGATATGAGAATGCAATTACTATATTTGAACTTCTTGTTTAATAAGCTTTCTAATGATTATATAGTTTTATGTAGTTAGCAGAAATAGATAGCGAGCAATAGGCTTGCGAAATGGAACAGTCTGAGATCTCCAATTTCAGGTAGACCTCCACCATAGTAAATTTGTCGAAAACTCCATGCGCATTATTGTTATACCTGGCCGGACCAAGACCATTAGCAACCCCGAAAGGTTTTGCCGTTATCCCTTATGTGAAAGGTGTGTCAGAGAGAGAGAGTACAGCGTGTCCTTCGCAAAGCTGACATAAAGACCATGTAAAATATTTTAAAAACCAAAGGACCGTCCAACGCAAAACCAAGGTTAAATGTAAATCGTGCTCATTTAAAAGCAAAAGATCATGGAGTTCCCGCGTGGGCTCGAACACAAGCCTGGTACAAGAAGACAAAATGATTATGCTATTAGAAATCATGCCGAAAGTACTGGACACGACATACACCGGCCCTAATGATGTTATAATTTTGGAACGAGGTTATAATAACAAACGTGAACGTTTATTTTTAGAATCCCCTTGCATTCTACTATAGATAATAATACGGTCAAAGAAAAATGTGAATTTCCAAATTCTTATACCCCATTATTGCAGGCGTTCTGTATTCTTAAGTTTTTTTACTTCTGTGATGAAGATCACAGCTACAGTGATCGAAAATTTAACTTTGCATGTTATGGGTTACCTGTGCTTTACAGCTAAAATAAATCAAGGTTCAAGTTATAAAAACATTACCCTTTTTGAATAAATTACCGTTTTGGAATTTGGAATAAATTATGGCATAAGTAGAAGTCTGCCTCGTACCCAGGCGTCTCAATCCTTCCAAGGCGGAGGAGCGGCCTCCGCCTTGGAAGGATTGAGACGCCTGGGTACGAGGCAGAGTAGAAGTGAAATGCTGCCTCGGGAGCGACATAGGAGCAGTGGATACGAAGTTGCCTGTAGAAGTGTTTAGGATTAGGCATGCCAGCAGAATGACTCTAGAAATTTTCTATAGCATGGAGGATCAAATAAATAGAATGTAGAATATAAACCAACGTATAAAGTCGATCATATAGCCTTGTCATATTAAAATAACATACGGTAATCATAGGGCGCGTTTATAATGTCAAAATTTAATAAGACCCTTTGAACGCCATACATCTAATTCGAACAACATTTACTCGAAACGAGAAAGCCTCGCGAAATTATAAATTTTCCATTCAAGCGACACTTTTGCCAAATCGAACTTCACGATTGTAATGGCTGAATTGAACGATTTACAGGCATCTGGCGGTCAAATTTCAAATCGAACAAACGAACATGCAGGAAATATACCTTCTAATATTAAACTTAACATACGGAAATCATGCGGGATGTCACCGTTGTCAAAAGCATTGAGGTTACAGTGTCTTCTTCAATTAAGACGCTGTTATATATTTATTAGCTTTATTTATTTTCATAATTCGTTACAGCATAATTTTATGTTTGTAAACCAATCTTCATTCACCATTTACACTTACATAATCTTTGATTACTCCTAGTAAAAGTATATTTATAATTTCAGTCTCTTGGCACAGAACAACATCGTTCTTCAGCTCTCTCTTCAGGCGCGACAGGGAAGGCGCGGGCTAGGACAGGGAAGGCGCCTTCTCTGTCGCACATCCCTCGCCGCCTTCTCCTTTCACGGAAGTAAAAAAAGAGAAGCCTCTGCGGAGGAGAGAGGTTCTTCATGCAGCAAGCAAAGTGTGTTCTTTTTCAAGTGTCGGTTCAAACTCGGGTGTCATGAACGTGTCATCTTCGCGCAGTAGGTTTTCTTCGGCGGTTGTCGAGGAGATGCCCAGGGCGGGGGTGTGCAAGGTGTAATTTTGCCGAGTAATTAGGAGATTCGACAAATTGCACAATAATGTTTGCAATTTATATATATATATATATAATTACCTATAATATACCCAGAATCGTATCCCGGCATTACCACCACTATATATACAAAGCTCGTGACTAGGCTCTCGGCGACGGCTTCCGTGGCTCAGTGGTCAGAGCACTGCGCTAGCAATCGCAGGGTCGCGGGTTCAATTCCTACCGGAAGGCCGCTAAGTTGCAATTTTCGCAACTGGTACCGGTTTGGTCTTAAAATGTATATATTCCTACACTTGAAATTTTCCTTCATCATAAATCCTGAGAACATGTAGTTCAATCGAGTGAAATGCCAAATATTACCTATATATATATATATATAGTATAGACTCAAATTTGCCGACTCGATGAAGAATGGTGTCGCGCCCCCCACACCCCCCTCTAGCGACGGCCCTGGAGATGCCGTCGTTCTCGATCATTCCAATGTTTGACTTGTATGGTACGACTATAAATTAAACTTGAAATAGTTTACACTAAAACTGCCCCCGGCTGATTATGCTTTTAAAGGATTGAGCGCATCCAAAAATGACTACGAATAGCCGCGCATTGTATAAACCACGGGTTTGACACTCCATCTGACCACAGTCTCAAATTCTGTAACATCTGGCGCGTATTAAACCAGATCCGAAGAGCAACTTCTTTACAAATGTCACCTAATGGTTTATACAATGCGCCTATTCGTAGTCATGAATTATTTACAGGATAATTTAATATATCGTTGTACCATACTATTGCAAGTCAAACAATGTAATGATCGAGAACGACGGCAACCTCGTTCCCAGGGCCTTATCTCCGCTACCCGCCCGCCCCCGGAACGACGACCTCTCCTCGACAATCGCCGAAGAAAACCTACTGCGCGAAGATGACACGTTCATCCGAGTTTGAACTTATAGATGAGGCGGAAGCGAGAAGACACTTGTAAAAAAACACACTTGGCTTGCTGAAGAACGACCCACTTGACTTCTTGACTTGATTGATGAAGAACGATGTTGTTCTGTGCCAAGAGATTGAAATTCGTGGGCACCCACAATTCCATTAAAACCTTAACCCGATCCCTCTGGGGTATAACTATTATATATATATATATATATATATATATATATATATATATATATATATATATATATATATACTTATATCATATTAACGTGTGGGGCCTACTATATATGCCTCGTTTAAATGTAGCTGCTTATCTCGTAAATACCAATATTTATATATTGGTATTTACGAGATAAGCAGCTAGCATAATCAGCCGGGGCAGTTTTTAGTGTAAACTTACTATTTCTAGTGTTTAGGTTCTAATTGGTTTGTGTCTATAGACTAGTAGCCCGTAGTATGCAGTATGCAGCAATAGCGCTCCGTCGAGATGACGTCAGTACCGTTGTTTGTCCGCTTTTACCCATAATTCTTGCGGCCATAATAAAAGAAATAGCTCATTTGCAATAATTTGTGAGTCAAATTTGGTTTGTTTGTCCGCTTTTTGAGCTATTAATAGCAGCAAGACTCTACGCCACTCGTGACCGGATATTGACACGTGACCGTACGCGCGACAACGGTCACGAGTGACAAGTGACAACCGGTCACGAGAGTGGTACGATGTTGTTCGATTCTGATTCCATCTGGACTGTTATTTCGTTTTCCCTCAGTATACCGTATTTTTCTTCGACGTTTAAGGAGGTGAGTTCAATATAGAAATTTAGATTTGATGTCTTGATAAGATGTACCTGTATTTCTGTATTAATCATTTTACAATAACATATGCAGACGTCCACGCGAAGCATGTTTATTAGTAGTACAGATTTACACTCCATTACTCTAGTAGTACGGATTTACACTCCATTACTCTAGTAGTACGGATTTACACTCCATTACTCTAGTAGTACGGATTTACACTCCATTACTCAAAAACGTTTCTGCATTGATATGGAAGTAACGGAAGTTAGTGTTTAATAGTATGTATAGTTTAAGCGTTGACAGTGCCCTTTGATTATTTATGGTCAGGCGGTTGCATTTTATCTTGCGTTTTGCTCACACGCACAAAGTTTGTTGAAAAATATTACAGTGCTCGCTTGAAACGAGTGATTATACTCGAATTAATACACCAACAAATATACAAACGATATTTGAACGATACCGAGCCAGAGCGGGTTCATATAAAGATACAAACTGCAGATATGGGTACGAACCAGCGCAGATTGTATTATACAACACCATCTTGCGCGAATTTAATACCGCGAGTTCTAAAATTTATGTGTCATGTATTTTTTCCCGTTTTCTTTGATATTCCGTATTTTTTTGAAGACTTGCCTTAACAAGTGGTTATTGTTATTTATAGTACGGGAAAATCTCGACATTTTGTTGAGTGACATTTTGTTGAGTGAATGTCGCAGTTTGGCAAAACTTATTTATAACTATATAAGCTTACTGTCTTCTGAAGTTTTAGCAATGTATTTGTTCTCATGAATATTCTTTACTTGTTATAAATTTGATTGCATCAGTGTAATGTATTTGTTTAATTTATTGTGTTTCGAGACATGATAAACCAAAGAGCTTTGCTGGACTTGCGAGTTGGCATTTGCGACGTTCAAACAAAGTGGTTGCGTGTACTTTTGAATTTTGATTTGGTGATGCGATAATTTATTTGTCTGTTAGATTTTCACGGGTAGATAAACATGGGATATGCAGAGTATTTTCTGAGGTTTTATTGAGTTTCGTATTTAAACTAGTCAATCTTTGAATAAAACTATAAATAAATGACAAACCGTCGAAATTCAACACCTCTTGTATTCAATGCAGCGAGCAACGGCTAAATTTATCGAGTTTCAGCGCTGTATCTTTTCTCTTTCTTCGATAAATTGTTTACTTGTTATCCATTCCACTCGGTCAGTATATTATATTTCGTCATGATTCATTTGCCGTCGATTTTTCAACCTTTTTGCACTCAACGCCACTCTCTAACTGAAATATATCCTTGAAGTAAACAATAACACATGCGCATTTAAGACATTTTAGACATTTAATCATTTAAGACATTTAATCATTTAAGACATTCAAGACATTCAATCAAGACATTTAACCAATGTCCACTTCAACCAAATAACGCACAACTAAGGCAACTTTCAATCTCTATCTGTTTGAGAAAATTAACCTATGAAATATAAACCCGTCCACCCGCCCTCCCCCAGCCCGTTCGCCCTCCCTCCCCCAACCCGCCCCCAGCCTACGGAGAGCCGGCTCGCAGGCTAGTTCGTTATCCGCTTGCATATTTTCAAAAATCCAGCTGTGACAATGTCTCCTATAACCCAAACCAATTTCTTTCTTCTAAACATCATATTCTGGCTTTTTAGGCTTTGGCTAGGAAGCACTTGTAGGTGTTGTCACTCTATTGCAAAAATACTCGAGATTCGTCTGATTTTTCAAAAATAAACAGAACTTTACTTGCTCTGGTATGTCTTCTTATCAAAACAATGTAAAAAAAAATACGATTAGGATTGAATAGATATTTTAGTGTTACTTTACGATATGAATTTCTCGGCCAAGAAAATGGCGAAAAACAATAACACAAGCGCGCAAAGTACCACGGTTGATATGCCCCTTTAAAAGTGCAGTTTAGATGCAGGCCTAACATCCAGTTTGACAGCCGAAAATAATGAGCCAATTAGTTTTCAAATAGAAAGTATACAAAATACACCCTCAACATATCTTATAGGATGTCTTTTGCGCATTTTACTGCCTTTTCAATTTGCAATTAAGAATTTCACAGCGCGCCAGACAGCCGAAAATCACAATAAGCCAATTCGTTTTCGAATAGAAAGTATACAGAAAGTAGCTAGACTAGTATATCGCAATCCTCATAATTTGCCTCGGCAATTGCCCAGGCAAGTTAACAATTTTCTGGTTTCCCTCGGCAAAAATAATGCCGAGGCAAATAGTTATCCCAATCGTTGAAATTGGTCACGCAAGGTACTGCAGAAATCACCGAACTGTCGAACGAGGTGGAAAATTCGTATCGTCACCACGCCCACAAACGTTCAGCGCAATTCGCCAACGTTTTGAAAGCATGTGAGGTAAAAAAAGATGATGTCTACCAGAGAAAACGTTCATCACCGATTTTAAAGGACAATCTTTTGACAACATACATCTTACCAATCTATCAGTAATTTTTTTTGTATAAAATCAGGGCTGAGAATGATTCCGGGGGTCCGCGGCTATTGTCGTTCAATTATTGTTGTATTATAGTTTAGAAAAGAATATATTCAAGTCAGATATTTTTTCGAGTTTCTTCGCTTTTCAAACGGTTACGGGATCGTTTTGTGATTTTTAGTAGTCTTTCGACATTTCCTTTTTTATTTATCGCTTGCGTGCGCATTTAATTTACAAATTAAGTTATTTACAGGTCTGAGGGCAGTCTTTAATTTTACAATTGCCGAAGAGTTTGAGTAATTGTCGTGGATTAAAGGTCGTGGGTCAAGTCGTGGGTCAAGTCGGAAAATATGGAAAAATATGGGTCGGAAAATATGGGTCGGAAAATATGCTAAAATTTTGGTTATAATGTAATGTAATGCAATGTAGTGCAATTAGTTTGTTTCATGCATTAACTCTTACCGTCATATAAATAGATGTTTGAAATGGTAAAGTCTATAACGGAAACTTATAATTTTACCGCATTTAATAGCTTGGCCAGGTTTATTGCGCACGCTGAGAGCCTTGCAAACATCTGTCATCAGTGCCGGAGCCCGAAGCTAAGACATTAATAGAGCAATTTGGCCGGAGATCGAAGACATCAATTTTTATGCATTTATAACTTATTATGCGCCGAACCTGGGATGCAAACGTGGAACGTGTAATCGGTCGAACTTAATTGCTAGCAGCGTGCATTCGTTGGTTTGGTTCGTACCTTTTCTCGGTCAAATGCATTAGGTTCGGCGCGCACATGATTGAGTTCGACGTTTAAAACCTCGTTGAGGCGATCGAGCTTAATATTGAAATCGTTTCAAACGTCGAACTTTCGTTGTAAATGACCTAGTATTGATAAGGTCGTCACATGATAAGGTCGACGTTCGAAACGGAAAAATCACAATAAGCCAATTCGTTTTCGAATAGAAAGTATACAGAAAGTAGGTAGACTAGTATGTCGCAATCCTCATAATTTGCCTCGGCAATTGCCCAGGCAAGTTAACAATTTTCTGGTTTCCCTCGGCAAATCGTTGAAATTGGACACGGAAGGTACTGCGGAAATCACCGAACTGTCGAACGAGGTGGAAAATTCGTATCGTCACCACGCCCACAAACGTTCAGCGCAATTCGCCAACGTTTTGAAAGCATGTGAGGTAAACAAAGATGATGTCTACCAGAGAAAACGTTCATCACCGATTTTAAAGGACAATCTTTTGACAACATAGATCTTACCAATCTATCAGTAATTTTTTGTGTATAAAATCAGGGCTGAGAATGATTCCGGGAGTCCGCGGCTATTGTCGTTCAATTATTGTTAGTATTATAGTTTAGAAAAGAATATATTCAAGTCAGATATTTTTTCGAGTTTCTTCCCTTTTCAAACGGTTACGGGATCGTTTTGTGATTTTTAGTAGTCTTTCGACATTTCCTTTTTTATTTATCGCTTGCGTGCGCATTTAATTTACAAATTAAGTGATTTACAGATCTGAGGGCAGTCTTTAGAAGAGTTTGAGTAATTGTCGTGGGTTAAAGGTCGTGGGTCAAGTCGTGGGTCGGAAAATATGCGAAAATTTTGGTTATAATGTAATGTAATGCAATGTAATGTAATTAGTTTGTTTCATGCATTAACTACTCTTACCGTCATATAAATAGATGTTTGAAATGGTAATGTCAAATGGTAATGTCTATAACGGAAACTTATAATTTTACCGCATTTAATAGCTTGGCCAGGTTTATTTCAAGACATCAATAGAGCAATTTGGCCGGAGATAGAAGACATCAATTTTTATGCATTTATAACTTATTATGCGCCGAACCTGGGATGCAAACGTGGAACGTATAATCGGTTGAACTTAATTGCTAGCAGCGTGCATTCGTTGGTTTGGTCCGTAACCTTTTCTCGGTCAAATGCATTAGGTTCGGATGGAGGTTCGGCGCGCACATGATTGAGTTCGACGTTTAAAACCTCGTTGAGGCGATCGAGCTTAATATTGAAATCGTTTCAAACGTCGAACTTTCGTTGTAAATGACCTAGTATTGATAAGGTCGTCACATGATAAGGTCGACGTTCGAACCGGTGTCACAGGATACTCGCCCCCCTTAGGTTATTCGCCCCCCTCTCGATTGCTATTTAAAAAGTCCTTTAGCAGGTGGTGGAGTGCACGAAGGGCAAAGACACTCACTCTTCGTAGAACGGGATTGTATTCATTTTAGATGGAATCATTCCCCGCAACTCAACCTTAATTTTTGCAGGTTGAGTTACTACACACACACACACACCGTTTAAAAGGGTTTTCGAAAGTGTACATGTAATACTAGGTCCAACGAAAGTTCGACGTTTGAAACCATTAAGTTGAACTATTTGAATATCAAGTTCGATCGCCTCAACGAGGTTTTAAACGTCGAACTTATCATGTGCGCGCCGAACCTAATGCATTTGACCGAGAAAAAGTACGAAGCAAACAACGAATGCACGCTGCTAGCAATTAAGTTTTAAAGGTCAACTAAACCTTTTGAGGTTCTATTTTCCTCTGAAAGAGATATCATCTAACTTTGTAAAAGTGAAGAAAAAAATGAATTTCATGATATAGCGCAGGATTTATTGAGGAGTATTTCTTCGGATCTCTTGTTGCACGACCGTGTTATGAGAAGAATGGCACTATTACCGGTATGGACGTCATAGTGTCATACTGGTAATAAGGTTTATTGAACAAAATAATATTCCAGTGCTTGATATTTGGTTTCTCACTTATCACTAACCCCAAGAGTAAACAGTATTCCAAACTTCACTAAAATAAAACCAAAATATACAGTATTTTCTCGCCGTATGACATCATTATGACATCACATACCGGTAGTACCAGGCTTTCTTCCAACGCGGTCGTTGTTCAACTAAGTTCAGCAAAAGGGCTGAAAACTCGATTTTAACAGATCATAAAAGCAGAACCGAGTAACCAATTTCAATTATTTCTTCGGTTTTGAATTGAACTTTTCGAATTCTAACGAAAAATAGAATAACCTCAAAAGGTTTAGTTGACCTTTAATTAATTTCAATGAATTAATTTTAATTAATTTTAATAATAACAACAGCGCGACCTTTGTCTGCGGCCGGAGGATGATGAGGCGTTGTCTGTTCTTATTTCTTTCTTTGTAATGTTGGAATGTTTGCGGCTTTCCAATTCTTCGCAATCGATGTCATGGACGCTCGTAATAGATCTCTTTCTTCTTCCGAGATAATGCGTGAAGTAGGTAATTTATGCGGTGTCAAGGCATAGTTGAAACCGTACTTCAAAGCATTGTTCTTCGGTGTCGGATAACGTTTTCTTTGAAATGTTGACGACCCATTTATCTTTTGAGATATCCGAATTGTTTGGAGGATGCTTTATGAGTATCTTGCATCTAGTCTTTCTCGTCGATAGTCTGGTCTTTGCGTAAATTCCCAACGAGTGTTGTCTTCGAGTGTCTTTGTGAGTATTGTAAACGCGACTTGATCGATTAAAAGTTGGAGTTTCGTGTATAAGTTGGTTCGTTCATTGGTATGTCTACTGATACTGTAGTAACAGTTTTGGATGCGTAATCTAAGAAATGCTAAAGCGGCATTCTTGGCAATCGAGTAACCTTCTTTACTCTTGATTGGAGGATTGAACTGTAGACTCTTCGGAAGAAGGTTGTTTTCTTTGAGTCTTTGGTTAAAATATAGATGGTCTTTGAATCTTGCGATGGTCAGGGTTTCTTTTCTCGTAAGGGTTTCAGGCCCAGATCTTGAAGGAATGAGGTTAAAAATCCAGTAATTGTAGACAGGCATGTGTTCAATAACAATTTTTAATAAGTTAACATTTTTTTAAATTTCGTGGTCCTCTGTCTAAAAAACGTGAAAAAGGTGGACGTTTCGGTCAGGATACTGTGACCTTCGTCAGCGAAATACTGATGATCTAAAAAACACTGCTTATATATATTAAAGGGAAGTTAAAATATTCAAGATTTAAAAAGAATGTTGTAGACCTAGGCTCCTCCGCAGGCAACTCTGTGGCTTCTTTTTTCCGAGTCAAATCGCTTCCAAGGCTATGGAGCAATGTTTTGGCTGGGATTGCAGGGAAGTGTAGGGATTGTGAAGGGATTGGTCGACGAAGAGGACATTTCTCTGCTTCGGCCAAAAATGGGCAAAACAGCCTTGGATGCTATTTGACTCGGGGGAAAAGAAGCCACAGAGTTGCCTGCGGAGGAGGCTATTGTAGACCGAAGGTAAAATAACTATGTGTTCATTAATAGACGTCGGTTCGTACATTTATGGCACATTGAATGCCATGCTTCCAAATTTAGCCGTTGAAACCATTGTTCGCATCGATCAATAATTTGGATTATTATATATATTATATATATATATATATATATATATATATATATATATATATATATATATATATATATATATATATATATATATATATATATATATATATATATATATATATATATATATATATATATATATATATATATATATATATATATATATATATATATATATATATATATATATATATATATATATATATATATATATATATATATATATATATACATATATATATTCGCTTACCTCAAAACTGGTCTGCTACAACTTGTTTCATCTGTAAAAGAATCTTCAGGCAGTGACAATATCGAAAGGGATGACCGCTTATTTATAGGTTTTCTGCCGGAAAGTGGGGGCGTATGTGGGGGACAAAGCATGAGGTCATGGCTTTGTTTGCGTTGATTTCGCGAAATTTATTACGATGACGACACTGTGAAATTATTTCCGCTCTTTTGTTGAGTAAACTATTCTTATTTTTTTCTTTTAAAATACAAAATTTTTCTTCTAAACATAAATTGCATCGTTTTGATCCTCCTGTGTACGAAATAGAATGTTTTAGAATTTGCCAATTAATACTGAAATCTTTATTGTTTTCTTTCAATGTCCAAATATATTTCGAAAGTGCGGTGTCATTTTCATGCTTTTTATGTTGAAAATATTTAGTGTGGTTGGCCAATCGCTCTTTGAATGTGGTTGCAGTCATACCAATGTAGTGTTTTATTTCGTTTGTGATGTTTACTGTCACTGTTGCTTTGTATACTATGTCTCTAGTCATGCATTGTTCTTGAAGCGGGCAAATGGTGTTCTCTCTACAACTGCAATTAGTAGCGTCCCTATCCTGCGGTTTGATGTTCCTAGCTATGCGTGCATTGTGCTTAGTGATTATTGACTTAACATTGTTCATGCAGCTGTAACTTACTTTAACTGTATTTCTGTTAAAAATCTTATGGAGCTTGTGGTGCGGAGGGAAATGTTTGTCAATTAGGCTAAGGAAATTACGTCCTATGTTAGTGCTGACACTCTTGCTAAATGGTGGGTTGAACCAAATGATATTGCGTTGCCTATTCCTACGTGGTCGTTGCGGTGTAATCATGAGTGTAGCTAAGTTCATGATTAAAGTTGCTGTGCCTAAGCGCGTTCTGATATAAGGGTGCAGATTCCTGAAAAGTTTGCTCATCTGACGAAAGGAGTTTAATGCGTTTGTTAATTATATTATATATTATATATATTATAGTTATATATATATATATATATATTTAAGAAATAAAAAACGTGTCGCGTGTGATTATCGAGTTATAATGGCAACGAGAGATGCGTGTAAAACACGAGGCGATAGCCGAGTGTTTTACTAGCTTCTCGAGTGCCATTATAACTCGATAATCACACAAGACAAAGTTTTTTATTTCTTTTATAAAAGAACACCATTATTATTAACAATAAAGCCATGAAAAATGTAGATTTACCTGTTATAAAATGACGTTGCTATGTGCGTTGCTAGGAAGCTTACGATGAAAACACGTTGGCGATTTTAGCGATGAAAATGCACTCAACGTTGCAGTTAAAAACATTCTGTTGTGTTAGTACCTTGATTCGCCTTGTATCCAGGTATTCTTTGACTATCTTTTTGTGATTTAAACCACTGAAAATCCGTCAAAAACGACAAAATCTACGTGAAGAAATCACGTCAGCTTATGCTTTATTGAGTTATAATGCACGGTTTTTGAGCTCAGTAACCAATCAGATAGCGTGTTTCTCTCTCATTTACTTCCGGTTATTTTATAAATATATAAATATATATATATATATATATATATATATATATTATATATATATATATATATATATATATATATATATATATATATATATATATATATATATATATATATATATATATTATATATATATATATATATATATATATATATATATATATAATATATATTATATATATAATTATATATAAATATTATATATATATATTATATATAATTATATATATATATATATTTATATATATATATATATATATATATATATATATATAAATATATATATATATTATATATATATATATATATATATATATATATATATATATATACATATATATATTCGCTTACCTCAAAACTGGTCTGCTACAACTTGTTTCATCTGTAAAAGAATCTTCAGCAGTGACAATATCGAAAGGGATGACCGCTTATTTATAGGTTTTCTGCCGGAAAGTGGGGGCGTATGTGGGGGACAAAAGCATGAGGTCATGGCTTTGTTTGCGTTGATTTCGCGAAATTTATTACGATGACGACACTGTGAAATTATTTCCGCTCTTTTGTTGAGTAAACTATTCTTATTTTTTTCTTTTAAAATACAAAATTTTTCTTCTAAACATAAATTGCATCGTTTTGATCCTCCTGTGTACGAAATAGAATGTTTTAGAATTTGCCAATTAATACTGAAATCTTTATTGTTTTCTTTCAATGTCCAAATATATTTCGAAAGTGCGGTGTCATTTTCATGCTTTTTATGTTGAAAATATTTAGTGTGGTTGGCCAATCGCTCTTTGAATGTGGTTGCAGTCATACCAATGTAGTGTTTTATTTCGTTTGTGATGTTTTACTGTCACTGTTGCTTTGTATACTATGTCTCTAGTCATGCATTGTTCTTGAAGCGGGCAAATGGTGTTCTCTCTACAACTGCAATTAGTAGCGTCCCTATCCTGCGGTTTGATGTTCCTAGCTATGCGTGCATTGTGCTTAGTGATTATTGACTTAACATTGTTCAAGCAGCTGTAACTTACTTTAACTGTATTTCTGTTAAAAATCTTATGGAGCTTGTGGTGCGGAGGGAAATGTTTGTCAATTAGGCTAAGGAAATTACGTCCTATGTTAGTGCTGACACTCTTGCTAAATGGTGGGTTGAACCAAATGATATTGCGTTGCCTATTCCTACGTGGTCGTTGCGGTGTATCATGAGTGTAGCTAAGTTCATGATTAAAAGTTGCTGTGCCTAAGCGCGTTCTGATATAAGGGTGCAGATTCCTGAAAAGTTTGCTCATCTGACGAAAGGAGTTTAATGCGTTTGTTAATTATATTATATATTATATATATTATAGTTATATATATATATATATTTAAGAAATAAAAAACGTGTCGCGTGTGATTATCGAGTTATAATGGCACGAGAGATGCGTGTAAAAACACGAGGCGATAGCCGAGTGTTTTACTAGCTTCTCGAGTGCCATTATAACTCGATAATCACACAAGACAAAGTTTTTTATTTCTTTTATAAAAGAACACCATTATTATTAACAATAAAGCCATGAAAAATGTAGATTTACCTGTTATAAATGACGTTGCTATGTGCGTTGCTAGGAAGCTTACGATGAAAACACGTTGGCGATTTTAGCGATGAAAATGCACTCAACGTTGCAGTTAAAACATTCTGTTGTGTTAGTACCTTGATTCGCCTTGTATCCAGGTATTCTTTGACTATCTTTTGTGATTTAAACCACTGAAAATCCGTCAAAAACGACAAAATCTACGTGAAGAATCACGTCAGCTTATGCTTTATTGAGTTATAATGCACGGTTTTTGAGCTCAGTAACCAATCAGATAGCGTGTTCTCTCTCATTTACTTCCGGTTATTTTATAAATATATATATATATATATATATATATATATATATATATATATATATATATATATATATATATATATATATATATATATATATATATATATATATATATATATATATATATATATATATATATATATATATATATATATATATATATATAGAGTAAGGATTTGTGGTGAAGGAAAATTTCGAGTGTTGGAATATATACATTTTTAAGACCAGACCAGGACCAGCTGCGAAAAATGCAACTTCAAGGCCTTCCGGCTGGAATTGAACCCACGACCCTGCGATGCTAGTGCAGTGCTCTGACCACTGCTCGGCCGTTGCCGAGAGCATATAGTCACTTCATCTTCTCCCGGCCTAAAGGTGGTTAGAAGGTTCCATTCCATGGGACGGGTCATATCAACTAACCGGATATGTTTTAGCTTCTATTTCGTCGGTAAACATGATGTTACAAACTAATACTGTGGCGTGTCGGAAAATCAGTGATTAAATTTCCCTTAACTTTTACAAATCCTCCCCGATGCGTAGTAAAAATTTCTGTTAAAAATTCCGGTGTGTAGGGCTGGCCCTAGCCTGTGTACAGACGCTCGCGGGATCAGAGCCAAATTGTGTGTTCTGTAATTTATGCCGATTATTCGCAATGCTTATATAGATTGTGTTTATACCTTATAGAAGACTTGTTCCAAGTCTCCCTCTTGATTGTTTATTTAAAGACGGGTTTGTTTCGAGACTATAGACGGGTTTATTTCGAGTGGTTTGGTTTCAAACACGGGTTTGTTTCAAGGTTTTGAAAAGAACCTGTCTCGAAACAAACCCGTCTTTAAACAAACCCGAAACAATCAAGAGGCAGACATGGAGCAAGTCTATGCTTATATAGCAACTAACGAGTATCCACTAAAAGTTTAAGAAATCATATGAAGAGCAAACTTAGTTCTAATAGACAAATAGGACAAGCTGAAAAGCTAAAACGAAACAACACTAACGAGAATCGGCACTCGACGGCTACCTGGAAATATCGTATGATTAACAATTCGATTCCCGCATCTCTTCGACTGTTTGATCATCCTCGAACCAAAATTATGCCGACTATTTAACAATTAGACAACGAGAACGAGTTGTCTATGAGAAGATAGTCGCCCGAGTTGACTATCTGTTCATAGACAACGAGGGCGAGTTGTCTAATTGTTTTAGTATCAACCATAAACAATTAACCTTTTTAACATTGTTCCAAATTTTCCGATAGTTTTACCTTTTTGTTTTGTAGAAGTTTCCCATTCAAAATGTAGAGTTGCTCGATGGCACATGATAAACAATCGCTCACAAAAAACGAGATTGTAATTACTTTGCTTCATATTTGGTGTAGATATACTCCATAGGCATAAGCGAATTCATTTTCTCATTCGAAAATGTCAAAATGAACAATTTTCCATTACTTTCGGGCCAATGTTTTCATGATTTCATCACTCGTATATAAATTTTAGCGGGCGCCAAGTTTGGACTAGATTTCAGGTTTGGCCGTGCAGCGTGAATATGTCGTTACTTCTGATTGGTCAGGATAGGAATATTCCAGCATAAGAAGGTTTGTGATTGGGTAACGCTACTTACCGTCTATCACCAACAGACAGTGAGTAGCTCAGCCAATCAGAATGCCGAATTTGTAATAGACCACTAGTTGGTTGATACTAATGCAATTAAGCTAAAAGGTCGAAGCCAAGCGCGAAAAGTAGATTGGGAACGACAAATTTTAATCCCTGTTTGTGTAAAGAACGCCCGTTGAAATACATGAAGACTTGTGGACAATAGCTAAAAGCTTCACACACTTGCGTACTTTGATAAACCAACAGACTGTTTAATTATGCAGGATTGTTTAGTTTACCGGCTGCTTAAACATGTAGAAAACATTAAGTAATAAGGAGTGATTCCCAAAGGTATAAACAAACAATACGTTCCCTGTTCTTGTTTGCAATAGAGTATAGCGAACATAATAATAACATGTGACTTGAATGTTTCATATTTCTCATTAATAATCCCTAGAGAGTCAACTTCGGGGTTTGTTTGTCTGATTTTGGGAGTATAAATATATGGTATACTGTTTGCTTAGCTATTTACATAGAGTAATTCCCATCATACTTTTTGCGCTTGGCTTTTCACCTATATATATATATATATAAAAAGTAGAGTGCTGCGTATAGACAGTGTTTTGAATATATACTGCTCTGATGAAGGGCTCCGCTCGAAACGTCAGTATCTCGTCACTAAATTGTTGGCAGTTCACCACCTTTTCACTTTGCTATATATATATATATATATATATATATATATATATATATAGTATGAATAGAGAATGGTTATAATTTCCAACGATGAACTCCCCATAGAAGGATCCAAAAGGATACTAGCGCTGCTTTGGTATTTGTAGCTTGTATAGGGTAATGTGGACAGCAAAGACAGCAAACTTCTTATAGTCCTTTATTTAAAAAAACGTTTCGGCCGTTCGGCCTTCTTCAGTTTAAAAATTACAAAAAATGTGTAACTATAATGGCTAAATACAGCCGGTTATTTATACTAGAACCGCGTTAGTAAATATACATAAATTATAATTAAAAAATTTTTTAAAAATTTTTTCACGCCCAACTATTTAAATGAAGTATGTCAGAACAAAAGGCAAGAATTCAACTGCAAAACAAAATTAATATCACAAATAATGAATTCTGTTTTTCGACTTGAATTCACGCCTTTTGTTAAGGCCGTCAGGTTGCATAGTACGCAGTTGCGCTGTCCAATAAGCCTCCCGTGTAAGCAATTTACGATCTATCATGTTGTTGTCATTGATTTTTTCAATACAGATGAAACTGAAATCCGACAACGAATGTGGACTATTATTATAATGAATAGCCACTTCACAAGTCTTCTTATTAGTATTCATGGAAGACTTGTGATTACGGAATCGAACCTTAAACTATGTAGATTTGTTGTTCTAGACAAAGAGGACTATAAGTCCAAAATATCTAGTCAACTCCTTAACCCCTTGCATTATAATCAGGTTTCATTAGATCCTACGGCGCAACATCTAGATAAAGCCAAAGGTTGGGCTAATAAATGGCTTGGTGAAGAACAGATTAGCCTAGAAATTGCTGAGTGGATTTCAGATATTAATCCTAAACCCGGGACTGCGTTCGGCAATGTTAAAACACATAAGGAAGGAAATCCTTTAAGGCTTATTACCTCTTGTTGTGGTACAGCTGTTGAAAGGCTTTCTGAATTCACCGAGTATTACCTCAAACCTTTGGCTCAAAAACTTCCGTCTAATATTAAGGATACAACAGATCTAATTAACAAAATTGAAGAGCTTAATATAAATGGACCTCTCCCTGACCATACCATTTTAGTGTCGTGGGACGTAGTAGCTATGTTCCCTAATATTGATAATCAGTTAGGAATTTCTGCAGTTAGAAAAGCTTTAGATTCTCGTGAAGTTAAGATTCCCTCTACTGAGTGTATTGTTGAAGCAGTTGAACTCTGCCTTTGCTCAAATAACAGCGAATTCAACAACACACACTTTGTCCAAGCCCATGGTACTGCTATGGGTCCTAAAAACGCATGCAGTTATGCAGATTTGGCCATGGGGGAATTGGACCTTTTAGCCAAGACTGGCGGAGCAATCAGGCCTAACCGGTGGAGATAATAGAGACGATATTATTGATGTTTGGACATTTGGATTACCTAAACTTCTTGAGTTTACTGAGTATATCAATTCTCTATATCCTACCATTAAATTCACACTAGTGTATTCGGAGTTGAGCCTGAATGTTCTTGACATTACACTACATCTGAGGGAAGGGCTAATTTCTACGGATATCTACGCTAAACCTACTGACAGTCATCTATATCTACCATTTGACAGCTGTCACCCTAGACAATGTAAGAATGCTATCCCTTATGAGTTGCTTTAAGAATCCATAGAAATTGTTCATCTAGCGAAGATTTGGAGCGTAGGTGTCATGAGTACAAACAATATCTGAAATCTCAAGGCTATAGCTCCAACCTTGTTGATGAGCAATTTCTTAAGGCCTCTAGAATTCAGAGGTCGGTCCTACTTAAACCTAAAGTAAAATCTAAGAGGAAAGTGATCCCATTAGTTCTAGATTATAATCCGAAACTTCCCAATATCTCTAGAATTTTAAAATCGCATGTGCATCTTTTGTCAAATCCCATACTTAAAGAAATATTTCCTACTAGGTCTTTATTACCAGCATATCGTAGAACTAAAAACCTTAAGGACATTTTGGCACCTTCGCGATTTAAAGAACGGCCGCGTTTGCGGGCCACACAGCCGGGTTGTTTTAAATTCACAAAGAAGTGCGATTTATGTAGTCATTATTTCCATCAGGCGGATAGTTTCACTAGTTTTTCCACAGGTAGGTCCTACAAGATTAAAGAGACCTTGAATTGTACTTCTGCAGGAGTTATTTATGTTGCTTCTTGTCAGAAGTGCAATGTGCAATATGTAGGATCTACCTCTACACAGTTTAAGGTTCGATTCCGTAATCACAAGTCTTCCATGAATACTAATAAGAAGACTTGTGAAGTGGCTATTCATTATAATAATAGTCCACATTCGTTGTCGGATTTCAGTTTCATCTGTATTGAAAAAATAAATGACAACAACATGATAGATCGTAAATTGCTTACACGGGAGGCTTATTGGACAGCGCAACTGCGTACTTTGCAACCTGACGGCCTTAACAAAAGGCGTGAATTCAAGTCGAAAAACAGAATTCATTATTTGTGATATTAATTTTGTTTTGCAGTTGAATTCTTGCCTTTTGTTCTGACATACTTCATTTAAATAGTTGGGCGTGAAAAAATTTTTAAAATATTTTTTAATTATAATTTATGTATATTTACTAACGCGGTTCTAGTATAAATAACCTGTATTTAGCCATTATAGTCACACATTTTTTGTAATTTTTAAACTGAAGAAGGCCGAACGGCCGAAACTTTTTTTTAAATAAAGGACTATAAGAAGTTTGCTGTCTTTGCTGTCCACATTACCCTATACAAGCTATATATAAATATAAATATAGTTAAAGGACCAAGCTCTCAGAGAACAAGAATATTATCTTTTGAACTTTTAGCAACTTTTAGCTTGAATTTTTAGCGTTCAATTAAGGTTTTGACCTGTTCACATGCCAGGTAGAGCACCTAGTCACCAGGACTTTGGCGATTGTTTATGTAACATATATGCTTCGTTCTTTAAAAACCCCGCTTTAAATTTCTGTTTCGATTCAGAAAAGCAGGGTTGTTAAAAGCAGGGTTGTAGTAAAAGCAGGGTTATAGACCCTGGGTACGAGGATGATTAAAAGCAGGGTTATTACTGAATCGAAACAGAAATTTAAAGCGGGGGTTTTAAAGTGTCCTCTGAACTATGAAGTGAAAGATTCGCTTGCATTTTTTTACTTTAACGGACAAAGTAGCACGGCTGGAGCGTACACTGAAAATTTCAAGTGAATCTGCTGCATAGTCTTCGAGCTATCAACTCTCAAAATTTGGCAAGGCTAAATGTTTTTGGTGAAATCTGAAACGCGCGGTTCATTGTCTTGTGACGTAACAGGTGTACTTATTATGCATAAGAACAATGGATTTGAACATTAATGATCATCTGTATACGTCATATACCACATAACAATCCCAGTCTTTCCCTATTTTGTAACGTTAAACTATGCCAAAACACGGTTATTAGATATCGTTATCAGTATTGCAAGTGTTTTTCGTAAATTGACGTCAGTAGTTTTTGTATGAACGCGCCGTGAAAACCCTTCTTGAATGACTTGAAACACGTTTCAAATAAAAACACTCGGAAACAACATCGGTGCACAAAACCAAAGGTCAAAGTATCACTCACACACTTCAATTCAATTGTGGTCTTGCTGTGCGAGATTCACATGCATGCACGCAACAGTTGGTCAAAGACGTAGTGCGATATTTACTATAGATGATTATATAGTCCGTGACACAGAGAAACCATTGCAATGCATCCGCCTTGAATGGTAAGGAATAATCGTAACAGTATAAATAGACTTTTCTAAATTCATATTTACATAAATCGTGTTAATGCCACATAAATAATTAGCATTTCAAATTTTAGGGTAATTAGAATTTCCATGGTGAGGATATAGATTCGTCTGTTGAACACACGAAGACTTTGGGGATAGTAAAAGTGTTGGGAATAGAGTTGTGAAGAGAAAAAAAAGAATCAAAATGGTTTTTGTAACATTAGTTGTTATAGCAGCTGTTCTTGGTCTTGGTTTCGCATGCTCCATGATTATTATCAAGAAATTAAAACAAGATAACAGTGGCGGACAGAGAAAATTACCGGAGGAATATCTTTCTTACTGTACATTGATATACTAAACACTTGGCGATGATACTTGGAGATTTATTAAACATTTGGGGACATTGACTATCAACGGAACACTTTGTAAGAAACAAAATCTTTCCTCTGTAGAGTAATGAAGATTTCTTTATTGATGACTTGCAACCATCAATTAACAGAAGCCAATCAGGAACAGAACTAGCTGATGTCTTCTTTGTCCATTTTACACGTTTTATGCTGGTGACCACGGGTTAACTTATATATATATATATATTTAACGTTTAGATTGTGCAAAGTCTTTTCGAAGAGATTGTTGTTTATGTAAAATTGTATATGAATAATTTTGGTGATTTGTAGTACCATACTTTTCAAAATTAAATCGTGGTGTGGAATTTAAACATTTGATGTTCACAACACGCAATGCCTCTCATAAACATAAATTCTTCTAATCGAACCTTTAATAAAATGCATTATATCAGGAACATGAAAAATGCGGATTATTGTAGTTTTCTTTTATCTCAGCGGGGTTATTAAATTCCATCTTTTGTCTAGATTTGCCATGCAACACACGAAATCAAAAGAGGAATGTTATTCTCTATCATTAAACATATATAGCACGGAACCTGCTAGTTTTTTACGACTTGTTTTCAATATGATGTATTATCCCTTCAAACAATTACGAGAAAAGATCTTTATAGGGGCTGTTTAGTATAAGCCGAGATGATTCTCTTAAAGAAGTTTTTATCATGGCTACTATAGACAACCAAAATAATATTTCAATTAAGCCGTTAGTTTGGCTCGGTAGGAAGAGCATAAGTGTAATTAAAATGATCTTTTTATGTACAGGAAAGATTTTCATTGCCGGTCTAGCCATAAACAGTCACTAAGATTACAACAGCTGCACTTCAACGATAACTCCTTCAAACAAAAGAACTTTACGCATAACAAATAAAATGAATAATTTTGAATCACAATCGTAATGTAGACACCGTCCTCCTCCACAGCACCCCAAATGTTGCACGTTTTTCTTATTGAGTTTGCTAAATTTCTACTGCGAACTGATTATCGTGAGAAAAAACCAGGATTTTAGTTGGACTTGCTCCAAGCCTGCCTCTTGGTGTTTCGAGGCGGGTTCACTTTGATTCGAGATTGGTTCATTTTAATGTTTTGGTGGCAACAACAATGGGGCGTGCGATGTTTTTTCTCCCGTGGATTTTCTCTCGCCCGCCGCATTGTTGAAACCAAAACATAAACCCGTCTCGAAACAAACCTGTCTCAAAACAAACCCGTCTCGAAACACCAAGAGTCATACTTGGAGCATGTCTAGATTTGAATGTGAATTTTAAGGCCATTAAAAGTGTACGATTTGAGTGGTGTGCATGTGAATTGTAGTTTTGAGTAAGTGCTCGGCCGCCTCGGCGCAGTATATGCATGCTTAATGCCTCTGGTCTCGTAACCTGCGTGCAGACTGCACCTGATAGCAGGCTACTGGTCTCGGTAATTAACTCGAGTTTGAAAAGGCCGGATGCGTCGCATGAGGTTAGAATATCAACAACCTCGTCTAAAGACACGCAATATCACTAGCCCGAGTAATAATTATGGCTGCCGTCGATCTTTGGTCGTTTGAGAATTCTGTCTTTTCTTTTTAACGTGCTTTGTTCAGCAATTTTGTTCAAAATCCTAATTATGGCGCCATTGACAGTAATTAAACGATTCAAGTATACTTAGTACTGTAAGTGATATTTTGACTAGCTTCGCCGAGGCAGGGACCAATCCAAGAAAGGTTTATATATATATATATATATATATATATATATATATATATATATATATATATATATATATATATATATATATATATATATATATATATATATATATATATATATATATATATATATATATATACACATATATATATATATATATATATATATTTAACAATTATACCATGAGCTCGTATATGAACTGATAGCCGACGAGGCGCGCAGCGCCGAGTCGGCTATCAGCCATATACGACGAGAGCGAATGGTATAATTGTTTTATAATATAGACATCCACTATATAATAAGCCAACAATTTATTAACAATTCCACAATAATTAAATACTAATGACATAAACAAATAACGTTTCCGCCATGGCGCTTCCGTCCTGCTACTTCCGTCGTGCGTAGTGCAAATTATATTTATGTACATTCGTATATTTATGACAAAAAGTACAAGCTTTGTGGACAAAAAGTACAAGCTTTGTGAAACTTAACCTGGCTGGGCAAAGATTTTCCAGTCGGACTCGTCTTCGACGTCGGCTAAACCACCTTAGTGGTTTTTGGTTGACGGGATTGAACCTGCGACCTCCCGCCCCCGGTTCAACTCGAAATATAACTTGCCGTCTGCTCTGTTGTACTCTGTTGATCTTAAAACCATCATAATCATCATATTTGGCTTAAGTTTCCTCTGGTTTTCTCTTCCTCGTCGTCCCAAGTAAAGGCCAAGGTAAAACCAAACGGTACGAAGCAATTGTGATGGATCAGTGCTGTCGGCTGGACATAATTCGCCACTGTCAAACAACAACTTAATTTGCCTCTGGATTATTGGCTTTTTGTGGACCAAACCGGCGATTTTCCCAACACTGAAAGTAGGGTCGTCAATGATGGAAAATGGCTTGTTGTTGGGAGGATTTCTCAAGAATTTGTCAACTTTTTTATTGTAAATACGAGCCGTCAACTTGCCTAGCAGATGTATGAAACACCTTAAAGCAAGTGTTTATCTCTGCTTTTGTCATCCCTGTGATGTACAAACCGCCAGAAAAATTGGAAGAGGTAAACAAATTCAAAATTTAATGTAATTAATTTAATTTCTACCTTTCTCTCTTCTCTTTTAAAACTTTACACTCGTTTTTAGTCGTTTCATGTCAAATTTAATTTCAAAACCACCCCTTATTTTGGAAAAGGCTAATTTTTAGTTTGCTTTACTTATCATTAAATATTTTCATTCCATATCTTGTTGGTTTTTTGGTATTATCAGTGGTATTGCATTCTCAAGAAGGGTTTTTATTTCTTGTTCAAGCTGAGCAAAATCATTTACTCACCGTATATGAGCTGATATACGGTGAGTAGCTGAACCAATCAGATTGCAGAACAGCTCATATACAGTGGATGGCTATATTATAAATATATATATAGAGGATATTTCACGGTGGCGCGGAAATATGACTTTTATTTTCGAGTGGTGAAAACAATATTTTACGAACGAGCGCAGCGAGTGAGTAAAATATTGTTTTCAACACGAGAAAATAAAAGTCATATTTCCAAAGCCACCGTGAAATGTTCTTTTTATTATATGGATAAAAGTTCAAGATTTTTTTGTAGCTCACCGTACGGCAACAATGTTATGTCTCTCGGCTCGTTTATCGAGGATAAATAGTCGCTGAAGATCGCCAAATCGGACTTAGTCTTTCTTTTTGTGTTCTCATTTTCATTTTCTTCAGAAAACCTTGCCAAATCAGCGTCGGAAACATCGACAAAATGTCGAGAAGTTGCCATATTGTATATCCAAAACAGAAAGGGCAAAATGGCGGGAAGGAATTAGCGTGGGTCCCGCGCGAGACGTTCCCGCGTAAGATATGACTTCATATCACACTACCGTAAAATATGGAATATATCAGTGGCATATTTTACAGTATTTTACTCATATCCATATAATAAATATATATATATATATAAATATATATATATATATATATATATATATATATAATTATTATTATTATTAGGTGAAAAGACCAAAACATGGACACTATCCCAATAAGTAAGAGCGCTCGATAACAAAATTTGTAGAGCTAGTTAAAGTATATGTAAAATCTAAACTTTTACAGATGCCGTAACACTGTGTTTCATGCCTGAGGCAATCATCATTAGTTAGTCGTCTGATGATTGCCTCAGGCATTAAACGCAGTGTTACGGCATCTGTAAAAGTTTAGATTTTATATATATATATATATATATATATATATATATATATATATATATATATATATATATATATATATATAATTCAATCTACAGACACGTTTTTCGCTGTACAACAGCTCATCAGTGTAGCTTGGAACAATCTGAATGAGTCTGACTCGGTAATTATACACTTGCGATCGTCATTGACAACCGCTTGTGGGACAACACCGGCATTCAGAACATCCAGATAGCGTGAAGTGCGCATGGGGCCAGAGTGCTCAAACTGCCACAAGGGTAGTGAGCGTTATATATATATATATATATATATATATATATATATATATATATATATATATATATATATATATATATATATATATATATATATATATATATATATATATATATATATATATATATATATATATATATATATATATATATATATATATATATATATATATAGCTTTCGTTTGGTGTATAGTGCAAGTTTTTCCGTTATCTGTATTTTTTTTAAATGTTCAAAATGTTTGTACCATTGCTCGTAAATGGGAAGGAAATTTCTCCCTAATGTTGTAGAATTTTGAATATTGTTCATAAAATACTTAACACAGAAGCTTGGGCTTGATATCAAACAGAAGATACTGTACAATTTTATCTGTGGTAGAAATCTCAAGTTTCTAGCTTAACGGAAAGTATTTCAAAAAAGAAGTTCATACATACAGTATTAGCAAAGTTATTTAAAATATCAAACCCTGTAACTGCAAAAGGAAAAACAAACTTCACCAATTCACACAGGCCAGACAAAAATGAAAAAAGGTTTCCTCTTTTTTGAAATACTTTCCGTTAAGCTAGAAACTTGAGATTTCTACCACAGATAACATTTTACAGTATCTTCTGTTTGATCACAAGCCCAAGCTTCTGTGTTAAGTATTTTATGAACAATATTCAAAATTCTACAACATTAGGGAGAAATTTCCTTCCCATTTACGAGCAATGGTACGAACATTTTGAACATTTAATAAAAATACAGAAAACGGAAAAACTTGCACTATACACCAAATGAAAGCTTATGAAATTATTAACATACGTACGTAGACGATGTCTTTCAACAATGCGTAGTTTGGAAGTTATTAGCCATTTTCCTCCATCAACAAACATGCACGCTTGCTAGCAAAATGGCCGACTCGCGCATGCGTATAAAAAAAATGGGACATGTTTTTTATTCTGTGCACGCAGATGATGTAAAATAGCGAAGCGACGAAATATTGCGCCATATCATCACGTGTCATTCTGATCACGTGCTATGTGGAATAAAGTACCGGTCGGCATTTTGATGCCATGTTCAGAGAGATTTTAACAATGTTGTCAGCTTGGCGGATCCTGAGGATTTCAGTATTATTTTAGACCAGATTGGTATAATGTTAGACAAATTTGGTGTGTAGACAACCATATATAAAGACAATGATGCATTCAATTTCATTTATGATTAGTGAAATTAGCTATTCAGTTGTTTTTCATGCATTACTAGAACAGAATACAGAATAGTTCATAATTATTCAAATATTTTTGAATGGAATAATTTTATATATTTAATAACCAATTTTTACCTCAACTTATCCACAAATCAAGAAAAACTACAATGACTTCAAGAAAGAGCATAATAACTCCAAGAAAGAGTGCTATGACTCTAACAAAGAGTGCTCGGACTCCAACAAAGAGTGCTGTGACTCCAACAAAGAGTGCTATGACTCTAACAAAGAGTCCATCGACTCCTCCAGGAGTCCTATAACTCCTAGAAAGAAAAACAACCCTTAGAGTCAAAACCACTCCATGAAGGGTCAAAATGACCCTTCGAGGAAAGGTGCTGAAATGACTCCTTGGGGTCAAAACGACTCTTTTGAATTTACAGTGTACGCAGATGGTGAGGAACAGTCTAAACGTCGCTAAGTCAGAAATCAAAGAGAGACTTGCTGCTGTTGGACAAGAAATCGAAGACATACCAGGGTTGCAACAAATCTTTGATGAGGATAGTTCTGCTATGAACCCCTTACGTGGAATCGAAACCGAACAAAAGCAACATAAATATAACCTAAACCATTTTAATCTTGTGGTAAGTCTCTTTTGTATTTATGATTATACGTAAAGTTTAATAATATTCCCAATATTAAGATTTCACTTCAAGATTTCATGCATTGAGGTTACAGTATATACTGTATTCTGTATATTTTTATATACTGTGTGTCTATGTTGTCTGTGTAGGTCCTTTTAAAAAACATGTGAATGAAAAAGTTTCCTGAATAAATATTATTTTATTCTATTATAAATATTAAACATGCATTTTTTATACACCCTCCTTTACATCCTTACAAAATACAAAATACATCCTTTTTGAAAATTAAGGAGTAAATATACATTAATTACTCCTGTTATGTTTATCCCTTTTCGAAAGTACATTTTACTCCTTTATAAGAGTTGTATTGACTCCCAGAAATGCATTACTTACTCCGGTATGTTTACTCCTTTTTTGTAGTGAAAATAAAGGAGTAAATATACAATAATTACTCCGATATGTCTATTCCTTTTCAAGAGTACATTTTACTCCTTTATGAGAGTTGGATTGACTCCCAGAGTAGTAAGAATTATATATATATATATATATATATATATATATATATATATATATATATATATATATATATATATATATATAATTAAAGGACCAAGCTCTCAGAGAACAAGAATATTATCTTTTGAACTTTTAGTTGCCATCTTGAATTTTTAGCGTTCAATTAAGGTTTTGCGCTGTTCACAAGGTGGAGGCTATTTCAGATACGGTAGAGCACCATGTCACCAGGACTTTAGCAATTGTTTATATAACATATATGCTTCGTTCTTTAAAAACTCCGCTTTAAATTTCTTTTTCGATTCAGAAAAGCAGGGTTGTTAAAAGCAGGGTTGTTAAAAGCAGGGTTATTAAAAGCAGGGTTATTACTGAATAGAAACAGAAATTTAAAGCGGGGTTTTTAAAGTGTCTATGAAGTGAAAAATTCGCAAGCATTTTTTTGCTTTAATGGACAAAGTAGCACGGCAGGAGCGTACACTGAACATTTCAAGTGAATCTGCTGCATAGTCTTCGAGCTATCAACTCTCAAAATTTGGCATGGCTAAATGTTTTTGGTGACGTATGCAGGTGTACTTACTATGCATAAGAACAATGGATTTGAACATTAATGATCCCATCTGCATACGTCATATACCACATATATTAGTAGGTAACCCCCCACTCCAGCAATCAAATGGATGCCGCCTCATTAGTATTTCAATAGAACAATAGGCAGAACAAAGAGCGTTGCGTACAAAAAGTAATTAGTATTGTTAGTGTGACGAACGCGTGGCGAACGCAGAGCATGCCACCTTATTAAATATTCCGTGTGAGGGACGGAAGTAATTACCTCTAAGCCTCTTTCACCTTTACGATCCCTAACCCTAGTCTCGTGTACCTTTGGGACCCCATCGTGTACTTAGGTGGCTCTCTGTGTGTGTATTAGGCCCGTTTAGCCCCTATCTGGCCTTCTTTGGCCCGATAAGGCCTTTTGGCCCGTTCGTACACGCTATTCAGCGTTCGATTGAACCTGTGTTTTCACCGCTATAAGAGATGAACCCTAATAATTTTGGCCGTATGGCTTATCTCGCTTTAGTGTACACAATTCCTATGATGAAGAAACACTTCGGGGAAACAGTGCGAAGAACTGTTCAAGATCTCAAACATATTGAAAAATATAAATATAAACGTCTTGGTTAAACTGGATGACTCGGCTATTTTATGACGCCGTTGTCATGATGTATATTCACGTTGTTAAGGTTAAGATTTGCATACATGTTCATGAATTTGGCCGAATTATCGCTAATTATATCCATGAATTTGGCCGAATTATCGCTAATTATCTCGCGTTAGTGTACGGGATTCAGTTAGAACGAGGATATAACTAACTTAGCAGCTTGAATAAACTTGTCCACCTGATCTTAGATAAACATGTTTGATAGCATAGTAATCATTTCGGGGGAATTATCACTTATCGAACCTTCGTTTATCGATTAAGCGATTCATGTGTCGAAGAAACACTTCGGGAAGCAGTGTGAACAACTGTTCAAGATTTCAAACATAGTAATAACGACGCTGTGCTACGAGAGGAAGACGTTAAAAAGTCATTAGTTTGCTGTGCTTCAACAACTTTACGCCTGATTTGAATATTAGTTAATTATAGGTTTGAACGAGAAAAAGTCATTAAAAGGTCATTAGGTAAAGGCGAATGCGTGGGTTCGAATTCGTTTCGTCTAACGATTACAAGGCTGCGTTTTTGGTTAACTAGCAATCGGAGAGATATATTCCGTGTGAGGGACGGAAGTAATTATATCTAAGCCTCTTTCACCTTTACGATCCCTAACCCTAGTCTCGTGTACCTTTGGGACCCCCATGGTATTGTATTAGACCCATTTAGGCCCTATATGGCCTTCTTTGGCCTGATAAGGCCTTTTGGCCCGTTCGTAGGAGGGAGTTTATACGGTCATCACGCTCCCATCTCTTGTCCTCAGTGAAAGGTTCGAAAGTTTTCTTCGAAATGTAGGCATCAAGATTTGTAAGTCCGTAAGAATCGTGATTATAAATGATTGATTTGAACAAATAACGTTCGAAACTAATAAAGTCCCTGTACAAGAACAAAAACCCTAACCATAACCATAACCCAAATAAAAACTCTAGTCCTAACCCTGAAATAAAGGAATACTAACCCTACTTTTAAACTAAAGATTTCAATTATGTAATAAACGAAGTAAGAGCCCCATTTTGACTATTTGCGATATTCGCCTATTTGCGTATAGCATTTGAGGAAATTTCTAGCGGGGAATTCAAAATAGGGCTTTTTGGCAATGTTTAAAGACAGATATCTCGGACACGAATGGACAAAATCGAAAACCGTAAAAGAACTTATCAGCTACTTTTGCGTCCTCTATACAGAGAGCAGGCGCGGATTTAGAAGTTAGTCGCATAAATTAGATTTAGAATTTGCAATTCAAAATACCTGTGAATAACAATCCTATTGGATAGGTTGTTGTTCTGAATTATTCTTAAGAAAAGCATAACCAATAGGGTTGTTCATGGAGTGTCTAATTTATGCGACTAACTTCTAAATCCGCGCCTGGAGAGAACTAAAATTTATGGAGGGTTAGTATATGATCGAGCTTTAAATTTGGCTGACTGAGTTCATTTTCAAAGTTATTGTGTACCTAAAAACCTGTATAGAGGAACATCAAAGATTGTTCAACGGTATAAGTGTCCAAATAGATGGATTAAATCTTTAACGCGTTTATGATGAAATGAAACCTAGCGACTTTAACGTATAACCTAAGGGATTCTCTGGACGAAGAGAAGCTGTACGAAGAACGAATTTTGAATCGTATTGGCTTGTCAAACGAAGCGAAGGTTGAGTGCTCACTTGGACAATAGCCTGTGGGTCGTTAAGAGGCATTAGTGGTGCAACTCACAAATATTTGCATGTCTTGGGAATATTTAATTGATTTGAGTGAACACACTAGGATATTTATGGGTAAACCGGCATTAGTCAATATGGGATAATTAGGGATATTTATCATCCATGACTTCGTATAGTTAATTAGTGTTAAGAACGCCTCACATCCCTCGTAGACTCCTAACTCTAACCTCTTCAAACGCATTCATTTGCCTGTAAGCGAAATAAAACTTTATCAAAATTGCTTTTCTAGATACAATCTAAATAGAACTTTAATGCGGTTACTAAGGTTTATTTGGCTGAATCAGACCATTCGAGAAGCCAAAGCTAGGCGGCTCTCTGTGTTGCGAACAAAAGTAATTAGCGTTAAGAACGCCACACATCCCGTGTAGACTCCTAACCCTATTCCAGTTTCATAACCCTAAATTTAATTATATTTGGAATATCACCGATTGCAATTCCGACTCGGGAGTTGTGCGATTGCTTAAGTCTTCAACTGCGCCTATATGTCTGTCTCCGCGTTCGACTGAACCTAGTGCATTTAAATTTATATTTTTTCCAAGTCAATATGTGTGAGATCTTGAACAGTTCTTCGCACTGTTTCCCGAAGTGTTTCTTCATCATAGGAATTGTGTACACTAAAGCGAGATAAGCCATAATACGGCAAAAAAATTATTAGGTTCATCTCTTTGTATAGATGTGGCGAAAACACCATTGCGTTACAGCGTTGCTATGCTAATGCTTATCGAGATTAGCAAACCATTTGTCGGACTTTCACCAACTACCCTCGGAAGAAAGGCAATCTATAATTGTCAGGCGAGTGATGAAAATACACTTTAATTTCATTTTATTCCCTAATACACATTACGTGTTGTTACAGCAGTCACTAAAATTAATAACGCGTGGTAAGAGTGTTTATCGGCTTCTCTGACAAACATTAACTCGCTTTTCCTTCTTTTTTTTTCTCTCGCTGCATATTGGTGTAGCTGATTAACCAATATGATATCTTGTCGTTGCGATAGGAACTGCGTTTCTCATTAGGATTCCAAGGCTGTATCGTTTCCTCTTTAGCTTTTGTAACCGTTTTCTGTTGTGTTTTTCTTTCCTTTAGTTTTAGGATTGTGTGTACCCGAAGTAATTGCGTGTTCAAAATCTTCGTCTTTTCGGTTCTCCCACAAGTCGGTTCTCCAAAACACACCAAATGGCCCGGAGGGCCTTTTTCGCGGCCCTGTGGCCCGTTTGAGAAATATACCTACTATCCCCGCTCACCTCCATGAATACCTCTCCCTCACAATTCACCCATCCACCCCTCAAAAGTTAAAAGTTAAAGCAAAGTTAAAGTTTAAGAGAACATAAAGTTAAAGTAAAGTTTAAAAGTTAAAGTAAAGTTAAAAGTTAAAGTAAACATAAAGTTAAAGTAAAGTTAAAAGTTAAAAGTTAAAGTAAAGTTAAAGTTAAAAGTCAACGCAAAGTTAAAGTTAAAAGTTAAAGCAAAGTTAAAGTAAACATAAAGTTAAAGTAAAGTTAAAAGTTAAAGTTAAAAGTTAAAAGTTAAAGTAAAGTTAAAAGTTAAAGTTAAAAGTTAAAGTTAAAAGTCAACGCAAAGTTAAAGTTAAAAGTTAAAGCAAAGTTAAAGTAAAGTTAAAAGTTAAAGTAAAGTTAAAAGTTAAAGTAAACATAAAGTTAAAGTAAAGTTAAAAGTTAAAAGTTAAAGTAAACATAAAGTTAAAGTAAAGTTAAAAGTTAAAGTGAAGTTAAAGTAATACCTCTCCCTCACAATTCATCCATTCACCCCTCAAAAGTTAAAAGTTAAAGCAAAGTTAAAGTTAAAGTGAACATAAAGTTAAAGTAAAGTTAAAAGTTAAAGTAAACATAAAGTTAAAGTAAAGTTAAAAGTTAAAGTTAAAAGTTAAAGTAAAGTTAAAAGTTACAGTTAAAAGTCAACGCAAAGTTAAAGTTAAAAGTTAAAGCAAAGTTAAAGTAAAGTTAAAAGTTAAAGTAAAGTTAAAAGTTGAAGTAAACATAAAGTTAAAGTAAAGTTAAAAGTTAAAGTTAAAAGTTAAAGTAAAGTTAAAGTTAAAAGTCAACGCAAAGTTAAAGTTAAGAGTTAAAGCAAAGTTAAAGTAAAGTTAAAAGTTAAAGTTAAAAGTTAAAGTAAAGTTAAAAGTGAAAGTAAAGTTAAAAGTTAAAGTTAAAAGTTAAAGTAAAGTTAAAAGTTAAAGTTAAAAGTTAAAGTAAAGTTAAAAGTTAAAGTTAAAAGTCAACGCAAAGTTAAAGTTAAAAGTTAAAGCAAAGTTAAAGTAAAGTTAAAAGTTAAAGTAAAGTTAAAAGTTAAAGTAAACATAAAGTTAAAGTAAAGTTAAAAGTTAAAAGTTAAAGTAAACATAAAGTTAAAGTTAAAAGTTACAGCAAAGTTAAAAGTTAAAGTGAAGTTAAAGTAATACCTCTCCCTCACAATTCACCCATCCACCCCTCAAAAGTTAAAAGTTAAAGCAAAGTTAAAGTTAAAGTGAACATAAAGTTAAAGTAAAGTTAAAGTAAACATAAAGTTAAAGTAAAGTTAAAGTTAAAGTTAAAGTAAAGTTAGAAGTTAAAGTTAAAAGTTAAAGTAAAGTTACAGCAAAGTTAAAAGTTTAGTTTAGTTTAGTTTATTAGATTATTCACTCTTAGGTGAACGGAATACCCCAACAGGCTAGAAGCCCAATTATAGGGGTTCCGAGAGCCTACGATTTAAGGTCGTTATCCGAGAAGATTGTAGTTATAGTAAAGTTACAGCAAAGTTAAAAGTTAAAGTAAAGTTAAAGTAAAGTTAAATTTAAAAATTAAAGTTAAATTTAAAAAGTTAAAGCAAAGTTAAACGTTAAAGTAAAGTTAAAAGTTAAAAGTTAATGTAAAGTTAAAAGTAAAATTAAAAGTTAAAGGCAGGGTCGATCATCATCACTTGAGCGTTCGCTAACAGTTTCTTGACAAACGTTTTTCATGTTTTGTGCAATGAAAAATTTGATCCTGTGTCAGGGGTGAGCGGAGATAGTAGGTATATTTCTCAAACGGGCCACAGGGCCACGAAAAAGGCCCCCAGGGCCATTTTGAAGGATTTATCCCCAGAGAAAGGGCCACGAAAAAGGAGGGCCTTTTTGTAAACTTATCGATATAAATGTTATGCAGTGAACTAAACTATTCAGTTGACATCATTAAAGTAAAGTTAAAAGTTTAAGTAAAAAGTTAAAGTAAATTTAAAGTTAAAGTTAAAAGTTTAAACTGCTACGACTGCTACCTCTAGAGGACTGCTACCTCTGTCCTACTGGAACGAGTACCTGGACTTTAAAACCGTATGTGTAAAATGTCACCTGTGTCGTCCCCTATCTAGTCTTCTTGTTAAAATGTGCTGTTAGTTTTTTTATCTTAGGGACCCCGTAATGGAGCGATAAGCTCTGTGGGGGTATCCCTGCTACTCATGCGGAATTTGGTTGTGTTTTAGCAAGTCAGATTTGAAATTGTCCAATAGAAAGGTTAACGTCTCGCAGATGTGATGGTAGAGAGTTGAATATCCAAGGGGTTCTACAGTAGAAACTGTTCTGAAAAGTTACGCTATTCACTTTAGGGATATTTAAAACAAATTGATTTGATCGGTTTGTACGTCTTGTTGCACGGCTGGAGGAATTAATAGAAATGTAAGAGTCACATGAACCAACTAATGCTTTAAAAAGGTATACTAAGTCCAGGTACTCGTTCCAGTAGGACAGAGGTAGCAGTCCTCTAGAGGTAGCAGTCGTAGCAGTTTAAACTTTAAACTTTAACTTTAAATTTACTTTAACTTTTACTTTAACTTTTAACTTTACTTTAATGATGTCAACTGAATAGTTTAGTTCACTGCATAACATTTATATTGATAAGTTTACAAAAAGGCCCTCATTTTTCGTGGCCCTTTCTCTGGGGATAACTTTTAACTTTATACTTTATAACTTTTAACTTTACTTTAACTTTTAACTTTGCTGTAACTTTTAACTTCGCTGTAACTTTACTTGAACTACAATCTTCTCGGATAACGACCTTAAATCGTAGGCCCTCGGAACCCCTATAATTGGGCTTCTAGCCTGTTGGGGTATTCCGTTCACCTAAGAGTGAAAAATCTAATAAACTAAACTAAACTAAACTTTTAACTTTGCTGTAACTTTACTTTAACTTTTAACTTTAACTTTACTTTAACTTTAACTTTTAACTTTACTTTAACTTTATGTTTACTTTAACTTTTAACTTTACTTTAACTTTTAAAAGACTTTAACTTTGCTTTAACTTTTAACTTTAACTTTACTTTAACTTTTAACTTTAACTTTTAACTTTACTTTAACTTTATGTTTACTTTAACTTTTAACTTTACTTTAACTTTATGTTCACTTTAACTTTAACTTTGCTTTAACTTTTAACTTTTGAGGGGTGGATGGGTGAATTGTGAGGGAGAGGTATTACTTTAACTTCACTTTAACTTTTAACTTTGCTGTAACTTTTAACTTTAACTTTATGTTTACTTTAACTTTTAACTTTTAACTTTACTTTAACTTTATGTTTACTTTAACTTTTAACTTTACTTTAACTTTTAACTTTACTTTAACTTTGCTTTAACTTTTAACTTTAACTTTGCGTTGACTTTTAACTTTAACTTTTCTTTAACTTTTAACTTTAACTTTTAACTTTACTTTAACTTTTAACTTTAACTTTTAACTTTACTTTCACTTTTAACTTTACTTTAACTTTTAACTTTAACTTTTAACTTTACTTTAACTTTGCTTTAACTTTTAACTTTAACTTTGCGTTGACTTTTAACTTTAACTTTACTTTAACTTTTAACTTTACTTTAACTTTATGTTTACTTCAACTTTTAACTTTACTTTAACTTTTAACTTTACTTTAACTTTGCTTTAACTTTTAACTTTAACTTTGCGTTGACTTTTAACTTTAACTTTACTTTAACTTTTAACTTTAACTTTTAACTTTACTTTAACTTTATGTTTACTTTAACTTTTAACTTTACTTTAACTTTATGTTCACTTTAACTTTAACTTTGCTTTAACTTTTAACTTTTGAGGGGTGGATGGGTGAATTGTGAGGAAGAGGTATTACTTTAACTTTACTTTAACTTTTAACTTTAACTTTTAACTTTACTTTAACTTTATGTTTACTTTAACTTTGCTTTAACTTTTAACTTTAACTTTGCGTTGACTTTTAACTTTAACTTTACTTTAACTTTTAACTTTTAACTTTACTTTAACTTTATGTTTACTTTAACTTTTAACTTTACTTTAACTTTTAAACTTTACTTTAACTTTATGTTCACTTAAACTTTAACTTTGCTTTAACTTTTAACTTTTGAGGGGTGGATGGGTGAATTGTGAGGGAGAGGTATTCATGGAGGTGAGCGGGGATAGTAGGTATATTTCTCAAACGGGCCACAGGGCCGCGAAAAAGGCCCTCCGGGCCATTTGGTGTGTTTTGGAGAACCGACTTGTGGAGAACCGAAAAGACGAAGATTTGAACACGCAATTACTTCGGGTACACACAATCCTAAAACTAAAGGAAAGAAAAACACAACAGAAAACGGTTACAAAAGCTAAAGAGGAAACGATACAGCCTTGGAATCCTAATGAGAAACGCAGTTCCTATCGCAACGACAAGATATCATATTGGTTAATCAGCTACACCAATATGCAGCGAGAGAAAAAAAAGAAGGAAAAGCGAGTTAATGTTTGTCAGAGAAGCCGATAAACACTCTTACCACGCGTTATTAATTTTAGTGACTGCTGTAACAACACGTAATGTGTATTAGGGAATAAAATGAAATTAAAGTGTATTTTCATCACTCGCCTGACAATTATAGATTGCCTTTCTTCCGAGGGTAGTTGGTGAAAGTCCGACAAATGGTTTGCTAATCTCAATAAGCATTAGCATAGCAACGCTGTAACGCAATGCCGTTTAAATTTATATTTTTTCCAAGTCAATATGTGTGAGATCTTGAACAGTTCTTCGCACTGTTTCCCGAAGTGTTTCTTCATCATAGGAATTGTGTACACTAAAGCGAGATAAGCCATAATACGGCAAAAAAATTATTAGGTTCATCTCTTTGTATAGATGTGGCGAAAACACACTAGGTTCAGTCGAACGCGGAGACAGACATATAGGCGCAGTCGAAGACTTAAGCAATCGCACAACTCCCGATGAGAGTCAAGGAGTCGGAATTGGAATCGGTGATATTGCAAATATAATTAAATTTAGGGTTATGAACCTGGAATAGGGTTAGGAGTCTACACGGGATGTGTGGCGTTCTTAACGCTAATTACTTTCGTTCGCAACACAGAGAGCCGCCTAGCTTTGGCTTCTCGAATGGTCTGATTCAGCCAAATAAACCTTAGTAACCGCGTTAAAGTTCTATTTAGATTGTATCTAGAAAAGCAATTTTGATAAAGTTTTATTTCGCTTACAGGCAAATGAATGCGTTTGAAGAGGTTAGAGTTAGGAGTCTACGAGGGATGTGAGGCGTTCTTAACACTAATTAAGTATACGAAGTCATGGATGATAAATATCCCTAATTATCCCATATTGACTAATGCCGGTTTACCCATAAATATCCTAGTGTGTACCCTCAAATCAATTAAATATTCCCAAGACATGCAAATATTTGTGAGTTGCACCACTAATGCCTCTTAACGACCCACGGGCTATTGTCCAAGTGAGCACTCAACCTTCGCTTCGTTTGACAAGCCAATACGATTCAAAAATTCGTTCTTCGTACAGCTTCTCTTCGTCCAGAGAATCCCTTAGGTTATACGTTAAAGTCGCTAGGTTTCATTTCATCATAAACGCGTTAAAGATTTAATCCATCTATTTGGACACTTATACCGTTGAACAATCTTTGATGTTCCTCTATACAGGTTTTTAGGTACACAATAACTTTGAAAATGAACTCAGTGAGCCAAATTTAAAGCTCGATCATATACTAACCCTCCATAAATTTTAGTTCTCTCTGTTTAGAGGACGCAAAAATAGCTGATAAGTTCTTTTACGGTTTTCGATTTTGTCCATTCGTGTCCGAGATATCTGTCTTTAAACATTGCCAAAAAAGCCCTATTTTGAATTCCCCGCTAGAAATTTCCTCAAATGCTATACGCAAATAGGCGAATATCGCAAATAGTCAAAAATGGGGCTCTTACTTCGTTTATTACATAATTGAAATCTTTAGTTTAAAAGTAGGGTTAGTATTCCTTTATTTCAGGGTTAGGACTAGAGTTTTTATTTGGGTTATGGTTATGGTTAGGGTTTTTGTTCTTGTACAGGGACTTTATTAGTTTCGAACGTTATTTGTTCAAATCAATCATTTATAATCACGATTCTTACGGACTTACAAATCTTGATGCCTACATTTCGAAGAAAACTTTCGAACCTTTCACGAGGACAAGAGATGGGAGCGTGATGACCGTATAAACTCCCTCCTACGAACGGGCCAAAAGGCCTTATCAGGCCAAAGAAGGCCATATAGGGCCTAAATGGGTCTAATACAATACCATGGGGGTCCCAAAGGTACACGAGACTAGGGTTAGGGATCGTAAAGGTGAAAGAGGCTTAGATATAATTACTTCCGTCCCTCACACGGAATATATCTCTCCGATTGCTAGTTAACCAAAAACGCAGCCTTGTAATCGTTAGACGAAACGAATTCGAACCCACGCATTCGCCTTTACCTAATGACCTTTTAATGACTTTTTCTCGTTCAAACCTATAATTAACTAATATTCAAATCAGGCGTAAAGTTGTTGAAGCACAGCAAACTAATGGCTTTTTAACGTCTTCCTCTCGTAGCACAGCGTCGTTATTACTATGTTTGAGATCTTGAACAGTTGTTCACACTGCTTCCCGAAGTGTTTCTTCGACACATGAATCGCTTAATCGATAAACGAAGGTTCGATAAGTGATAATTCCCCCGAAATGATTACTATGCTATCAAACATGTTTATCTAAAGCCCGGCGCACACTAGAGCTATCTGCTTAGCCAAACTTCATTCGTGACCGATGGCGTAAGGCGTTAGCTCCAGTGTGCGGGGCAGTTTTGTAAGCATTTCGTCACTCGTGCCGTCTTTCACAAATATTCAACATGTTGAATAATTTTTGTCACGAATGACAATTTCCTCTAGTGTGCGGGGAAGTGAAAGCAGCGAGCTTACAACTTTCCGGCAATACGCATGCGTGTTGAGGTTCAAATTTCAAAACAACAAACATGGCGGCACCTAGTGTATTGGTGGCTGATGTAATGTTAGACGATCAAATAGCTGATATTTGGCCAGATTATCCATGCCTTTACGATGTGAAATTGTCTGAATTTCTCGGGGTCCTCTGCATTTAGTTCGCGAACAAGATTTGCATATACCCATTGTCCTTGCCGTCTTAAAATCCAACGTTTTGTCCATATCTGTCTGTTTGCTGCTCTTAAACGTCTACGACGTCGCCTCAAAAGCAACAGAAACAACAATGTTTATTCGTCTTCTTCCTCCAAATGATCCGCCATGTTTGTTGTTTTGAAATTTGAACCTCAACACGCATGCGTATTGCCGGAAAGTTGTAAGCTCGCTGCTTTCACTTCCCCGCACACTAGAGGAAATTGTCATTCGTGACAAAAATTATTCAACATGTTGAATATTTGTGAAAGACGGCACGAGTGACGAAATGCTTACAAAACTGCCCCGCACACTGGAGCTAACGCCTTACGCCATCGGTCACGAATGAAGTTTGGCTAAGCAGATAGCTCTAGTGTGCGCCGGGCTTAAGATCAGGTGGACAAGTTTATTCAAGCTGCTAAGTTAGTTATATCCTCGTTCTAACTGAATCCCGTACACTAACGCGAGATAATTAGCGATAATTCGGCCAAATTCATGGGTATAATTAGCGATAATTCGGCCAAATTCATGAACATGTATGCAAATCTTAACCTTAACAACGTGAATATACATCATGACAACGGCGTCATAAAATAGCCGAGTCATCCAGTTTAACCAAGACGTTTATATTTATATTTTTCAATATGTTTGAGATCTTGAACAGTTCTTCGCACTGTTTCCCCGAAGTGTTTCTTCATCATAGGAATTGTGTACACTAAAGCGAGATAAGCCATACGGCCAAAATTATTAGGGTTCATCTCTTAGCGGTGAAAACACAGGTTCAATCGAACGCTGAATAGCGTGTACGAACGGGCCAAAAGGCCTTATCGGGCCAAAGAAGGCCAGATAGGGCCTAAACGGGCCTAATACACACACAGAGAGCCACCTAAGTACACGATGGGGTCCCAAAGGTACACGAGACTAGGGTTAGGGATCGTAAAGGTGAAAGAGGCTTAGAGGTAATTACGTCCGTCCCTCACACGGAATATTTAATAAAAAGGCATGCTCTGCGTTCGCCACGCGTTCGTCACACTAACAATATTAATTACTTTTTGTACGCAACGCTCTTTGTTCTGCCTATTGTTCTATTGAAATACTAATGAGGCGGCATCGCTTTGATTGCTGGAGTGGGGGGGTTACCTACTTATATTCAATCCCAGTCTTTCCCTATTTTGTAACGTTAAACTATGCCAAAACACGGTTATTAGATATCGTTTTCACTATTGCAAGTGTTTTCGTAAATTGACGTCAGTAGTTTTTGTATGAACGCGCCGTGAAAACCCTTCTTGAAACACGTTGCAAATAAAAACACTCGGAAACAACATCGCGTGCACAAAACCAAAGGTCAAAGTATCACTCACACACTTCAATTGTGGTCTTGCTGTGCGAGATTCACATCATGCAACAGTTGGTCAAAGACGTAGTGCGATATTTACTAGATGATTATATAGTCTGTGACACAGAGAAACCATTGCAATGCATCCGCCTTGAATGGTAAGGAATAATCGTAACAGTATAAATAGACTTTTCTGAATTCATATTTACATAAATCGTGTTAACACCACATAAATAATTAGCATTTCAAATTTTAAGGTAATTAGAATTTCCATGGTGAGGAAAAATTACAGATTCGTCTGTTGAATACACGAAGACATCTTTGGCGAGAATAAAAGTAAAAGTGTTGCGAATAGAGTTGTGAAGAGAAAAAAAAGAATCAAAATGGTTTTTGCAACATTAGTTGTTTGTGTGGCCATAGCAGCTGTTCTTGGTCTTGGTATCGCATGCTTCATGATTATTATCAAGAAATTAAAACAAGATAACAGTGGCGGACAGAGAAAATTACCGGAGGAATATCTTTCTTACTGTACATTGATATACTAAACACTTGGCGATAATACTTGGAGATTTATTAAACATTTGGGGACATTGACTATCAACGGAACACTTTGTAAGAAACAAAATCTTTCCTCTGTAGAGTAATGAAGATTTCTTTATTGATGACTTGCAACCATCAATTAACAGAAGCCAATCAGGAACAGAACTAGCTGATGTCTTCTTTGTCCATTTTACACGTTTTATGCTGGTGACCACGGGTTAACTTATATATATATACATATATATTTAACGTTTAGATTGTGCAAAGTCTTTTCGAAGAGATTGTTGTTTATGTAAAATTGTATATGAATAATTTTGGTGATTTGTAGTAATATACTTTTCAAAATTAAATCGTGGTGTGGAATTTAACATTTGATGTTCACAACACGCAATGCCTCTCATATACATAAATTCTTCTAATCGAACCTTGAATACATGCATTATATCAGGCACTGCATGAAAAATGCGGGTTATTGTAGTTTTCTTTTATCTCAGCGGGGTTATTCAATTCCATCCTTTTGTAACTACATTTGCCATGCAACACACGAAATCAAAAGAGGAATGTTATTGTCTATCATTAAACATATATAGCACGGAACCTACTAGTTTTTTACGACTTGTTTTCAATATGATGTATTATCCCTTCAAACAATAACGAGAAAAGACCTTTTTATAGGGGCTGTTTAGTATAAGCCGAGATGATTCTCTTAAAGAAGTTTTTATTATGGCTACTATAGACAACCAAAATAATATTTCAAAGCAGAACTGGCTTTATAGTTTGGCTCGGTAGGAAGAGCATAAGTGTACCGGCTAGGTCTAGCCATAAACAGTCGCTAAGATTACAACAGCCACTTCAACGATAACTTCCTTCAAACAAAAGAACTTTACGCATAACAAATAAAATGAATAATTTTGAATCACAATCGTAATGTAAACACCGTCCTCGTATACAAACCAAATGTTGCACGTTTTTCTTATTGAGTATGCAATGAAATTATTGGATTTTTTTTGTCGGAATCTAAATTTTCACTGCGAACTGATTATCGTGGAAAAAAACAGGATTTTAGTTAGACTTGCTCCAAGCCTGCCTCTTGGTGTTTCGAAACGGGTTTGTTTCGAGATGTGTTCAGTTTAATGTTTTGGTGGCAACAACAATGGGGCGTGCGAGGTTTTTTCTCCCGTGGATTTTCTCTCGCCCGCCGCATTATTGAAACCAAAACATAAACCCGTCTCGAAACAAACCCGTCTCAAATAAACCTGTCTCGAAACAAACCCGTCTCGAAACACCAAGAGGCATACTTGCAGCATGTCTAGATTTTAATGTAAATTTTAAGGCCATTCAAAGTGTACGATATGAGTGGTGTGCATGTGAATTGTAGCTTTGAGTAAGTGCTCGCCTCTGGTCTCGGTAATTAACTCGAGTTCCAAAAGGCCGGATGCGTCACATGAGGTTAGAATATCAACACAACGCAATATCACTACCCGCGAGTAATAATTATGGCTGCCGTCGATCTTTGGTCGTTTGAGAATTCTGTCTTTTCTTTTTACGTGCTTTGTTCAGCAATTTTGTTCAAAATCCTAATTATGGCGCCATTGACAGTAATTAAGCGATTCAAGTACAACGTGTACTTAGTACTGTAAGTGATATTTTGACTAGCTTCGCCGAGGTAGGGATCCACTGGCCTGCGTCGCATCCGGCATTTTGAAACTAGGCATAACGGCCGGAGCAAGGCAGGCTAGGACCACTTCCCACGAAAGGTTTATATATATAGTAAAACAAAATAGTAAAACAATACAGGATAGTAAAACAAAAAGATGATCTCGAGTTACTTCATTTGAACTTTAATTCACTACAAATCTGTTTCGTATGGTAAGCGAAGCTTACCACACTCTTCAGGTGAATATTGCAACTGATGTTAATACACAGGAAACTTGAGTTTATGTTGATCTACAGGATGAATCGATTATACTGATGGCATCATGACACAGCTGGTCTATTGTTTGGTGTGACATTTAATGCAGGTGTGATAATAGTAGGTTGGTTATTGATTGCTTAACAAATATTTTTTCCTATGTCTACAAGTGGATATTAAAACTAGATACGAGAGCACTTTTAAAACTAGATACGCAAACCACACTAGCTCTTTCAGAAATTCGAAACATAAACTTGCCACTGAGCTCAGCAAATATATTTGGAAATTAAAAGAACTAGATGTCCAAATATTCGATCAAATGGAAAATAATCAAACAATGTAAACCCTACTCCAACAAAACCAAACGATGCAACCTATGCATAACAGGGGAAGTTTATCATTATATGCTATCCGAAACTAGGCTCACTCAACAGAAGAAATGAACTTGTATCCACTTGTAGACATAGGAAAAAATATTTGTTAAGCAAATATTTGTTAAGCAACCTACTATTATCACACCTACTATCACACCTGTAAATGTCACACCAAACAATAGACCAGTGTCATGATGCCATCCGTATAATCGATTCATCCTGTAGATCAACATATAAACTCAAGTTTCCTGTGTATTAACATCAGTTGCAATATTCACCTGAAGAGTGTGGTAAGCGAAATAAAGTTCAAATGAAGTAACTCGAGATTATCTTTTTTGTTTTACTATATATATATATATATATAAAAGGCCGAAACGGTACCGTCTGTAGTTAGATATCGCTCTATGACCTTTAGGTCATATTGAGCACTCTACAGGATGAAAACCATTGTCGCTTATGCATTGTGCGCACGCTCACTGTTCGCAGTTTGAGCACTCTGGCATGGTTTTTGATGTCCCACATTTGTGTGGCATCAAGGGTGACTGTAAATAGCAGTTACCTTCATCCTGCTCATCAGCACTACACTGATGAGGCCCAAAAGGCCGAAACGGTACCGTCTGTAGTTATATATATATATATATATATATATACAAGCTACACTGATGAGCTGTGGAACAGCACGTGTCTGTAGATTGAACTATGTACGCTCCTTCACTTCGGTGTTGGTGAGCGCTCTGTGAAGCTGCGTGGGTGTCCTTTAGCAATAATGCTACGCTCTGGCCCCATGCGCTATTCACGCTATCTGGATGTTCTGATCGCCGGTGCTATCCCACAAGCGGTTGTCAATGACGATCGCAAGTGTATAATAGTCCAGCCAGACTCATCCAGATTGTGCCAAGCTACACTGATGAGCTGTGGTACATCGAAACACGTGTCTGTAGATTGAACTATATATATAATATATATATATATATATATATTTAATTGATATATGAGAGGTTTAATATTGTCAAATACATATATGGAAAAAGTGACTGCCCCAACCGGGAATCGAACCCTGGTCTCCGAATCAACGTTTCGGCGCTCTGACCTTTGAGCAAATGAGACACGGCCAGAACATAATATGTATATGGCAATCACTGACTGTTCTGACCGTGTCTCAACAGAGAATGCGAATTACTTTATTTTATTCTAAACTTTGTGAGAAAGTGCCAAAACCAATTCCAATCAGTTGTACTTCGCATTTTTAACTATCTGAAACTACTTTGGTCAACCTTTAATCTCTCTTGAAAAAACGCGTTTTGTTTGTTTTAATGGTCTGATTTGAGCGTGTTGCTTCTTTGTTTTGACTATCCGCTGCTACGATGATTGTCGACTCATTAAAAATGGCGGAAAATACAAACTGTTTGCGTGGGAAAACGCGTTTGCTTTCAGCATGAAGATTCCCGTTTGAATGTTGACATTAATAACGTTATTGTGTAGAACAGACGTCAAAGTTTGTGTATCGAATTAGATCGAAAGTCTTGCTAGCGTTATTCACTTATTCTTAAATAATGTTTAAAATAGTGTAGGATGATTTCGCCCCCGACACATAAAATCGTTAATATCTCATGATCGTAAAAATATACAGGTGCTTCGTTCTAATTCGTTTCATCATCTACAATAGTCTATAGCAAGATATTATCTACTTAAATTCAAAACATTTCAAAATAATTAAGCGCTGCTGCGCGGCGATACTATATATAATCCTCCCCCAAAAATTGTCAAGTGGGGTGTCACGTGACTGTTTCTATGGTAACAAAAGTGTTTACGAACAGCGAAATACGATGTTGTTTATATAGCAACAACAACCGCCTTCGCATTTTTTAAGGATTTTAAGGATTTTTGGTGAAGGAAAATATATATATATATATATATATATATATATATATATCTAGGATCGATGCAAGCTACCTTTTTGGGCACGCCCTCAAGCTTTCGCCGTATTTTATTGTGACACCTTGAGGACTTACCTCTCGCCTCTAGTTATTTTTTCTCACATCATGGATGCTTATAACCTGGTGTCATATCGGTCTGCTTTTTTCTAGGATCGATACCTTAGGTTTAATGCTATTATGCACGTCCTCAAGCTTTCGCCGTATTTTATTATGACATCCTCAACCTCGTCAAGCTTGTGGGTGTGGTGGACTGGGAAGAGCGCTCTGATTGTGAGCACGAAATCTATCCCGCAGGCCGCCACACCCACAGTCAACTCACTATCATTTTAGAGTATTTAAGCAAATAAATAAACATGACGGGTGGCCATTTCGCTATCCATTTGGATAAACATCACCACTAGAATCAAAATCTAGTGGTTTTTTTTTTCGCGCGTGAATTGGAAATGTGTCAGTCAAAAAAAAGCGTGAAAATTTTGAAGCGACACGAATTTGTGAAAATGTTGAAACGACTATTTTTTAAACGTGACTGAAATGTGATTTGGTATAAATTCAGTATTGTTTCACGAGTCTCGCGTGTGTTTGACATTAATCGGTGGAGAGTGTGGGGAGGGGTGCGTCAAGCCTAATTAACGACTGCTGTAGTAGTATAGAACATGGCGGTGCGAGCTTATTCGACGTTATCCACAAGTGTGGGCACCGTGGCATCGCTAATTTTTGCGCTAAATCGCGATTTGGCGTAAAAATTAACGTTGCTATGGCACTCGCATTTGTGGTTGGCGTCGCTGAGCTCGCACCGCCATGTTCTATACTACTATGTATGTATTCCAACACTCGAAATTTTCCTTCACCATAAATCCTTTCAATATATATATATATATATATTGAAAGGATTTATGGTGAAGGAAAATTTCGAGTGTTGGAATACATACATAGTAGTATAGAACATGGCGGTGCGAGCTCAGCGACGCCAACCACAAATGCGAGTGCCATAGCAACGTTAATTTTTACGCCAAATCGCGATTTAGCGCAAAAATTAGCGATGCCACGGTGCCCACACTTGTGGATAACGTCGAATAAGCTCGCACCGCCATGTTCTATACTACTACAGCAGTCGTTAATTAGGCTTGACGCACCCCTCCCCACACTCTCCACCGATTAATGTCAAACACACGCGAGACTCGTGAAACAATACTGAATTTATACCAAATCACATTTCAGTCACGTTTAAAAAATAGTCGTTTCAACATTTTCACAAATTCGTGTCGCTTCAAAATTTTCACGCTTTTTTTTGACTGACACATTTCCAATTCACGCGCGAAAAAAAAACCCACTAGATTTTGATTCTAGTGGTGATGTTTATCCAAATGGATAGCGAAATGGCCACCCGTCATGTTTATTTATTTGCTTAAATACTCTAAAATGATAGTGAGTTGACTGTGGGTGTGGCGGCCTGCGGGATAGATTTCGTGCTCACAATCAGAGCGCTCTTCCCAGTCCACCACACCCACAAGCTTGACGAGGTTGAGGATGTCATAATAAAATACGGCGAAAGCTTGAGGACGTGCATAATAGCATTAAACCTAAGGTATCGATCCTAGAAAAAAGCAGACCGATATGACACCAGGTTATAAGCATCCATGATGTGAGAAAAAATAACTAGAGGCGAGAGGTAAGTCCTCAAGGTGTCACAATAAAATACGGCGAAAGCTTGAGGGCGTGCCCAAAAAGGTAGCTTGCATCGATCCTAGAAAAAGCAGACCGGTGTGACATCAGATTCTCAAGCAGGGCACTCATAGTGAGATTTGCAAGGGATAATCCACAAATGGCTTAGGGGCCGGATTGTCTCTCCCTCAATGGCAGATCTCAAAGTGGTCGCCCGTTTTGCTGCCTTTTAGCGTTTGTTTTGCGAGATCGCAAATAGCCACCTGTTAGTATGTAGATTAGTCCACTCGCTCATTATTTTCAGCGTCGTCTACCGTTTCTTTCTTGAAGTGGTGATCGTACACATATTTCGACGTTGTAATTCCTCCCGACAACAAGCCCAAGAAAGGCACGTACGGCGTCACAATCGCGACAATGCTCTCAACGTCTTTCTTTAATAACGGATCTTTTTGTAACTCGTCATTTAGTTCGTCAGGGTTCTCAATGGCGTTCAACCCATCTAGTAAGTTAGCGAATTTGCTGATTAACAAGTCGGTGAGAAAGGCGTTTGCGATTTCCATTCTCTTCAACTCATATTGGCGCCATATCTTGTCGATAACCTTTGCGGACGCTTTTTTAATGTATGCTTCAGATTGGCTTACCACACCGTCACCAGACAGTCTAGTAAGTTCAGCTCTCCTAACGTCAATATTGTCTTCCACAGTCGAAGTACCATCAGTGTCTTCAACTAATTCCTCAATCGTGGGATTTTCTTCACTTTTGCGTTTCACCATCGCGCTATTACTTATACCTATATTTTATTGCGGAATAACAACTTCGTAGTTGTATGGATAGCGCAGTGAGATTTCGAGTCTAGCGTACTTATTATTTTTTAATGCGGTCACAATCGCCAACGCTTCCTCTTTGCTAATGTTTCCAAGATAATCGTCAATAACAACCTTCATATCACTTCTGCTCGGACAGTAAAAGCAAATGAGCTTACTAATGTTTTCTCTATACGGTTTTGCAATCGACGTCAGTTGTTGTGTGATGACAATAACGCTCAACATAAAATGTCGCGCACTAAAAGCCAAGTTGACTAATTGACTAGTCCTATTCTTGACGTCCTGCCCACTTGCACAGTCGTCCAACACAATCAGAGTGTTAGTGCCTTTAAAAACATTTGTTACACACTTGAGAACAGCGTCAACACTATCCTGCGCACAGTCTATCGCCAACACATCAGGGTCACGTACATATTTCCAATCTTGATACGCTTTGTTCCACTCAAAAGTAGGACAAATCAACACAATGTAGTCAAATTTACCACGATACTCAGATTCCAGTGTTTCTAGCAAATAATGCGTCTTACCACAAGCTGTCATACCAACGATTAACATATTAAACGGAGTTTCCATTAAATTGTGTTTGATTTAATTCCAGATTGAGTGCAACCCATTGTTTATGAAGTTGACCAACCCATCACTCATCACAAACACCCTGCACATAACATTTGCAGTCGTCGCTTTCTTAGTGATTTCAAGAAGCACGCCGGATTGTGTGTTTACAATGTTCTTGCCAGTGGCGATATTGCGATTATCTTGAACACTCCTCAAGTCGATGACTAACGCAAAGCCATCTTTATAGAACTTCTGTATGGTCATGAACTGAGCGTGTTCTTCACCCAACCCAAACAGTCGCTTCGCTTCTGCGTAGAACTTCGACTTTGGAATACCCTGTGAGTACACGCTATTTGGCACACCTTCGATTGTGACTCTAACGCTCTCAATATTTGGGTAAAGAAACTCCTCACTGTCTGTTCGCGCCTTATTCGTGAATAGCAACACAATTGCCTTCATGCTTTTTCTTGGAAGATTAATGTTTTCATTCACAATGGTCGTGCCTTTGTCCCATTCGGTGGTTTTCATCAACGTGATGTGCTCATATGACAAACTACGACCACTTGCATAGCCCGACGCTATTTCGTCAGCGAGCTCCTGGTTATCAATCGTCTCATACTCAAGCTCGAGGTTCTCCAGAGTGTATCCGCCCACAGCGCTACCGGATTGCGCCACCATGATGTCTGTGGCCTTCGGAAGTGTGATCACATACTGCAAGTTGTTGTTCATGCTAAAAGGAGCGTACAACCCGTGGTCATTCATGATTTTACCAAGTTTTATTCGCTGCTTTGTTCCAATCACACTAAACATCAACGCGTCGTTAACTTTAGCGACGTTTCCACTTGTCGCACCACTGTCGTCCTTAGAAACTAACTTTCTCAAGTTCTCACCACCAATACCATAGTCAATCATTTGGTCTCGCGCAGTAACACTTTCCCAAAGGTCGCGATAGACACCAATGTAATTAACCCCATTGTTGTCATACACAGTTTCCCCAGCTAGTCTCACAACAAGTTTCTCAACCAACAACTTGCTAACATTATTCAAGAACCAGCTTTTGGCGTTTGCATTCTTAAAGTCGAACACTAGACCCAACGACCCAGGCACCAAACAGCTACTAACCTTGAGCTTCGGTATATCAATGTAAAGTTCCTCGCCAGGACTGGCCTTATTAGGGTTCAACGTGATTACGTGTTGCGTTCTCGCCCCTTTTATGACACCCATGGTCGCTCGTCTAAAACCGGGGCTCAACTCTGCTGACGTGACGTTCATATACTTTACATATGTTTTGTCACTACCGTTTTAGCTTGTAATAATCGTACACAAACCACGCGAGTACCACCGCAAGTACCCACAGATTTTGAGCCAACCATGCGAGACCCTTCGCACCCAACGTCAACGCATTATAGACTAAATTAGCCAACCCAACAGCCCATGGACCCATCTTCGTGATCGCATTCTTAACAGCCTGTGCGAATGACCTCGTAGCCATAGCGCCCCTCATAACAGCAGATCTCCCAGCGATAATAATAGTTGTTATAATCCCAGCCACTGAAATTGCCACAGCGCTCAACCCGACCATGTTCTCTTTAGCCCATTCCTTAAATCTCTGAAACCTGTCAATGTCGACTTCTTGTTGCGCTCTAACCTCCTCTACTTTGCGTTGCTCAATAGTTCTATCTCTCGCTTCTTCAAGCCCTATAACACGCTCTCTCAATTCAAAGATAACGCTCTCGCCGTCCTCGTCGTCTAGTTCGTCTAATGTTTTATTTATCGTTTCTTGAAAATGGTCTGCCTGCGCTTGCAGTGCGCCATCGTCACCTACTCTTGACTCAGGCACCACACTATCGCTTGGATTAAGCACACCACTCAGATCGCGGTTCTCGTTTGGTGTTAGCCCAGGTATGTCATCATAGCCCACTTTTGGTTCAATTACTGGGAAGTCATCTGGGGTCGCTTCTGCTGTGACAGCTGTTGTTTCTGTGTTCTCACACTGTAAATTCAAAAGAGTCATTTTGACTCCTTTGAAGGAGTCATTTTTTTGACCCCAGGACGACACCTCGAAGGAGTCATTTTGACTCCTTTTGGCATACTCCTTTAAAGAGTCATTTCTACCCTTTACAAGAGTCATTTTGACACCTTCGAAGGAGTCATTTTGACACCTTTGAAGGAGTCATTTTGACACCTTTGAAGGAGTCATTTCTACTCTTATGTAGGGTAAGACGACACCTTTAAAGGAGTCATTTTAACTCTTCCTTTGGGTCATTTTTACTCTTATGTAGGGTCAGACGACACCTTTGAAGGAGTCATTTTGACACCTTTGAAGGAGTCATTTCTACTCTTATGTAGGGTCAGACGACACCTTTAAAGGAGTCATTTTAACTCTTCCTTTGGGTCATTTTTACTCTTATGTAGGGTCAGACGACACCTTTGAAGGAGTCATTTTAACTCTTCTTTTGGGTCATTTTTACTCTTATGTAGGGTCAGACGACACCTTCGAAGGAGTCATTTTGACCCTTCTTTTTGGTCATTTCTACACTTATGTAGGATCAGACGACACCTTTTAAGGAGTCAATTTTACACTTTTTTGGGTCATTTCTACTCCTTTGAAGAGTCATTGGTACCCTTTATGAAGTTCATTCTACTCTATAACAAGTTGTGCAAATTAACAATGTTATTTGAAGGATTCCTGTAATTTGAATGATACATCCATATTGCATACTGTATACACAGAAACAAAAATAGAGATTGTGTAAAATAGTTTATTAACTAAATATGTCAATATTTTCAATAATTTATTAACTAAATATGTCAACAACATACTGTACTGGTAGGTTTTAAAATCTACTTAAACATATTTCTCAATAGTACATTATCGGTCCTTTAGAACAGGGTTCGAATTAACGGTGTGCAATGTGCAATTTGCACATCGTTTTGGCCCAAATAGTAAAAGTTGCACATCACTTTTCAAAACGATGTGCAGAAAACAAATAATCTCAGTATTGAACACAAACAAATAGTTCTGACAAACTATAAGTTAAGTTAACAGTCCTATTTCCCAAAGGTTGAAAAATTGTGTGTATTTCCCGCAGCCACGCAAAAAAAATGGTGGCCGAAATTTGATCTTTGTCGCGCATTTTAGTGATTTTATATAAAACTTTCCAATCTCTTAAACCAACAGGTAGCAATGGCAACCGAAAGTTTCTCATGCCTAGCCTAGAATGCCTAGCCTAGAATGCCTAGCCTAGAATGCCTTGCCTAGAATCGGGGGGGGGGGGTATGAATGCACATCGTTTTTACTCGAACCCTGGGTCCTAATCAAGGTAAACATGATATTGATACTGGCCCAGATTAACATCTTGTTTTAGGAACTCACACATATTTCACTAAAAGCCCATTTAAAACTAAGTAACGATATTCGGTTGAAACACTACGTTTATTTATTTCCTGCTAAGCTGTTGACCTAGTTACTCTGTCGTAATTCATCAGAGGAATCATAGATCTAATGAAGGCATGAGTCAATGTGTCAAAGACTTTGGAAGAGTTTTGCAAGAAATAACTAAACGTAGTGTCAATTTTCACTAAAAATTCAATTAACATTATAAAAACATGAAATTTTCAGTTATATTATCAATGTTTTGTTTCAATAAAATGTTCTAACTGTTTTCATCCTTTATCTTCCTACCAATTACACGCCTTTCATTTCTCCATGTTTGTGCCATAATGCCATTGTTGCCTCATGCTTCTGTGCTTCAGGACATGAGCTGAAAATAAATAAATATATAAATTTTAAAATATTAATAAGAGGGATATAGTCCTACAGGTATAAAAGAGATATTTCTAGATTCATACATTACTGTATATCCTGGCTTTTATCCATGTTTTGGGTGGGCACTAATATTTATTATAATCTGATTGCATTTTCTGCTTAGTGAATCAATCTTTTGCTGTAATGTAATTATAACCAATTTCAATTTTTTAATTACCGTATAGCCAATTTCTGACCAATTATTAGTTTGACCTTCACACAGTCCAGAGCAGGATGGCCTTCCTTGCTTTTCCCTGTGACTGATAACTGGGCCAGAATATATTTCCAAATAAGGCTGACAATAAATTGGAAGTCTTCATGAATTACAGTAATAGATTTCTATATAGCACATTGTGTCGGTCACAAGAAACTACATATCACTTCAATATGCCATGCAAAAACTTGACAGATATAATGTAAAATCTCACTCTCTACAGGGGGAAATACATATTATTTCAATATTTCCTCAACTAATTCAAACTAGATAATACTGGGAATTGAACCCTGCGACCCTGGCAATATACAGTACACCAGCACACTAACCGACTGAACTATGGGAGCTTGGGTACAAGTTCAGTATATACCTGTACGACCATGGTGGAAATGCCACGAATGAAGTGAATGGGTTTATTACTGAGAATATTTGGCATTTACACTCAATTAAGGTGGCTCCTGATGGTTTTAAACATGAATGCATAACTATATTAGACTAAAGTACTTAAACGACCATCTGTACACGGTACGATTTATCGTATACGATTGTCATCTTGGTGTATGTGATCAAACTGTACACGCTGCATGTCAACATTCACCATCGAATCAGAAACAAGAATTATATGCCAGTACGACAATCATATACAACAATGTATGCCAGAATGACAATCGTATACGATGAATTGTATCGTGTAGAAGTACCATAAGGAAGCCTAGTTAGTAAGTACTCGTACTTACTCGTACCAAGACGAGTCAGGGGTGTGACACAGGCTAGTCTTGTAGTTGCATTTTTCTTAACTGGTTCCAGTCGGTTTATCACACTTACAATTTTCCTTCACTATAACTTTAATATGTCATCCAATTAATGTACACGTAGTGTAAATGCCAAATATTCTCAGTAAAATATCCATTCACTTCATAATGGCATAATACCACCATCATATAATACTGAACTTGTTGCCAAGCTCCTGTCATAGGACTGCATAATCCCAAGAGCTGTTGTTAGGCCTTGAAGTTATATTTTTCACAACCCATCTCAGTTGCATCTTCACACTCAAAGTTTTCCTTCACTATAACTTCAACATTGTCATAACTAAGTGCCAACCAGCAACCAGTTTCTCTTAGAATTAAATCAGTTTAATTGCTTTGATGAAGAGCAAGATTTAATATAATAAACAGTTCTAGTACAGTAATATTGGTGCATTTTCCTTCAGCTTCAGGGGCTTAACTGGCTCATAAGACCTTTTTCAGCAAACTTTCAAAGGTCTTTTATGAGCAATTGACGAAAGCTGATCAATATAAATGTTTCAACAGCGACTCACTCGACGAATAATGTCAATGGCGTCCAAAATTAATGGTGATTCGCAATTATGAAACACAGATTTAAGTATTATTAAACATTAAGACTTAAGAGAGCAGTAGATTATCACCAAAGTCATTAACAAATTATATACAACTCACCAGTCGCAGCAATCACGCGCCCCAGATACGCTTTCCAGCCACCTTTAGGCGGTTTGACCGTTTGACAACTGTTCATGTGAAAACAACAGTGATCAACTGCATGCCTTCTTTCTTCGGATTAACGAGCATAATCGCGAACAAAATCTTTAGCAAGGATAGTCGTCTAGTTGGTAGGAGTCCAGTGGATCAATACGTATTTCATCTCGCTTCTAGATAGGTTTCATACGTCAAATAAAGTTATAAAGATACGAGCTTCTCTTCGCACGCAGAACATGCAAGCGACGAATACGAAATATTGCGCCATAACATCACGTGTCACTCTGATCACGTGCTATGATAGGGAATAAAGTACGGTCGGCATTTTGATACCATGTTCAGAGAGATTTTAACAATGTTGTCAGATTGGCGGAGTCTGAGGATTTCAGTGTTATTTTAGACCAGATTGGTGTAATGTTAGACAGATTTGGTGTGTAGACAACCATATATAAAGACAATGATGCATTCAATTTCATTTATGATATTAGTGAATCAGCTATTCAGTTGTTTTTCATGCATTACTAAAACAGAATACAGAATAGTTCATAATTATTATATATATATATATATTATATATATATTTAATTACCAATTTTTAACTCAACTTATCCACAAATAAAGAAAAACTATACAATGACTCCAAGAAAGAGCATAATAACTCCAACAAAGAGTGCTATGACTCTAACAAAGAGTCCTCGGACTCCAACAAAGAGTGCTGTGACTCCAACAAAGAGTGCTATGACTCTAACAAAGAGTCCATCGACTCCTCCAGGAGTCCTATAACTCCTAGAAAGAGTTCATGGAGTCCACTAAAGTGTCATTTTGACCCCATGTTGGGGTCAAAACAACCCTTAGAGTCAAAACCACTCCTTGAAGGGTCAAAATGACCCTTCGAGTAAAGGTGCTGAAATGACTCCTTGGGGTCAAAACGACTCTTTTGAATTTACAGTGCAGGGATTTGACCAACTAACTCTTTGAACTGCTCAATCGCGTTTTTACTACTCTTATCTTTACTGTAGATCAAATTATTTCTCCAAGGTTTTAGAATTAGTTTGGGCTTCCCATACTCACCATCTTCGTTTATCGGTTTGAAAAAAATAGACCCTGAGTTCGTCACCTGTGACCTGTTGACTATTTTCCTCGACGCGTCGTCGCGACCGAGTCTTTTTTTTTTGTTCAATTTACGTATTTTCTCGTCTATTAGCTTGATTCTCTTCACATCGCTTTCTGTTAGCTCTTTGTTGAACGCTTTTAGCTCACCCAGTCTTCTCTCAATTTCATCTGCCTTTTCAAAAGCTAAATTGAAGCTTGTGTCATTGACGTCACCATATGGTCCCTGTTCGACAAACTCTACTGTTGGGACTTCTGTGTTAGTTCCCCCTATTGTCACCGTTTCACCATCGCCAGCGTCGATAAACGACGTCTCTTCTCGCCCACTTCGTCTTCTAGCTAGCTCACTTCTCATCCTCTTCGCGTGGTCGCTAACTTTGGCGTAATTAACACGAACGCTTTCCGACATATCTCTCATACCAAACCCCATGGTTATCTCGCTAAGCTTATCGTTAGTCTCGGTGAGCTCCTCTTCTAGTTGCTCAACACTCATGTCTTTGTACTCATCGAAGTTCCCCATCTCGATGTTGTCGTAATCTCCCCCACCCTCAGCCATATTACATTAGCTCACATTTTGAATATCGCTTTCTGATATCCACGAATTATGTTTGCTCTCATAACCCAACCATTTGACCAGCGCCATCTTCTTCCCTCTGACTTTCTTTCTTTTCAACACCTTTTCAACTCTGTACACATCGTCGCCATGTTTCTCACTGACCAGCGATAATTCCTGTTCATAAAATTTACCAATAATCTGTTCACCACTTATGTCCTCAATTTCGTACACATTCGGATCACCACGAATAACCTTTACCACTTTAAACAGCTCTTCAGTGAAGTTGGCTTCGTAGCCCTTTGTGAACACACTCTTGTATTTACTAATTCTCACTGACTCGCCAACTCTAAACTTTGGCAATGGGTTGTCTGCAAATTGATGACCAAACAAAGTGGTCCACACTTCACCCTCGTTTGACTTATCGACATCCTTCGGTTTCGTCATAATGCTTCGATTCACATTGCTATTATAATTGCTCACAAACTGGTCAAGAACGTCAATCCATTTGTACGTTCCACGGGTGTAAAAGTACTTCCACATAATACTCTTCAGACTTCTATTAAAACGCTCGACAACAGCAGCCTTTTTATCGCTCTTAGTGCTGAAATATTCAACACCACGTTCTTTCAACAAACTTTTCACCCCAACGTTGTAGAACTCAAGTCCATCATCAAATTGCGCTAACTTAGGCGTGGCTCCAAACCGATCTTTAAAGTCAACCAACAATTTTCCAACAGCCTTAGTCATGTTCTTAGTGTCTTTTCTATAAACTGCAATGCCAAAAGCATATCTACTCAATATTTCAATGCCTGTCAATATCCAATAATACCCTTTGTTCTGTTTTGAATACTTGCTCATGTCCACTAAGTCCATTTGGAGCTCTTCACCAAGAAATCCGACGAAGGTAGCGCGGAACTTATGCCTTCTCACGATGGGTTTGTACCTAGTGTAAGTGTCCTGCGCTGTCAACCATTCTTTCACTGTTTTTCTAGTTACTTTCAATCCGTCTCCCAATGCACTTTGATACAACCTCTCTGCGCCACTGTACCCTGTCTTGGGATTATAATAGATGTCTCGCAACCCTTGTTCTGTTTCCACACCGAGCTCCATATAATTCACACAATATACAGTTCCAATAGCACCGCGCCAATTTTGAGATCGTCGTTATTTGGTTTGACGCGAAATGTCATACTTGAGTAAACACCTTTTTTAATACCCACCTTGGACTCAATGTCTACATGACGTTGCACCGACCCTTTCAAAGACTGCTCGGTGGGTATTGGCAACGTTGTGATCACATTGCTACGCTTCCCATCAATACCTACATTGCTCTCGGTTTCAACAATGTCACACGAAACTTCTATGTACTTCAGACCTCTGTACATATCAACCTCGTTTGGGCCAATGTGCCACTGTAAGTCATTCTGAATCACCTCACCTCTCGCGAAACCAAGTAGAGGCCCAAGGGTGTCTAACACAGCTGAGCTACTAACCTTAACCCTGCATTTGCCTGTGGGTGTCAGTTTCTCTATCTCGAGACTCACCTTATGCTCGCTAGACTCTAGTTTTAAGACTTTGACCAACGCGTCGAAGCTAAAGTACCCTTCACCCACTTTAATCTTTTTAAAAGCACCTGCCCCAGAGTCGTCCAGCGCGAAGACCCGAATGCTGTCGTCATTTGTTGTGTTATGGTAGTCCCAAAACACAGTGGCTGTCTTGACCATAATGTATGGGTTATCGTGTATGACCATCATCGCGTTGTCAAAGGACACAACTTTTTCTTTGCCTTCAATGAATACCGTCAACTTTCGCATTATGTATAACATACGGTATATTATATGCAGAAAGCCCTTCATGACTACTATGGAAAGCATTACGAACGTGCGATGGCGAACACATCGAAGGCCACACACGACGCAAAGGCAGACCTCATCAAAAAGTACCCTCACGCTACTCTAAGCAAATTCGAGTTCTATCCAAATATTTCGCAAGACGGTAAAATCATGAGTGTTGACATATATTTCAGAAACAACGACATCCTCAGCACAGACATAACCAGCGCAACCTTCAAAAATGATAAAAACATGTGGAAGTGGCTACACAATAGTAAGTTCCCAATAATATGGCAAGGCGGTGGAACTATCCAACCACTACCAAAAGGTCATAAGAACCACTGGGGGCTTTGGGACGGCTACCCAACAGAAAACGTGTTAAATTATCCAGTGAATAACTTTAAAGTTTTTGTTAACCAAAATAACTACTTCATGTCAAAGCTACCAGTCTTGCAAATCACTACGTCAAAGACAAAATCAGAGTGGGATGACAACGAGTCTTACTATCGTGTTGTGTTTGCAACGTATTGTGCTAGTTTCTGTTGTGGAGTGTCGTTGCAACATTTGTCAGTGTCACAAGAAGTCCACCCCGTGGTCACAAGTGTGATGAGATTTCATTTGTACTTCACCATTAGGAGACTTCTCAGAAGAATGGAGGGTGGTGAGACCATGAGATCAATAAGTAGAGAGTTCAACGCTTCCGAATTGTATGGCAAGATTTCCAAAATTCCCAGAAAGCATTACTACCAGAATAAAGTCCTGAGCGATGGCACTTTAGGCGAATCCAGAGTGTACACACTCAACGACGTTCGGAACGATTATAAACGATACGTCGCGCGATTGTCAGACGGTTTTACCAACATTGGGCTGCAATATCTAAATCAGAGCATAGAAGCCTTTGTGTACTCCACACTTGGTGCGCAGGCGAGAACACGTGTGTCAGTCGTTGGTGGTTCTGCAGGAAGTCTAGAGACCCAACAAGAATTCCGCAAGTTGTTTTCTGACAGTGTTGTACAGTATGACGTGTCGACATGGATTCTCAACATGAATAAATCAATTAGAGACACCAACGTTGTCCAAAATCTCGCAGTGTCGCCAAGTACATGGTTGATGCCAAGTAACCTAGTGATTCTCAAGAATAAAATCGCTGGGTACAACAACTTATTAAAGATTGCTACAGAGTCCATGAAATTTGGAGTGAACACTAGCTTGAATGCAACAACACCAACAATTACGGCTAAAAAAGTCCACCAAGAAAATGTGGTGACTCACTCATTAGTAGTACCAACGACCGTGAAGAAAAAAGTTCACCAAGAAAATGTGGTGGCTAAAAAAGTTTACCAAGAAAATGTGACACCACTTCCTGTGAAAAAAACAGTGGCCACCACCACAAGCGAGTCAGACACGACAACGTTGGCGATAGTGTTAGGGTTCTCAGCAGTCTCTGGCTATCTACTAACCAAATACACCTTGAAGTAGTAATGAGTCTAAACTATGGGTATGAGTCTGACGACCCTCACGATAAAATACTAAAGAGAACGAAAAGACATCTGGACGAAGATCCCAAATTAAGTGTGACCGGTGGAAGGATGTCTGGACTAATAGACATGCGAGGCTCAGCGATAAAAAACGTAGCAGACCCAGTCGATGACTCAGACGTCGTCAATAAAAAAGTCTTAGAGCAATTGTATTTACCGCTTTACTTCAAAGTGCGACACCACAACGTTGTGTTTGACTTCAACACCAACACACACGCTGTGAAAAACGTGGACCTCCATAGTAACACCTCCAAAGTGAAAGCTATCGGTGACGCGACAAGTATGTTAGTGCAAAACAACTCAACCTATGGTCCCGTCGTTGGTGTCGACAGTCAAGGCCAAAGTTTTCTATCACCTGTGTTAACACCACTCCCACTTGAGTCAGGTCTTCATTTTAACTGCCCCAGTATGCAATGGTGCGACCTCTCCATTTTTGTTGTGGTGCGGTTACCTATGAGAGCCACAGGGTCAAATTGGGAGACAATTATATCGAACGACGACGGTCAGTGGGACAAGTTCATAGGGTACAAGACTGGCATGACTAATGGACTCGCGTATGGTGGTAGCATCCCAGCAATGGAGAGCATATGTACTATTCCAAGTGGCGTTGACCTCACAAAAGTGCATATGATATCAATACACTGGCAAATAAGCAATTCACACGTCAGAGTCAACAACATCAAGTCGACTGACTCAGACTTCATAGCGAATATGAAAAAGATAGGCACACCCTATGGAACAATTTTTGGAATACATCGACCAAGAATACCACTCGCACCTTATGCGTACCCATCGTTGATAGAATTCTACGGTGTGAAAATCGTGAGTGGCTACATGACAAACCGAGACATCATAATCATGGGTGGAGAAATGATGAAGGAATATGGTATAAAGTAAATGGGAGCATGTGTTTCGAGACCTCATGAAATATATAAGATAAATAAAACGACTGACCACATGTTCAAAGCTGGTGGGTCATTTGGTCGCGGTGATATAACTCTCGAGCTCCACGCTGAGATTGGTATGAGGTCTAAAAAGACTTACGGCAAACCTATTGTGTTACCAGAGTCAGACACTGTGGGAGTGGTGGGAGACGTGACCTAAGTTAAAATGGGTTGGTTTAGAAAGCTGGTTCGTAACGTTAGAAACTTTTTCAGACGACGTAGAAAACCGAAGACTAATAAAACACACCTGATGCGTTGGTACACAACAAACCAGATCTATAAAAAACCTAACGCCCACATCGAGTAGTTTTTTCTCGTGGAGGACTATATAGCGATGACTTCCACAGCACTTCAACTATTTGATTTCGACGGTCACCAAATCACAACGGTTAATCACAACGGTGATATATGGTTCAAAGCAAAAGAAGTCGCGAGCGCTCTAGGTTATGCTCAACCAAAAGATGCGGTTCACGACCACGTCGAACCTGATTGTAAAATGAAGATGGAACAGGCCTCGTTTATCAACGAACTTGGGGTCTACTCATTGACGTTCTCGAGTAAAATGGAGCGTGCGAAACACTTCGGAAGGTGGGTGCACTCAGAAGTCTTACCAAGCATTAGAAAGACTGTGGCTGACGTCGGTCTCAAACACAATCAGTTTAAAATGATCACTGAGTTCGATCTTCACACGAAAGTCGTTGGTTTTCTTAGGAAATATTATCCAGAAGCTATTTTGATAGCCGCTTGTGGTGAGAATCAAGATACTTCGAGTAAAAGAGTAAATTCGTGGAAAAAAGGTTACCAACGTGGAACGCCTGACTTGATTATTGCCAACGCAAACCGACAGCATAGCGGACTTGTGATTGAGTTCAAGAACCCAGGTGGCACAGGTAAGACATCCAAAGAGCAAGACTCTCTGTTGCTCAGATACAAATCCGCTGGTTATCTAACATTGTTGTGCGACTCATACGACGACGCTATTACCACGGTAATAAAATATTTCTTTGACGTTGGGTCTCAGTGTTCCCAGTGTTTTCGTAAATTTAAAAATAAATCAGCGTTGAGTAACCACGAGAGACACTATTGTAAAGAGACTTTTTAGACAGCGAGTAATAAGTCGAATTAGCACTCGTTCTCGTTGTTGAGACGACGTTTGAAGCGACAACTGCTCTAGCATTTTTTAAAGACGTTTTTTAACTCGATAAAAATATCTGCGAAACTCTCTCTCTTTATTTCACAAACCTTCTGACCGCTGTGTGAAAAAATGTTTCTATGACATTGGACGCTTCATGTGACCAATGTCTAAATTTAAAAAAGTGGGGTATCCGAGAACACCCTTAATTTTGCGTGGAAGGATGATGACGTCTGCACACTGCACGATATTGCTCAGCACCACCAACGAACGATGGTCCTGGATTACACCTCCAATTGAATGGTGCATCAACAGTTGTTCCGTAAGTGTCGCGACAAACGGCGCAATACGCTTTTAGAAATGTGATGTCGTCTGCTACTGGGAACAGTGTGTCGAGCTCACCAATTCTTTTTAAACGCTCTGTCGCTATGAGACCACAAATAATGACGTGAGTGCCAGCTTTGACATACTCGCAAATAACTGACAGATTAGAGTACCAATGGCCTTCGTCAATGCCGATGACGTCGTAATCAGCTATCTCAGAAGAGCTTGGGAGGTTGGTGATTAACTTCGCAGGTAAACTGTCTGATCCAACGACAATGGTCTGGCGATGTGTGGAGAACGTGTGGTCAGTTCGTCTAGTGTCGCCTGCGTTGTTCATGTAGAGGACTTTGAGCCCTGACTTACTTAACGTGAGTAGCCTACGGAGAGTCTCTGTCGTTTTTCCTGCGAACATGGGACCAATCACGATTTCTAGTCTACCGAGTTTCTTCATGATTACTATACCTCCAGAGAAATGTTCTCTCCTGTTGCGGCAACTGTTGTTCGTTGTTAAATATCCGCTGAAGCTCTAAGTTTTTAAGATGAGACCTCGAGCTCTCGTGTCTCAAGCGATGCAGTGGGTCGTTGGTGACCACACCGCATGGGTGACAGGTGTACACGTTTTCATCTCTCGCAAAGTGTCTGTGGGCGGGCGAGAGTACGTGGTCCCTGATGTCGTCCACACCTAGTATTTCCTTACACCCAACCTTGCAAACGTGAACGTCGCGGCGAGATCTAGCCACGCTTTGGCTTTGGTTGGGCATGGTTTCCATATAAGGGTCACTAAGAACACTTGGAGGAAGTTACCGAGTAACGTACCGTTGGACCCACTAGGGTTGTTCAAGTAGACATCACTTGCTAACATAAGGTACTTGAATGATGAGTAACACCACACAGGGATTATGCTAGCTAATCTATCAGCAATCTCCTTGGCTCTATCTTCTCGAAGATCGATCCAAGTGTCGTGAAGATGCCTCGCACAGTCGACCTGGGGGATAGGCTGTTTTATTAACACCTCTTCACGTCTGAGGTCGAGCAGATTGTATATTGAAAAGTACTCGTTTAAGACGTTGGGTCCATTGTCGACTCGTGGGGTAGACACACTGACAAAGGCTGTTCTCAGCAAGCGGTCAATAACCTCTTCGCTAACCTCTCGGTCTTGAGTCATTATGTTATACTCCCAGAAAAAATCCTAATTTTTTTAGCGCGTTTGGTCTGGAGCTGTGAGATACCTGTGAGGTCAACTGTGAGATACCTGTGAGGCCAACTGTGAGTAAGATAACACGTGATAGTGTATTAGATGGCTGAGGACCCACAGACGGCTGTTGAAGCTAAGATCACAGCTGATGTGAAGAGTGTTAAGGTGAAGGACCCAAAGCGTGTCGCCGCTGGTAAAAAGTTGGCTGAGATATCGAAAGCTGCGAAAGAAAAGAAAATGCGTGAAACGATAGTCAACGAAGAACAGGGTAGTGAGTGGAGCTATGGTTACATTGTTGGAACACTCGGTGTTATCATTGCTGGTGCTTCACTATGGTACACAATTAGCAGTGAAAAAGAGCCTGTGAGTACCGCACCAGCACCTGCGTCAGAGAGTCATAAAACTCGTCGTCCAGCGTTAGACACATTTGATTCTTGAACAAAACACACGACAATGTATATGGCTGCGATCGATCGAAAAGAACTTATGAACGAACTGTATGATGCGCTACTTGTTACGACTGGTGCTGTGGTAGTGAGTATGATTTCTAAAAGGGCTTTGGGAGAGCCATTGGGAACACCAGAGACAGTGAAAGGCACAGTGAAACTTGCTGCAGCTGTTGGTGCAGGAACGCTGCTAGTAAAGTGGGTGCAATCGAAAAAGTGGATACCGACAGACCCATTCAAATCAACGTAAGTTAATGGTAAGCGTTGTGGCTGGAGGGATTTTTAATGCAGTGGCTTTTGCAGGCGCTGGCTTTATGTTCTCGAAGTTTAATCACACAGGCTATGAAGCTGAGATGAAAAGACACAACCATGCGTTGGAACAGTTAGCCAGTGCGAAAGAAGTGTGGTTTGAAAACGAAATCGCTAAGAAAGATCAGATCCAGCGTTTGCGACAACAGCTCTCTGACGCTAATGCTGACATCAATGACACAAACCACGCGTTGGAAGAACTTAGAAGCGTAATGGCCATACGGTACAGCGGACGAGTGTTCACTGACCTCCCGAGGATTGCGGATTACTACCAACCAAGTGCGGAAATGAAGGATTACCAATTGTTGTTTGTTAGCGCGCTAGGTTTGGGTAGTGGAATAGCGGTATGGGTACTAGTTCGGTGAAAAAAATGTTGGAGTAGTATAAGCGATGGACAAACTTATGAGGCAGATGAGTTATGGCTTGACAATTGATGAGATCGCGAATGAGACGCAAATTGAGTGTGGAGGCACCTTCAGGATTCACTACTGCTCGGATTGCGACGTTGTGAAAAACATGACTGAGTGCGGTGGGTACGCATGTCCAAAGTGTGGCGACATCGAATGGGGCTACGTTCAGAGTTATGGTGACATGAGACTCACGCGACTAAAAAGCGTTCACAAACGGTCTTGGTGGATGGGGAGGAGACTACGGAACGTTGTGAAGGGTGAGCACCTTGAGTTGATAAAAGAGGACTTCCTGAAAGTTGTCAATGTGCTGCACTCATGCAATTTGATAAAGGGTAGAAATGTTAGCAGATACGGATACTACATTATTAGGTTGTGTCATAGAAGACAACTCGAGACACTCAAGAAGGTGCTTGACCTCAAAGACGGGAAGGTGAAAGATAAGTTCGACGACAATTTGTTTGGGGTGGTGTACCCAAAGCTGGGATGGTGTGAAAGTGGTGATATTTATTACAATGAGTGGGCTAAGAAAAAAAGTGTAGTGTAAGTATAAGCCAATGAGTCAGACTGTGAGAAACCCACTGACAAAAAGACGGGCGCATAAGACGAGTGCAGCCGTTGTCAACTCACTAACAGATGAAGCGACCAACGTTCACGGCTTCTTTAGAGATCAAGAGGGACAACCTGTAGTCGAAGACCTCGCACCGTCAACGCATCTGTTGGATCGAGCACTGAGAGGGTTCACGAGGTCCTATGAAGTCGAAGTAATTGACGACAGAGACATCAATCAGGTAAGTGGTAGTAGAAGTGCTGTCACTAACCTTTTGAGACGTGAGCTGGGTGAGACCAACGGAATGAAAGTGGTAGAGACAGTCAAGGTCACTTTTGAGAAAGTTTTAGAGCGTGATAAGACCACATACAAAACTGCCTACTTTAACAGCGAAACGTTCGTCGTCATTAACGAGCTTGACATCGAGGGTGTCGCCAATCGTGGGTCGGAGCAGATTTTGACGCGGATAGCTGGGTGGCTATCTGAGGGGTCTGGATGGACTATCGACAAAATAGATGCGCACTACGTCAATGTCGCTATTTACAGACCTTTGCATGGGAGTAGCTACATTGCGTTGCCAAAGGAGCTGTGCAACAGTATGAAGGGCTTGATAAACGTAAATAACGATGATGATAACGAGTGCTTTAGATGGTGTCACCTTGCACACAAATTTCCTGTTGGAAAAAACTCTGACAGAACGTCAAAGTACGTCAGACATGTCAGTGAGCTGAATTATGACGGAATTGACTTCCCAGTCACACTCAAAGATTACAACAAGATCGAAAAGGCTAACGAAATTAGCGTCAATGTTTTTGGGTACGAAAATAAGCAGCCATTCCCTGTGTACGTTTCTAAGGAAGCGTACCCTGACCATATGGACCTACTGTTGATAACTAATGATGTGGGCAACAAGCATTATGTGTACATTCGTGACTTCAACAAATTCATGCACCGGCAGACAAAGCACGAGGCGAGAAAGCACTTTTGTAGGTATTGTTTGCAGTGTTTTACCCGAGCGGACGTGCTTGAAAGTCATATTGAATTGTGTTTGGTCATCAATGGGAAGCAAGCTATTAAAATGCCGCAAAAAGGTGCGAAAGTGAAATACGAGAATTTTAGCAGACAATTAAATGTACCATTTGTGGTGTATGCAGATTTCGAGGCTATCACACAGAAGGTGCACACAGCGACACCATCAAGCGAGCGTAGCTACACAAATGCTTACCAGAGGCACGTTGACTGTGGTTATGGGTATAAACTGGTTTGTTGCTACGATAACGAGTACAGTAAGCCAGTGAAAGTGTATCGCGGTGAAAACGCAGTCAACAAGTTCATTGGGGAGATGTTAGAAATTGTCGAATATTGTAAAAAGACATCTGAGAGTCACTTTAACAAAGAAATGGTGCTGACTGATGAGGATAAGAAGAATTTTGACGAGGCCAAGAGTTGTCATATTTGTAGCGTTGAGTACACCAGCGCTGACGTTAGAGTGAGAGACCACTGTCACGTGTCAGGTAAGTACAGAGGGTCCGCGCATCGTCAGTGTAACGTGAACTTTAAGTTGACCGATAAAATCCCTGTGATCTTTCATAACTTACGTGGCTACGATAGTCATTTCATCATGCAGGAGATTGGCAAGTTTGGTCAAGACATTAACGTGATACCGAACAACATGGAGAAGTACATGGCGTTCATGCTTGGAAAAAACTTGGTGTTCTTGGACAGCTTTCAGTTCATGAGTAGTGGTCTAGACAACTTGGTGAAGAACCTACCAAGGGACGCTTTCAAACACACGTCAGAAGTGTTTCACGACGACGGGTTGGCACTTATGACAAGAAAGGGGGTCTATCCTTATGATTATATGGACTCCTTTAATAAATTCGACGAATGCGAGCTACCCTCCAAAAAGGACTTCTACAGCATTCTGAATGACGAGCATATTACGGAAGAAATGCACGAGCGCGCTTGCAATGTGTGGGACTACTTCGACGTTGAAAACATGGGTGGGTACCACGACCTGTATTTGAAAAGCGACGTGCAGTAGTATAGAGAGTGGGGCTACGGGCTCATTTTTTACATATTCAATGTTGAACGCGAATATAACACAGGGCGAAATCGCACATTTACCATGATTTAATCAAAAGCTTATAGTTCGTAAACGGCCCTTTAATATCTTTAACCCGATGAATAAATAAGTTAAAGGTTCCTTTGTCTTTAATACTGCTTTAATATGCGTTAAAGAATGATAATATGTATTACACATCTTTACTTAGGTATAACCCAAAATTTAAAGGAGTTTAAACATAATTGCGTCTTTAATACTGGTTTACTCTGGAGATTAAAGACAGGTAACGATAAGTTATCTTTACTTGTCTTTAATGCTCACAGAAAACCTATATTAAAGGTAAAATTATATTTAAACCAAAAAAAACACATTCTCTTTCCGGTTAACCCTCGACTTCCGGTTACGTTATGGTTATATCAGGCCTTCTTACCCCCTCCCCCCCTTCCGCTTTGGTTTATGTTAATGGTTTATCCCAGTCGTTTTTGGTCGCTTTCGAAGCATAATAGACATGAGTGTTCCAGCAAAGATCAATCCCAGATACTTTCTTTGCGCGCATTGTAATGAAAACGTTTCAGAATCGACTTACAGAAGACATATGAAACGCGTTTACATTCAAAAGAAGCATTCCTCGTGAGGACGTGCAGGGGCTGTCATCATCATCCTCGTCGTCTGATTCAGAAGCTGAAATAATCAATCCATTTCAAGGTGGGTAAACGTCATCTAACCAGGCAAGATCAGATGTTTTGACAGTTTGTTTACTTTAGTCTTCAATTTAATCTGCATTCTAGAAGATCTCGAGGAAGAAGGTACTATGGTGGAAAATAACTCATCTGTATCAAAACCGCTAGCGGATTCTTCACATGTTTGCGAAAATTTGCGAAACGCACAGAACGTAAGTTTCAATTTTTATCCCAGGATAACATTACAATCGTGCTTTACTAAGAATTCCATAAAATTATATGTAAGACAAAAGGTCATCTTTCAAATTCGTCTGTGACTTTCTAGTTTTGTCAGAACCCCATGATGTAGCCAGATAAATTTATACTAGCTGTTGGTGTTCTGCCGAAACTGTTAAAGGTTGGTGTATGGCTGTACATCAACTTTTATAGTATTCTATTTGTATTTCTACGATTTGCCTGCGCAGCACATTTACGCCTATATTAAGTTTTAACACTCAATATGAAACAGACATGTTTTGCATAAACAGTACACATCCTGTAAATTGTCCCTATCTCACTTGTGTGTGACTGACCATGTGTTGTTCAGTATTTGACCTTCGTGTGAAGTCATTATTGTATAGTATTTTTCACAATTTCGATATAATACTCTCTCATTCTGCTGCTGAAGTATATTGTAGAATATAGTGGTTGAGCAAGCTAAAAGTGAATATTCTTGCACTGAGTCAACAGGTTGAAAGCTCACCAATAAGTAATAAACATGGTCGTTACTCAAAATATTTCTTACTGTTACAATTTGTCACCATGCAAACATACATATATATTATTTACCGGCTGGGAGGTCCGTATGGAGAAATATTTCCCAAGGTTTCAAGTGAAATTATGTCGAGTGGCATTGGACAGCTCATTAGCCAATCAGAAAGCAGGATTTGGTACGATACAGACCAGAACAAAATAAATGGAATTAATAATTTATGTCGTACATGTAAAGGACGTACCCTTTTGTGTATGGTTAACTTGCACATTCCATACCGAAAAGTTACTGACCTCTAGACAGAAAGCAGGATGATATGGTTGGATAATGACACTGAGAAAATAAATATGTTGATATTAAATTTTTATTTCCTATTTATTTTACTCTAGGTTGGTGATACATTTTATGTGACATTAGATAGTGACCTAGATGAGAGTGACAGTTCTGAAAACCAAAGTGATCATGATTTGCAATCCAATAGTGATAGCAGTGAGATTTGGGATGATATGCCAGAATATCTATTGGATGAAGATCTTCAGTCACCACCTCCCATACCTGAACCAACTTCAAAGAGGACAAAGTCCCATGTGGTGCACTCACTTTTGCAATGGATGCTATATTTTCTTTTAGTTTGGCAAAGCATTACACATATCAGTGACAATGGTCTAACGTGGCTTTTACAGTCCCTGTTTCATTTTTTGAAAGCCCTTAATATTCAAATGCCCAATGAAATCCTTGTGGAGCTAATAGCTGTCTTCCCATGTTCGCTATATATGGTGAGGAAGTATTTAAGTTTAAACAGAGATAATTTCACAAAATACACCGTGTGTCCAAAATGCACTAAATGTTATCATTATAATGAATGTCTTTCTGATTTAAATGGACAAATAGTTGCAAAACATTGTTCTAATGTTTCATACTTACGGGGACGGCCACAGACATGCAACTCTCAACTCGTCAGGAAAGTTGTTTTGAAAGATAAAACTGTGAAATATTACCCTTTTCACTATTATTGCTACAATGGAATCATCAACCCACTCGAAGGCATATTAAAGAAACAAGGCTTTGTGGAAATGTGTGAGGAATGGAGAAAAACTACTCAATCTGACTGTATGACTGACATATATGATGGGAAATTGTGGAAAGATTTTAAAACATTCAAGGGAACTGACTACCTAAACACCCCAAGAAATTATGGATTAATGCTCAATTTTGATTTTTTCCAACCGATGAAACACCGAAAGGACTATTCTGTTGGTGTACTTTACATGGTGCTGCTAAACCTTCCACGATCTGAACGCTTTAAATGGGAAAATGTCATTGTTGTTGGCATAATCCCCAATATGGATAGTGAGCCTAAGACCCTAAATGAATTTTTAAAGCCTGCTGTTTCTGAACTTCGAGCACTGTGGAAAGGAGTATACTTACAGAATAGCCGTTGTTCCATTCCACTGAATTTCAGAGCTGCTATTCTCTGCACATCGTCTGACATACCAGCATCTCGCAAACTATGTGGCATCAAAGGTCACAGTGGTGAGTTAGGATGCTCAAAGTGCCTAAAAAAATTTCCAGGTAAATTTGGAGAAAAGAGGGACTATTCAGGCTTCAATCGAGATAACTGGGAAAAGCGTACAAATGAAAGTCACAGAATAACAGCTGCAAAAATCCAGAAGTGCAAAACAAAGGTACAGGCCATTGACCTCTCAAAGAAGTTTGGTATTAATTTTTATTCAAGTCTTTTGGATCTGGAATACTTTGACGTAATACGTTTCTGTGCCATTGACCCAATGCATAATTTGTTTCTTGGAACAGCCAAATATGTTTTTAAGTTGTGGGTTACTGAGGGTTATCTCAGTAGGCAGCAACTACAAAGCCTTGAAGCAAGAATTGAATCAATGGATGTTCCACCACATATCGGTAGACTGCCAAAGAAAATAGCATCTAATTTTGGTTCCTATACAGCTGAACAATGGAAAAATTGGACACTGCTTTATTCCCTGTTTGCCCTAAAAGGCATTCTGGACGACACACACTTAAGATGCTGGCAAACCTTCGCGTTGGCATGCAGATACGTGTGTAAATCTGTTTTGACAGAAGCTGATATTATAAAAGGGGATGGGCTTCTCCTTAAATTTTGCAAACAGTTTCAATCTCTTTATGGTCAAAAAGCTGTGACACCAAACATACATTTACATTGTCATTTGAAGGAAAACATTTTAGATTATGGTCCAATACACAGCTTTTGGTGTTTTAGCTTCGAAAGGTACAATGGTATTCTTGGTGGAATTGCAACCAACAACAGGTCAGTGGAACTACAACTGATGCGCAAGCTTAATATTACACAAGCACTAGGCCATATTTCTTTACCTAATGAGTTTAGTGAATCATTTCAAGAAGTAATCACCAATATGAGAGGCCAAGCAGGAGACTCAGTTCAAGAATCAAGTCAGCCTTTATTACACCTGTTAGAGTACTCTAAAATGGATTCAACACTACCACTAGGAAACATTGACTGGAGTAACATTTCTGCCATAACAATGCCTTCAAAGTACAAAGAAAGTAGTTTTGACAGTGATGATCTAGAAGTGCTTTTAGAAGTCTACATTATCATGTTCCCTGAATGCATCATCCTCCTTGAGAATCTGAGTAGAACACTCAAGAAATACAGCACTTTGAAAATATTTGGTGTACAGTATGGATCAAAGGCAGATTACCGCAGCAGACGTTCAGCAGGAATTGTTGCTTCATGGCCCCAAATTGATGGAAAGGTGAATCAAATTAACTCAATTATGACATTTGGGACAGTAGACTTTTATTTTTCTCACACTGTGGTAGTAGATGGAGAATATAAGAAGTATTGTTTTGCATGTGTGACTTGGTATATGCCATCTGATGACACCATCTATGCTGGATTTAACCCGCTTTTGGTTGCATGCAAGAACAATGTAATGCCAGGAGGTCCCTCAAGGTTTATACCAGTGCAAAGGATCTCTTCCCAGTGCTCATTTGCAACAGTTAAGAATGGCAATGGAGAAGAAAGATATATTGCTTGCCCTTTCCTAAAACATTTTAGCCAGAAAAACTAGAGTGTCAGTTATTACTTTACTTGAGAAAGCATGCAGAGTATTAATGAATGCTAAAATTTACTTTAGTTTTAAACTAAAAGTGACAGTACATCCTAATCAAACATGTCAGCCTGGTTGGCTTGGCTCGGCTCACATAAACAACCCCTACAGCATGAGCAAGTCTAGCCTGTGTCACAGCCCTGACTAAGTAAGGTGTGTGAACACTCACATGATTGCTTGTTCCTGCACCAGAAGACTGGGGAAGAATAAATCCCCTAAATATGCTAATTATTATTAGCTCAAAATGTATGCAATGAGGCAAAATGATACAGTACAGCATTTTTATGTACATGTCTTTTCCTGCTAATTTACTTTGTATATTAGGTGTTATTATAGGTGTAATATAAACACATAACTTTTTAATGTTGCATAAATTATTTCCCCCAAAACATGGGATTTGATTTATTCACAGAACAAGCAATCACACAAGTGTTCACAGACCTTACCCTTGGTGAGTCAGGGCTGTGACATATGCAGGCTAGAGCAAATCTTGAATCTGCAGATCTGTCACTATACAGTACAGTATACATGTACTTTCTTTTTGCATATTATTAAAATTCCCTGTAAATAAACTTTAAATATTTTAGATTATACAACAATTTTTCAGAATTTAGTGTACTGTATTTCCTTTATTAAGCCCCGCCCTACAATAAACTCCTATTTTGATGGCATAAAATTAATAAGCCACTTGCCCCTGGGGCTTAGTAAAGGAAATACAGTATGTGCACAATTGTATAGTAAATACATGTAGCATCCAATTTACCACTTTGAACAGAGACTTGAAAAGGCTCACAGGGGACAGATTCAACATTTTGTATAAAGAAAACTGCAGAAGATAAGTGAAAATGCCAATTTGTTATAACACGCAGCCAAAGAAATAAAACACAAATAAACTTGTACAATCAAAATATCCCCTGTAACTACCCTAAGGACCTTTGTGAGAATCTTTCCAAAGTGGATAATTCACTGTACCTGTATATAATATTGTAAGTGCTGGTAATTAAACCTTAACTAGCTGTTGGTGATAAACTATGTAACAGCATACATGTCATTTCAACAGCACTACAACAATATACTAGTTGATTGTGTCATTCCACATATAACTATACCTGTACTGTACTGTACATCAGGGGGAGAAAAGTACACTTGATTTTAGCCAAGAGAACACTGGGTTTTCTATCAGTTTCATTCAGATGAGGGAAACAATCAGACTAGTCCAAGTTTGATTCAATTATTAAGTGGTTATACATTTATTACTATCAGCTTGTCGATGATCTGCTCAACACTAGGCCTTCTCTTTGGTGTTCCATTAATACACGATGCAGCTATAAGTCTAAGATTTTCAAACTTGTGATAATGACATATTAGGGAAATAATTAGGCCAAATGCATAAACGTCACTTGCTTTCGTTGGAGGATGGGTACCATATACAATTTCAGGTGCAATATGTTTGTGATGCTGAATATATTTCTCCTGTTCCCTCACAGATAGCTTCTTTACTTTTGCTTCACATACCTTTTTCATTTTGCCAAAATCTATGACAATAGGAAAGTATTCCCCACCAACATCATTGAAAACAATATTGTCTCCTTTAAGATCACAATGAATGTAATTATTTTTGTGAAAGTGAAGAATTGATTCAGCACATTTCAACAATGCACCTCCCCACTTGTTTTCAGTAGACAATAAATTATTTTTTGCAGCTTCTGCAAGAGTCATCGATTTATCATTGATCCCGTAACACTCCATAACCATGAAATATGGTTTGCTATCAGTACACACTCCAAAAACATAGGGCAAACCTACAACAAAATTAAAACATGCGATCTACTACTGTATGTAGTTTAACAGTCATGTGTATTCTAAAAACAAAGATGTTATGCCACTACAGTACAAGCTTTACACACACAGTTTGATTATTCAAACTGAAACAGTGGAACTTGACCATCTTTTAATTCCAATATTTTGGGTTACACATCAACATTTTGTTCCTTCATGTAAATCCTAAGTATAGAAGCTTAATCCATTCCAGCCTAAGACAGTGTAAGCCTATACACCTCTAGAAGTTATCATCCAATAACATGTTTGGATTTAATCACTCAATTGTGCACTGTTTTGATTGGTTAACCTATCAGTTTTAAAAACCTAGGATGCATGTGTTGCACACAATTTTATCAGATTGTGTTTTATCCTGGTATGGGGTTGGTTTTAGCAGTACTAATTACTGTAGTTAATATGAGATACAATGATTGGCCAGATGATAATAAAAGGCAAATTACTGTATAAATAAATGTATTTGAAAAAATATTTTCCATACACGATAAAGAAAATTCTAGATAACAGTTTTAAAGTATATTGTGAATCCATGCAAACTACTTGCAAACCTATGCATGAAGCCCACCGCCCACGAATCACAGCAAACCAGTCAGGATGCAACGTGATTGGTTGAATATTGCATTAAACCTGCAAACGTAGTTTGTCTGTGACTAGGCTAGGGTGAATATGTAGAATACAGATGTGTAATATTGTATCGAGCATCGAATATTGTTGAACACAACCCTTTTATTGTTGTGCTACGATTTTATTAATTTACCAACTAAGGTTATTAGCATACTATATAGCTGTGGGCAAGCTGTCATCATCCTATATATTTTACCAAATACTGGCATGAATACTATAGAATTTAAAATATTCAAGAAATTAGCCTTAAAAAGAACTTAAATATTTTCTGGGGAATGCCTGGACCCCTAGATAATACACCACAACAAGTTAGCAAACCCGTCAAAAAAACCTGGATCTGCCCCAAGATTCTTCAAACATAAATCATACTCACTGTAGTTCTATTGTTGGCCTATTTTCTAATAACTACTGCTTCGACTATATATACTTAAACAAATTGACAACATACTGTACGTACCATCATGATCAAAACCATTAATCATTGCAGCTTCTTTAGTTACTCCATCAGATGTTGTTTGGCCATTAAAGTATTTCACAGCAACAACTTTTCCACGATACAATTTTTTCTTGCAACATCCAAACCTTCCTTTTCCAAGAATCTCATCCATAGGAAAATCTTTTAAATTGTTTCTATCAATTTGGCGTAGTTGCCTATGAAAAAAAGAGAAAAAACTAGTCTTTTCTCAAACAAGCATCGGTCCCACTGAATAAGCCCACTATTGAATAAGCGTCCTATTGCAAAACAAAAGGAGGATCAGAATCTTAGTGAGTGAGCCGTGTTGGCCATGTTAGCAAAACAAATACAGTACTGTAATTACAAAACACGGCAACATGGAGATCAAGTAAAATAATTTAATGGCAATCTCTGCATTTTCGCTCCCAGTATTTAAATAACTCCCACAATATGAAATCCCAACTAAGACTCTTCGGTGGGTTATGGCATACTTTTAAAAGATACAATGTTCTTTGAGTTTAATATATCCATGACTTTTGATTCCTTTTGTCAAATCAATTTCACAAACAAGATAAAATATTCATATCAGTAATACACTGGCTTGTCATTGTAAATATTCTCCCTATTTATCGTATTGTAATAATTTAACCTGATTGTTGCATGGTTCCAAGGAAGAACACGTATTTGGTGATTGTGATGTTTTTATTATTCTACTATAATTATGCACAATGTATATTATGTATATTATGCACAATTATATACACAATGTATATTATGCACGATTATATACCTTTATTGCTTTAATTCTGCCTTGGGCAATATTGAACTTTGGATTTCAACATCTTGCCATATTTGGCTCCGATGAATCAAATCTCTCTCTTTATATATACAGTATATATATATATATAATATATATATATATATATATATATATATTGCACAGTTATTATGCATATATTATAAACACCAAAGAAATACTGTGCATCGTACAGTATCATATTAAACACCAAACAGAATAGACAAAGAAATACTATATTAAATCAGGCTGATAGGTTTCAAATATGAATAAGTACTTACAATTCCTTTCGTGCTTGGGATCTTTCTCTGCACCACTTCTTCCAGTAAAAAATTGCTTTCTTCTTGTGCTCTTGTGCCCGATTTCTTTCCCTCGATAACTCTTTGGTGAATTGATCATTCGCCAATTGCAAATTCTTTCTGGTCTTCTCTCGCAACTTAGTGCTAAAAGTTTTCATTGACATCTTCCTTTCTTCTTGTCGTTTTCTTTTCCTTCTTCTGCTCCTTTTGCGCCGTATTTCTTCGATATTGTTGGGTCTCGACAGGCGTGCTTTCTTCGCCAATGGTATTGGTGGTTGATCTTCGCATTCTCGCTGTTCTCGCTGCAGTTCACCAGAGGCAAGTGTGCCACTCGCCATGTGAAATACCAGACTAAAATGCGCCATTTCAGCCAGTTCTACAGCGAGGACATTGAAAACGTGAAAGGAGCATCGTTGATGCTTGATATGACTTTTCCTACGATTGCTAAACCACTTGCATAAACCAATTTCGCTTTTATATTATTACTACTTCCCGCTCATTTTCCCGCTCAGTTTAATTCCGCGGGTCATTTTCAAGTAAATAGCGGGTCAGCGGATATGGTACAATTGCCCCCTCTCTACTCCCGTAAGGCAATAATTATGTCCAATAATTTCGCTTTAAACTGCCTGATAGCGGTAAATTTGGTTGTTTAAGGACCTTTAAGCAAGTTATTTAGTAACAGTTAATATCATATGTTGGAGCACGTAGTTCCACATGTAAATTTACTCACTAAAATACAAAATAACACACATTGAGTTGTGAAACCTTTCAGAACCAATGATATTACCATCCTGTACCTCCCTTAGAGAATTGCAAGACGTATTAACATGGTTTAATTTCCCCTTAACTTCCCTGTAAGAGGTGAATTACATTGTTTGGGTTATTCAGCAAGATAAAACTTTCTATTCTGGATCGTTTTTATTTCCCCTGGATGTATGTTTACACACCACAAGAAAACATATATCTTGGAGATTGTTTACCGTCCCCACGACAGTATTTAAATACTTCGCGCCTAAAATTTGACGAATCAGAACGGGTTAAACCATTGTCCCGCCAAAATTAACTATAAAACCGAAGGACATCAACCGTTTGGCCTCTTTCTTTGTGCTCGAAGCGTTGGCAAGTAATATTTGAATCATTTATAAGCTCATAATATTTACATATCAAACAATGGCGGATATTTCCCTGAGCGACCAGTATGTCCTACTACTTAACGACGTTGTGAAGGAGAACAAGGCTCTGGGCGAGAAGATTATACAGACAAGCCAGTCTGATCAAGAGGCTCTGCGAGACTTGTCAAACAAGGTCGAAAGCCTGGCTGCCAAGGTGTCGTCGATATCGGAGCAGAGGAGACGAATTCGGCAAACTGGCGGTGGAAGAGTCCATGTGCCAAAGATGTGCAGTGTAAGTTAAAACAGTTATTTCGTTCAAATGTGTTTACAGGCGAAAAATAGCAAAATCAGACAGTCGTTCGGTCTCTGATCGACTTTGAACGATCCGACGATTTCATACCATCTTAGATCTACGACTACAGGTATCTCATATCACACTCGTTTAGATCGACCTAGTTCGCATTAGACTTAGAGTGTTCACATTCAGATCGCTTTTGAAATAGATCGATCTCAGATCGCACGCTTTTTCTGTAGTGGTCTATTTAATACATATTGCGCGAACTGTCATATAGTAGTTAAAACTATGCCATTTGAATGCTTTTAGAATGATGTCCGCAGAAAAATAAAGGTGCTGGCACAATCAGCTGATGAACAATTTCAACTTCGAGTAAATGAAAGGTAATTACCAAAATATATTCTGAAAATGGATGCCTGTGGTTATAATAATACATAATATTTCTTGATATCTGTATATGCTTCATCTAGAAATATAATTTTTTATTATAACAGTTACCTATTTTGTTCATGTGAATCCAGCTTTGCTGAGAGAGCTATAAATGCCAAGTCTGTATTATTCAGTTCAATTCATATGGCCAGCCCACACTGTGTGCCATTATTTCTTTAGTCGTAATTTATAAGCCATACTCTGGCATGTGATACTGGGCTGAAAATGAATTAATAGCACTTTCAGGAGATGATGTCAGTAGCCATGTTTGTCCACATTTACCCATAATTATTGCAGCCATAACAAAAGAAGTAGCCCATTTGCAATAATTTGCAAGTAAAATTTGGTTTGTTTGTCCACATTCTGAGCTATTAATAGCATCCACTTAACGGGCTATTGAAACCCAACAACAAAAGGAAACGTTACATCATGGGTGGAGAGGGAGGGTGAGCATGTCATTTATCCTGGTCAGTGCAGCAAGCAATCGTCTTCTGGACGATTCTTTTTAGTAACCACGAGAGATGCCTATATATGTACTATGATATACAGTACATCATAGAACTGCATGCTAACCCCAATACAACTTAGATCCTAACACCCTGCCCAATGGGTTTTCTAACCCTAACCCCCATGATACAGGAAAGCTAAGTAAAAATCCTATTACTAACCTTAATACTAATAAAAGGATTGTCCAAAACGATGATTAATTGCTTGCTGCTGACCGATAAATGGTGTGCTCTCCTCCCGTGGTGTAACGTTTTTTGAACAACAAAGCCTGATTTCCATTTGTTTGTTAGTGGCAGTTGCTATAGACTAAATCAAAGAATTGAAAAAATAATATTTGGACTATTGTCTTTTTCTCAGTACTGAATCAGAGCACAATCTGGCAGTGTTTATTTGTGTAAAGGACGAGCTCCATCTGGAGTATGGTGGAGAAGAGAAGTCTCCTTGGACATTCATCCAAATCAAAGGTACAGTATAATTATCAATCAATATAAATATCAATAATTTTTTTCTGGTCTGTATCCTACCAAATCTTGCTTTCTGATTGGCTAACAAGTGGTTCATATCAGCCCATACAACCGCTTGACATTATTTCAGTATATGCATTTATAATCCATAAAATATTCTAAAAACATTTGAAAATGAACTCAAATGAGACTGAGCATATTGAAAGACATATAAGTTTGTTTTTTATCTGAAAAGAGACTTACAATAGCTCTCAATTTCCTTTGATGAAGGTAAAAGCAGAGACTTTCCTTTTTTGTCCACTAGAAATACTGATGATGACCAGTAAAATAATTGCCAATATATTATTGAAAAAAATAAACAAATGATTTATTGTTTTGGTTGGTCCGTATTGAGAAATATTTCCCTTGTTCTCAAAAATGTCCCTAGGCCTGCGACCTCAGGCCGTTTTTGAGACCTTGGGAAATATTTCTCCATTTGGACCTCCCAGCCGATAAATAACATATATATTTTCAGTACCATACTACCATTATACAATAATATTATTATGTATACTGTATGTGGTGTGACTGTCAGTGAGCTACTCTGTAACATGTTGCTTAAAGCTCCCGATATTGTGAATACAATTTTGTGGCACTTGAAATCGAAATACATAAGTTCATTTACAGATGATCAGATTCATTTCAAATAGATTATCAGATTCAAATAGTCTTTATCAGATTCAAATAGATCATCAGATTCAAATAAATAATCTGAATCTGATCATCTGGAAATGAACTTATGTATTTCTATTGCTTATTAGTTATATGCATCATAACCACCCCTTATTTGATTTTGTTTTCAGCTGCCTATAAGACCTATGTTAAATCAAAAAAGGCATATGCTAAAAGGACAGAGAATGGAACAAACCAACACCATGTTACAAAATGCAGGCGTCAAAATAGAAAAAGAGAGGTAAGTTTCCAAAAGTTGTATAATATGTACTGTATACTGTAATAAGCAAATATGTATAGCAAGTATATAATAATATTATAAGAATCAGTTAAAGGAAAATTTTTGATGTTTAAATAACTTGGAACCATTCAATATACTCGACCATGGCAGAATTTGAAGCTGTGACCTTCGTTACTTGTCCGACGCTCTACCAACTGAGCTACATGGCCAGGACGGGAACAGGTCGTAATGACCTGTATATTATAGATAGTATATTACCAGTTTGAATCCTTCCGTGGTGAGTAGAGTTTTCCTACTTGCCCAGCATTATTGTCCACTCGGAATAAAAAAATTATCGTTATCCCGAGTACATAATTATTCATCTTCATTAATTACACATATTATATTAAAGCAATATATATATATATATATATATATTAATATATATATATATATATATATATATATATATATATATATATATACTAAGGATTTATGGTGAAGGAAAATTTCGAGTGTAGGAATATATACATTTTAAGACCAAACTGGGACCAGTTGCGAAAAATGCAACTTAGCGGCCTTCCGGCTGCAATTGAACCTGCGATTGCTAGTGCAGTGCTCTGACAAATGAGCTACGGAAGCCATTGCCGAGAGCCTAGTCACAAGTTCTGTATAATATAGTGGTGGTAATGCCGGGATATTAAAGATTCTGGGTATATTATAGGTAATATTTGGCATTTCACTCGATTGAACTACAGTACATGTTCTCAGGAGTGTTGGAATATATACATTTTAAGACCAAACCGGGACCAGTTGTGAAAAATGCAAATGTAAAAAATGCAACGGCTTCCGTAGCTCAGTGGTCAGAGCACTGCACTAGCAATCGCAGGGTCGCGGGTTCAATTCCAGCCGGAAGGCCTTGAAGTTGCATTTTTCATATATATATATATATATATGTGTGTGTATGTGTATGCGTGTGTGCGCGTGTGTGTATGTATGTATATATGTATTATTGTATTTGGTCTTAAAATGTATATATTCCAACACTCGAGATTTTCCTTCACCAGTGAAATGCCAAATATTACTTGTAATATACCCAGAATCTTATCCCAGCATTACCACCACTATTATATACAGAACTCGTGACTAGGCTCTCGGCAACGGCTTCCGTAGCTCAGTGGTCCGAGCACTGCGCTAGCAATCCAATTCAATTCCAGCCGGAAGGCCGCTAAGTTGCATTTTTCGCAACTGGTCCCGGTTTGGTCTTAAAATGTATATATTCCTACACTCGAGATTTTCCTTCACCATAAATCCTTAGTACCTATTATATATATTTATATATAGATAGAGAGATAGAGAGATAGAGAGATAGAGAGATAGAGAGATAGAGAGATAGATAGATAGATAGAGAGATAGATAGATAGATAGATAGATAGATAGATAGATAGATAGATAGATAGATAGATAGATAGATAGATAGATAGATAGAGAGAGAGATAGATAGAGAGAGAGATAGATAGAGAGATAGAGAGATAGAGAGATAGATAGATATAGAGATAGAGATAGAGATATATAGAGATAGATAGAGATATATAGAGATATATAGAGATATAGATATATAGATAGGAGATAAAACTGTTCACGATCTATCGCTCGATACCATATCAGGTAGAGCTTAATATAGGAAAATGTCGCTTAAATTGTTTGTTTGCTACTCGGAGTTTCACGCTGGATGCGAAGTGAAGATCGCATGCAGCGTGAAACTCTGAGTAGCAAACAAACATTTAAGCGGCATTTTCTATATATATATGTATATTTATATATATATATATTATTTTTTTTGGTAGGTAGGTAGGTACAACAATATTTAAGTTTTATATCTCTATCTTACACATATTTGACAGTACTCTAATACAATTTCTGTTTTTAGAAATTAGGAAGGCGTCTATCAAGCTTAACTGCTAAGGATTGGGGACATGCAAGAAAGGCAAAGGTGGCAGAAGCTATGACTCTTAACTGCATGTCAAGTGAGGAGAGCGAAATGGAGGGTGGCGAAACAAACAAATATGTGGTAAGACCACTATCCTGGGAGAGTGCAGAGCTGAAAAAGAGGAAAAAATCTTTGGACAGTCACCACACAGATTCTCTTCCAGCCTTGGTGAAGCAAAGAGTGATGCCAAGAAGACGGGGTGGCGAGTTGTCTACTCGCCCAAAGCCGGCTGAATGCCCAACATGGGCATGTAAGACAAATTAATTTCTGGACATTTCTTATTCCATAGTGCACAAAGTTATTACAGAAGCTGTAAATAATTTGGGAATTAGATCCTGAACCTTCCAATTGCTAGCCTGATGCTCTAACCTCTGAATTACCAGGACTTTATAAGGTGGCAGAGCAAGGTCACTTTTGATATTTTATATTGATTTGAGTCTGACACATACAACTTGTTGTATGTCACTACCAAGGTTTTTTGTTAATGTCAAGAGATTGCAACTTGATTTTTTGTAATCCAGTATAAATATTGAAAGTAACCTTGCTGTGCCAGCTGAGTCCTGGTAGCTCCAGTGGTAATTAGAGCAACCGGCTAACAATTGGAAGTAGCAGGTTCAAACACTGCTTTGAGCTCAGGATTTTCCTGAGTTATTTACAACTTGTACAGTGACGACTTAATGAGACCGAAACAACAAGCTGCAATTTCTTAACATTAACAAAAAATATGACTTTTGCTGGGTAATGGTATTGTTTATTGGTGAACCCTGTAATACCATGTACATTGTACAATGCAACCTTACTCCATTTGGGTGGAAATGTTACTACAGTACATATTATGTGGGTGATAAATAAGCAAGCCCTCTGAGAGTCCTGTTATTCTCTTCCATGTATTTAAGTGATGTTATTTGTTATACATTTGAGAAAAAGATTAATGATTAAATACCCAGTGCAGGGCTTAAAATAATGGTTAATATTGAGTTAGCCTGAATTAATTTGATCACACATAAAAGCAGTACGACCAATCTTCACTAGCAATCAGCCATCTGTTATTTCAAGGCCTGCACTGGTTTGTCTAATTTATATACAGTAGTTTAATTATATGTTATATTTTCCTCTGGACATTGATTCTGATGAGGTTTTGAAATGAACTTTTAAATCTGACTACACTGTATACATGTATTCTAGTTATATGTACCTTAAAATTAATTAATTAATTCAGGATTTTACAATTATGTGAATTTTGTTATGAAATAAAGTTCAACTGCACCATATCTGTATATTGTTATGTAAATGTACCAATAAAAAGTAAAATGATCACCTCCCTGAAAAACACATTTTTGCCGAGCAGTACAAACAACCCTTTAAGACCTTTAATTGAGTACTGATTAAATGGTGTAAAGTACCATTGCAAATAGTACCCAATAAATACATTTTAAAGCTATGTAAAGGACTAATAAAAAAGAAAAATTATCCCCCCCCCTGAAAAACACATTTTTGCACAAACAACCCTTTACGACCTTTAATTGAGTATTGATTAAACGGCGTAAAGTACCATTACAAATAGTACCCAATAAATACATTTTAAAGCTATGTAAAGGTACCTTTAATACTTATATGCTCGTCTTTACATAAGTCAGTAAATGTATCTTTACACCACATTAAAATGCCTTTATCTCACCCATGTAAAGCCTCCACTATTCCACTATAATAGAGAGGCATTAAAGCAGCGTTTACATACATTTACTAAGTATAATAGTTGGGATTAAAGGCGTGTATATACACCATTAACATACCTTTAACATGCTTTAATACAGCATTATATTTCTTATTTCGTCCTGTGTAATCACCAAAACATTACCAAATTTACACCAAATCCCAAACCCCCAAAAGTTCGATGTCATTTCGGTAATTCTAAATTTACAACATACATCAAATAAGACCACAAACTCGATTTATATGCTAATAATGTGACATTTCAATATTTTTGCATGTTTTTTAAAAAATAGAATGTGTCGTTTCACATTTTTCACATATTTAAAAAAGAAAGTGTCGTTTCAACATTTTCACATATTTAAAAAATAGAGAGTGTTGTTTCAACGTTTTCACATTTTTTTTCAACAAACTACTGCTGTCTCAACTCACGCGCGAAAAAAAAACCACTAGATTTTCAAGTCTAGTGGTGATGTTTATCCAAATGGATAGCAAAATGGTGCTCTTTTGATTGGCTAACAACATTGACTAACAAATAGCCAACTACTCTACGAATTAGTCTGTTTGTTCACTACTCTCAGTGTCTACCACCTCGCTCCTAAAATGATGATCGTACACGTGTTTCGATGTTATAATTCCTCCCGACAACAAGCCCAAGAAAGGTACGTACGGTGTCACAATCGCGACAATACTCTCAACGTCTTTCTTTAGTAACGGATCTTTTTGTAGTTCGTCGTTTAGTTCCTCAGGGTTCTCGATAGCGTTCAACCCGTCTAGTAAGCTGGCGAATTTGCTGATTAGCAAGTCGGTGAGAAAAGCGTTTGCGATCTCATGCATTCTCTTCAACTCGTGTTGGCGCCATATCTTATCAATAACTTTCGCGGACGCTTTTTTAATGTACGCTTCGGACTGACTTACCACACCGTCACCGGACAGTCTAATAAGTTCGGATCTCCTAACGTCAACGTTGTCTTCCACAGTTGAGGTGTCGTCAGTCTCCTCAACTAATTCCTCAATCGTGGGGTTTTCCTCACTTTTGCGTTTTACCATCACGCTATTACTTATACCCATATTTTATTGCGGAATAACAACTTCGTGACTGTATGGATAACGCAGTGAGATTTCAAGTCTAGCATACTTATTATTTTTTAATGTGGTCACAATCGTCGATGCTTCTTCTTTGCTAATGTCTCCAAGATAATCGTCAATGACAACCTTCATATCACTCTTACTCGGACAGTAAAAGCAAACGAGCTTACTAATGTTTTCTCTATACGGTTTTGCGATCGACGTCAGTTGTTGTGTGATGACAATAACGCTCAACATAAAATGTCGCGCACTAAAAGCTAAGTTGACCAACTGACTAGTCCTATTCTTGACATCTTGAGAACTTGCACAGTCATCCAACACGATCAGAGTGTTAGTGCCTTTAAAAACATTTGTTACACACTTGAGAACAGCATCGACATTGTCCTGTGTGCAGTCTATCGCTAACACGTCGGGGTCGCGCACATATTTCCAATCTTGGTACGCTTTGTTCCACTCGAAAGTAGGGCAAATCAACACGATGTAGTCAAATTTACTAAAGTACTCAGATTCCAATGTTTCCAGCAAATAATGTGTCTTACCACAAGCTGTCATCCCGACAATTAGTGCATTAAACGGAGTCTCCATTAACTCACGTTTGATTTAATACTGGATTGATTGCAACCCATTGTTCATGAAGTTGACCAGCCCATCACTCATCACAAACACCCTACACATAACATTCGCAGTCGTCGCTTTCTTAGTGATTTCAAGAAGCACGCCGGATTGTGTGTTCACAATTTTTTTACCAGTGGCGACGTTGTAATTATCTTGAACGCTCCTCAAGTCAATAACCAACGCAAAACTATTTTTATAGAATTTCTGTATGGTCATGAACTGAGCGTGTTCCTCACCCAACCCAAACAATCGTTTCGCTTCTGCGTAGAACTTCGACTTTGGGATGCCTTGTGAGTGCACACTATTTGGCACACCTTCAATTGTGACTCTAACACTCTCAATATTTGGGTAAAGAAACTCCTCGCTGTCTGTTCGCACCTTATTCGTGAATAGCAACACAATCGCCTTCATGCTTTTTCTTGGCAGATTGACATTTTCATTCACAATGGTTGTGCCCTTATCCCATTCAGTGGTTTTCATCAATGTAACGTGTTCGTATGACAAACTACGACCACTTGCATAGCCTAACGTTATTTCATCAGCAAGCTCTTGGTTATCGATCGTTTCATACTCGAGCTCGAGATTCTCCAGAGTGTATCCACCCACAGCGCTACCGGATTGCGCCACCATGATGTCTGTGGCCTTCGGAAGTGTGATCACATACTGCAAGTTGTTGTTCATGCTAAAAGGAGCGTACAACCCGTGGTCGTTCATGATCTTACCGAGCTTAATCCGCTGCTTCGTCCCAATCACACCAAACATCAACGCGTCACTAACCTTAACAACGTCTCCACTCGTCGCGCCACTATCGTCCTTAGAAATTAGCTTTCTCAAGTTCTCACCACCAATACCATAGTCAATCATTTGATTTCGCACAGTGATGCTTTCCCAAAGGTCACGATAAACACTAGTGTAATTTTCCCCACTGTTGTCGTACACAGCTTCTCCAGCTAGTCTCACAACAAGTTTCTCAACCAACAACTTACTAACATTATTCAAGAACCAGCTTTTGGCGTTTGCATTCTTAAAGTCGAACACTAGACCCAACGACCCAGGCACCAAACAGCTGCTAACCTTGAGCTTTGGTATATCAATGTAAAGTTCCTCACCAGGACTGACCTTATTAGGGTTCAACGTGATCACATGCTGTGTTCTCGCCCCTTTTATGACACCCATGGTTGCTCGTCTAAAACCAGGGCTCAACTCTGCTGACGTGACGTTCATATACTTTACATATGTTTTATCACTACCGTTTTAGCTTGTAATAATCATACACAAACCACGCAAGTACCACCGCAAGTACCCACAGATTCTGAGCCAGCCATGCGAGACCCTTCGCACCCAACGTCAACGCATTATAAACTAAATTAGTTAGCCCAACAGCCCATGGACCCATCTTCGTGATTGCGTTCTTAACAGCCTGCGCGAACGACTTCGTGGCCACAGCGCCTCTCATAACAGCGGATCTACCAGCGATAATAATTGTTGTTATAATTCCAGCCACTGAAATTGCCACAGCGCTCAACCCAACCACATTTTCTTTAGCCCATTCCTTAAATCTCTGAAACCTGTCAATGTCGACTTCTTGCTGCTCTCTAACTTCTTCAAGCTTGCGCTGTTCTAGGGTTCTATCTCTGGCTTGCTCAAGTCCTGACTCTCTTTCAAACAAACCAGCGTACTCTCGCTCTTCGTCAGGCGTGAGACCAATTTGGTCAGCTTTTCTATTAAGCTCTGCCAATCTCCCACTCGTTTCACCTATCACTTCTTGAAAGTGGTCTGCCTGCGCTTGCAACGCACCAGTGTCGCCTATTCTTGACTCACGCAACGCACTCTCACTTGGATTAAGCACACCACTCAGCTCACGGTTCTCGTTTGGTGTTAGCCCAGGTATGTCGTCGTGACCCACTCTTGTTTCAATCACTGGGAAGTCATCTGGGATTACTTCTGTTGTGACAGCTGTTGTTTCTACATTCTCAGGGATTTGACTAACTAGCTTTTTGAATTGCTCAATCGCATTTTTACTACTCGCGTCTTTACTGTAGATCAAACCTTTTTTCCCAGGTTTTAGAATTAGTTTGGGACTCCCACGTTCACCATCTTTGTTTATCGGTTTGAAAAGAATAGACCCTGAGTCCGTCACATATGATCTGTTGACTATTTCCTTTGACGTGTCATCACGACCGAGTTTTTTTTTGTACAACTCGCGTGTTTTCTTATCTATTAGCTTGATTCTTTTTACTTCGTTTTCTACTACCTTTTTGTTGAACGAGTTTAGCTCACCCAATCTTCTATAAAGATCGTCCGACTCCCCCTCAAAAGCCATATTGTAGCTTACGTCATTGACGTCACCATATGACTCCTGTTCAACAAACTCCACCGCGGGGACTTCTGTGTTAGTTCCCCTTATTGTCACCGTCTTACCATCGTCAGTGTCAATAAATGACGTCTCTTTTTGCCAATCTCGTCTCGCGTCTTGCTCACTCCTTATCTTTTTCGCGTGGTCTTGATAGTCGTCGAAATTAACACGAACGTCTTCCGGCATGTCGTCTTCAGTGTGCTCATCGTCTATGTCTTTGATTAACTTTTCGATATTGGCGAGCTTCTCTTCTAATTGCTCATTACTCACGTCTTTGTACTCACCGAGGATTTCCATCTCGACCTCGTCAAAACCCTCTCCACCCTCAGCCATATTACATTAGCTCACATTTTGAATATCGCTTTCTGATACCCACGAATTATGTTTGCTCTCATAACCCAACCATTTGACCAGCGCCATCTTCTTCCCTCTGACTTTCTTTCTTTTCAACACCTTTTCAACTCTGTACACATCGTCACCACCACGTTTCTTATTAACCAGCGATAATTCCTGTTCATAAAATTTACCAATAATCTGTTCACCACTTATGTCCTCAATTTCGTACACATTCGGATCACCACGAATAACCTTCACCACTTTAAACAGCTCTTCAGTGAAGTTGGCTTCATAGCCCTTTGTGAACACACTCTTGTACTTACTAATTCTCACTGATTGACCAATCTTGAACTTTGGCAATGGGTTGTCTGCAAATTGGTGACCAAACAAAGTGGTCCAAACTTCACCCTCATTTGACTTATCGACATCCTTTGGCTTTATCATAATGCTTCGGTTCACATTGCTATTGTAATTGCTTACAAACTGATCCAAAACGTCAATCCATTTGTGCGTTCCATGGGCATAGAAGTACTTCCACATAATACTCTTCAGGCTTCTATTAAAACGCTCGACAACAGCGGCCTTTTTGTCGCTCTTAGTGCTGAAATATTCAACACCATGTTCTTTCAGTAAACTTTTCACACCAACATTGTAGAACTCAAGTCCATCATCAAATTGCGCTAACTTAGGTGTGGCTCCAAACCGATCTTTAAAGTCGTTCAATAGCTCTCCAACAGCCTTAGTCATGTTCTTAGTGTCTTTTCTATAAACTGCGATACCAAAAGCGTATCTACTCAATATTTCAATGCCTGTCAATATCCAATAATACCCTCCATTCTGTTTTGAGTACTTACTCATGTCCACTAAGTCCATTTGGAGCTCTTCGCCAAGAAACCCAACAAAAGTCGCGCGGAATTTATGTCTTCTCACAATGGGTTTGTACCTAGTGTAAGTGTCCTGCGCTGTCAACCACTCTTTCACTGTTTTTCTAGTTACCCCCAACCCATTTTCTAACGCACTTTGATACAACCTCTCTTGACCACTGTACCCTGTCTTGGGATTATAGTAAATATCTCTCAACCCTTGCTCTGTCTCCACACCGAGCTCCATATAATTCACACAATATACAGTTCCAATAGCACCGCGCCAATTTTAACAGCACCATTATTTGGTTTGACACGAAACGTTATATTTGAGTAAACACCTTTTTTAATTCTCACCTTAGACTCAATGTCCACATGACGTTGCACCGACCCGTTCAAAGACTGTTCAGTGGGTATTGGCAACGTTGTGATCACACTGCTTCGCTTCCCGTCAATACCCACATTGCTCTCGGTTTCAACAATATCACATAAGATTTCTATGTACTTCAGGCCTTTGAGCATGTCGACCTCGTTTGGACTAGTGTGCCACCGTGAGTCACCCTCAATCACCCTACCCCTCGCGAAACCAAATAGAGGCCCAAGGCCGCCAAGCTTAAATGGGACGCTAACCTTAATCACGCATCTACTTGCGAACGGTACTTTCTCCATCTCAAGGTCTGCACCCATCTTTTCTTTAAAGTTTATTTTTAATAATCTGACCAGTGCGTCGAAGTTAGAATACCCTCCACTCGTTATCGTACTTTTAAGATCACTCGAAGGGTGACTCGTCGAGGAGAGCCAAATGGATTCATCGTCTGATACGTTATTGTAGTCCCAAAACACGGTGGCTGTCTTGACTATAATGTGTGGGTTATCGTGTACGACCATCATTGCGTTGTCAAAGGACACAACTTTTTCTGCACCTTCAATGAATACCGTCAACTTTCGCATTATGTATAACATACGGTATATTATATGCAGAAAGCCCCTCACGACTACTATGGAAAGCACTACAAACGTGCGATGGCGAACACATCAAAGGCTACACACGACGCTAAGGCAGACCTCATCAAAAAGCACCCTCACGCTACTTTAAGCAAATTCGAGTTCGATCCAAATATTTCGCAAGATGGAGGATCTGAGCCAAACGTTAAAAGTGTCTCTGGTAGAACCACAGTTTCCGTTGGACCTCTAATCAACACTACAACCCTGACCATATAATGTAGTGTATGTTATGTAGATGCTAACAAAGAGAAAACAAGGTGAACTAATTCTTCTTAGTGAGTTTCCAAACGCGCAACTAAACAAGTTTGAGTTTGGGTACAACCTCGCAGACGACAATAAAACAGTCAAGACCGTTGACATTTACTTCAAGTCGGGTCCAAAGTACTCTGACATGATAAACATAAAGTCATCAAAGTTCACGAAGAACGAGGGCTTCACAAAATTCCTTAGCAATACACCAAGATTCCCAAGAATATGGTCGAGCGATGGGCGTCATGTCCCAAAGTTATTACTGACAGAGACCCACAAGAGCTACAGAGAAGTTGAGACGTTTCCACCATACGTCCTAAATTACCCAACCCACAATTTTGACGTCTTTGTTGACGACAATAATTCCTTCAAATCAGACCTACCGAAAATACTCATCGACACCAAAAGACGTCACAACGACAAGGCAATTGGTGGTAACGTTAACACAGTTTGGACTCTACTCGAGAGTTACTATCAAGCGATCGCAGGTATGTACATCGCTACATATCGCTCAGGGGTGTCTCTACAGAACTTAAGTTATCACGTCGACGTCCCAAAGCAAGTCGTGGGTCTCATGAGGTTCCATACGTACTTCACCATTCGTCGTGTGATGTTTCGTTTGAGTAAGAGTCAAGTTGACATTAACAACATCTTAAGACTGTACCTCCCTGACTGGCGACTTTTGAAAGGTCATGTACCATTGACTGATGTTGACAATAGATACATCAAAGACATCCAAGGTGATTATCGTCGGTATTGCCCGAGACACTCTGACGGGTTCACACCATTAGGACAAGAACTACTAAACCAATCGATTGAAGTTTACATGTACGCCATTCTTGGAGCCCAAGCGAGGTCAAAGCAAAGCATCGTTGGAACTAGAGCTAGTGCTCGAGAAACGCAACAAATCTTTAGAGACATCATTGAAAACGCTGTGGTTCAGTATTCACCGAGTGTTTGGATCAACCTTATGAACAAAGCGATTAGTGACACCAACGTTAAGCTAGACACAGCTGTGACACCCAACACTTGGCTGATCCCCAGAAGCATGGTCTTGTTAAAGGACCCCATTGTTGGTTACAATAACGTGCTAAGAACTTCGTCTGAAACTGGGATGACATTTGGGTATAACGACGGGTTGAACTACCACCGAGCGTCAAAAGCGAAGCATAAAAAAGTCCACCAAGCGGCAGGGCTCCACTTGGAGACTCTAGTTACGCCACCTGCAAAGAAAACAGTGGTCACCACCAATCAAATAGCGCAGACTACCACCTCAAGTAAGTCAGACACCACGACAACGTTGGCGATAATCTTAGGGTTCTCAGCAGTCTCTGGCTATTTAGTAACCAAATACACCTTGAAGTAGTAATGAGCCTAAACTATGGGTATGAGTCTGACGACCCTCACGATAAAATACTAAAGAGAACGAAAAGGCATCTGGACGAAGATCCTAAGTTAAGCGCGACTGGCGGAAGGATGTCTGGAATAATAGACATGCAAGGCTCGGCGATAAAAAACGTAGCAGACCCAGTCGATGACTCAGACGCCATGAATAAAAGAACTCTAGAGCAATTGCTATCAAGCTACCTCAAGAGTCAGTCCTACAACATTGTGTTCGACTTCAACGTTAGCACACACGCCTTGAAAAACGTGGAATTTCACACCAATGGTTCAAACAAAGTGAAAGCCATTGGTGAAACAAGTAAATTAGTGCAAAACAACCCGACTTATGGTCCTATTATTGGCATCAGCAGTGTGAGCCAAAGTTTTCTATCCCCTGTGTTAACACCAATCCCACTTGAGTCAGGTCTTCATTTTAATTGCCCAAGTATGCAATGGTGTGATCTTTCCATTTTTGTTGTGGTAAGGTTACCTACTCGCACCGCTGGATCAAATTGGGAGACAATTATATCAAACGACGATGGTCAGTGGGATAAGTTCATAGGGTACAAGACTGGTATGACCAATGGACTCGCGTATGGTGGCAGCATCCCAGCAATGGAGAGCATATGCACTGTTCCGAGTATTATTGACCTCACAAAAATGCATATGATATCAATACACTGGCAAATGGACAATTCACACGTCAGGGTCAACAACGTCAAGTCAGCCGACTCAGACTTCGTAGCGAATATGGAAAAAATAGGCACACCCTATGGAACAATTTTTGGAATACACCGACCAAGAATACCACTCGCACCTTATGCGTACCCATCGTTGATAGAGTTCTACGGTGTGAAAATTGTGAGTGGCTACATGACGAACCGAGACATCATAATCATGGGTGGAGAGATGATGAAGGAATATGGTATAAAGTAAATGGGAGCATGTTTTTCGAGACCTCATGAAATATATAAGATAAATAAGACGACTGATCACATGTTCAAAGCTGGTGGATCATTTGGTCGCGGTGACGTAACTCTCGAGCTCCACGCTGAGATTGGTATGAGGTCTAAAAAGACTTATGGCGAACCTATTATGTTACCAGAATTAGACACTGTGGGAGTGGTAGGAGACGTGACCTAAGTTATGTAATGGGTTGGCTTAGAAAACTGGTTCGTAACATTAGAAACTTTTTCAGACGACGTAGAAAACTGAAGACTAATAAAACACACCTGCTGCATTGGTACACAACAAACCAGATCTATAAAAAACCTGACACCTATGTCGAGTAGTTTTTGTGAGGCTATAGTAATGACAAGCAACTCAGTGCAATTATTCAATGGTCACCAAATCACGATGGCTAATCACAACGGTGTCATATGGTTCAAAGCAAGAGAAGTCGCAAGTGCTCTAGGTTACGCTCGACCAAAAGATGCAGTCAACGACCACGTCGAACCTGATTGTAAAATGAAGATAGAGCAGGCCTCGTTTATCAACGAACTTGGTGTCTACTCGTTAGTGTTCTCGAGTAAAATGGAGCGTGCGAAACACTTCGGAAGGTGGGTGCACTCAGAAGTCTTACCAAGCGTTAAAAAAAGTTTAGCTGACGTTGGTCTCAAGCACAACCAGTTTAAAATGATCACTGAGTTCGACCTTCACACGAAAGTTGTTGGTTTTCTTAGGAAATATTATCCAGAAGCTATTTTGATAGCTGCTTGTGGTGAGAATCAAGACACTTCGAGTAAAAGAATAAATTCGTGGAAAAAAGGTTACCAACGTGGAACACCTGACTTAGTTATTGCTAATGCAAACCGACAGCACAGCGGGCTCGTGATTGAGTTCAAGAATCCAGGTGGTACAGGCAAGACATCTGAAGAGCAAGAGTCTCTGTTGCTCAGATACAAATCCGCTGGGTATCTAACACTCTTGTGTGACTCGTACGATGACGCTATTACCACGGTAATAAAATATTTCTTTGACGTTGGGTTTCAGTGCTCTCAGTGTTTTCGTAAATTTAAGAATAAATCAGCGTTGAGTAACCATGAGAGACGCTATTGTAAAGAGACTTTTTAGACATCGAGTAATGAGTCGTTGAGACAACTGCTCTAGCATTTTTTAAAGACGTTTTTAACTCAGTAAAAAAATATCTGCGAAACTTTCTCTCTTTATTTCACAAACCTTCTGACCACTGTGTGAAAAAACGTTTCTACTGTACATTGGACGCTTCATGTGACCAATGTATAAATTTTAAAAAAAGTGGGGTATTCGAGAACACCCTTAATTTTGTGTGGAAGGATGATGACGTCTGCACACTGCGCGATATTGCTCAGCACCACCAACGAATGATGGCCCTGGGTTGTATCTCCAATTGAATGGTGCGTCAACAGTTGTTCCGCGAGTGTCACGACAAACGGCGCAATACGCTTTTAGAAATGTGATGTCGTCTGCCATTGGGAACAACGTGTCAAGTTCACCAAGTCTTTTTAAATACTCTGTTGTTATGAGACCACAAATAATGACGTGAATGCCAGCTTTAATGTATTCACGGGTAATTGGGAGTAACCCAGAGTACCAATGGCCTTCGTCAATTCCGATGACGTCATAGTCAGCTATCTCGGAAGAACTCAGGAGGTTGGTGATTAACTTCGCAGGTAAACTGTCTGATCCAACAACAATGGTCTGACGATGTGTGGAGAACGCGTGGTCAGTTCGTCTGGTGTCGCCTGTGTTGTTCATGTAAAGGACTTTGAGCCCTGATTTACTTAACGTGATTAACCTACGAAGAGTCTCTGTTGTTTTCCCTGCGAACATGGGGTCAATCACAATTTCTAGTCTACCGAATTTCTTCATGATTACTATACCTCCAGAGAAATGTTCTCTCCTGTTGCGGCAACTGTTGTTCGTTGTTAAATATCCGCTGAAGCTCTAAGTTTTTAAGGTGGGACTGTGAGCTCTCGTGTCTCAAGCGATACAGTGGGTCGTTGGCGGCCACACCGCATGGGTGACAGGTGTACACGTTTTCGTCTCTCGCAAAGTGTCTGTGGGCGGGCGAGAGTACGTGGTCCCTGATATCATCCACACCCAGTATCTCATTACACCCCACCTTGCAAACGTGAACGTCGCGGTTTGCGGCGAGCTCTAGCCACGCTTTGGCTTTGGTTGGGCATGGTTTCCACATAAGGGTCGCTAAGAACACTTGGAGGAAATTACCGAGTAATGTGGCTGTGGACTTACGAGGGTTGTTCAAGTAGACGTCACTTGCTAACATAAGGTACTTGAATGATGAGTAACACCACACAGGGATTATGCCAGCTAATGTATCAGCAAGCTCGTTGGCTCTCTCCTCTCGAAGATCGATCCAAGCGTCGAGAAGATACCTCGTATGGCGGACCTGAGAGCTAAGCCGTTTTGGCTGCCCTTCAGGGTCAGGGTCGAACAGTGTGTATGTTGAGAAGTACTTGTTTAAGACGTTGGGTCCAGAGGCGTCTTGTGGGGTAGACACACTGACAAAGGCCGTTCTCAACATGTTGGCAATATCTTCTTCGCTAATTTCTCGGGCTTGAGTCATTATGTTATACTCCCAGAAAAAATCCTAATTTTAGTGCGTTTGGTCTGGAACTGTGAGATACCTGTGAGGTTATCTGTGAGACACCTGTGAGGTCATCTGTGAGTAAGATAACACGTGATAGTGTATTAGATGGTTGAAGACTCACAGACGGCTGTTGAAGCTAAGATCACAGCTGATGTGAAAAGTGTTAAGGTGAAGGACCCAAAGCGCGTCGCTGCTGGTAAAAAGTTGGCTGAGATATCGAAAGCTGCGAAAGAAAAGAAAATGCGTGAAATGATAGTCAACGAAGAACAGGGTGGTGAGTGGAGCTATGGTTATATTGTCGGAACACTTGGTGTTGTCATCGCCGCTGCTTCGCTATGGTACACAATTAGCAGTGAGAAAGAGACACAATTAGAGCCTGTGAGCACTGTGGTTAGCATGTCAGAAAATCGTAGAACTTGTCGTCCAGCGTTAGACACATTTGATTCTTGAACAAAACACACGACAATGTATATGACCGCGATCGATCGAAAAGAACTTATGAACGAACTGTACGATGCGCTACTTGTTACGACTGGTGCTGTGGCAGTGAGTATGATTTCTAAAAAGGCTTTGGGGGAACCATTGGGAACACCAGAGACAGTGAAAGGCACAGTGAAACTTGCTGCAGCTGTTGGTGCAGGAACGCTGTTAGTAAAATGGGTGCAATCGAAAAAGTGGATACCGACAGACCCATTCAAATCAACGTAAGTTAATGGCGAGTGTCGTGGCTGGAGGGATATTTAATGCAGTGGCTTTTGCAGGCGCTGGCTTTATGTTTTCAAAGTTTAATCACACAGGTTATGAAGCTGAGATGAAAAGGCATAACCATGCGTTGGAGCAGTTAGCCAGCGCGAAAGAAGCGTGGTCTGAAAACGAAGTCGCCAAGAGAGATAAGATCCAGCGTTTACGGCAAATGCTCTCAGATGCTAACGCTGACATCAATGACACAAACCATGCGTTGGAAGAACTTAGAAGCGTGATGACCATACAGTACAGCGGACGAGTGTTCACTGACCTCCCGAGGGTTGCGGATTACTACCAACCGAGTGCGGAAATGAAGGAGTACCAATTGTTGTTTGTTAGCGCGCTAGGTTTGGGTAGTGGAATAGCGGTGTGGGTGCTAACTCGGTAAAAAAATGTTGGAGTAGTATAAGAGTGATGGACAAACTTATGAGGCAGATGAGTTACGGCTACACAATTGACGAAATCGCGAGCAAGACGCAAATTGAGTGTGGAGACACCTCCAGGCTCTACTACTGCTCGGATTGTGACATTGTGAAAAATGTGACTGAATGTGGTGGGTACACGTGTCCAAAGTGTGGCGACATCGAATGGGGTTACACTCAGAGTTACAGCGACATGAGGCTCACGCGACCAAAAAGCGTTCACAAGCGGTCTTGGTGGATGGGGAGGAGACTACGGAACGTTGTGAAGGGTGAGCACCTTGAGATGATAAAAGAAGACTTCTTAAAAGTTGTCAATGCGTTGTACTCATGCAATTTGGTAAAGGGTAGAAATGTCAGCAGATACGGGTACTACATTATTAGGTTGTGCCACAGAAGACGAGTCGAGACACTCAAGAAGGTGTCAGACCTCAAAGACGGGAAGGTGAAAGACTTGTTTGACGACAATCTGTTTGGGGTGGTGTATCCAAAGTTGGGATGGTGTGAGAGTGGTGATCGCTATTACAACGAGTGGCTTAGGAAAAAAAAACAAGTGTAGTATATAGAAGCCATGGATGACGTCACAGAAAACTCACTTGTTAGAAATGGTGCAGCCGTTGTAAATCCACTAACAGGTAGAGCAATCAACGTCCACGGGCGAGTCTACAATCAACTTATTAGAGATGGTGTTTTTAGTGACACGACAAATGTCAGCACTATTAATCCGCTGACAAACAGGCGAGTTAACGTTGGCAGTCGGACACACAACCGTCTTGTTAGAGATCAGGAAGCGCGACCCGCAGTTGAAGACCATAGCCCACGGCTGTTGAGTCAAGCGCTGAGAGGGTTCACCAGGTCCTATGGAGTCGAGGTGGTTAACGATAGAGACATCAATCAGGTAAACGGCAGTAGAAGCGCTGTCATTAATCTTTTGAGACGTGAACTAGGTGAGACCAACGGAATGAAAGTGGTAGAGACAGTTAAGGTCACTTTTGAGAAGGCTTTAGAACTCGATAAGACCACATATAAAACTGCCTACTTTAACAGTGAAACGTTTGTCGTCATTAATGACCACGACATCGAAGGTGTTGCCAACCGTGGGTCGGAACAGATCTTGACGCGGATAGCCGGGTGGTTATCTGAGGGGTCTGGGTGGACTATCGACAAAATAGATGCACACTACGTTAATATCGCTATTTATAGACCTTTGAATGGGAGTAGCTACATTACGTTACCAAAGGAGTTGCGCAATAGTAAGAAGGGTTTGGTAAACGTGAATAATGATGATGACAACAAGTGTTTTAGATGGTGTCACCTAGCGCATAAGTTCCCTGTTGGAAAAAACTCTGATAGAACATCAAAGTATGCTAGGTATGTCAGTGAGTTGAATTATGATGGAATTAACTTCCCAGTCACACTCAAAGATTACAACAAGATCGAAAAGGCTAACGAAATTAGCATCAACGTTTTCGGGTATGAAAATAAGCAACCATTCCCTGTGTATGTTTCTAAGGAAGCGTACCCTGACCACATGGACCTACTGTTGATAACTAATGATGTGGGCAACAAGCACTACGTGTACATTCGCGATTTCAACAAGTTTATGTACCGTCAGACAGAGCATAAGGCTAGAAAACATTTTTGTAGACATTGCCTGCAGTGTTTTAGTCGAGCGGACGTGCTTGAAAGTCATGTTGAAGTATGTTTGGTCATCAATGGGAAGCAAGCTATTAAAATGCCGCAAAAAGGTGCGAAAGTGAAATACGAGAATTTTAGTAGGCAGCTAAACGTACCATTTGTGGTGTATGCAGACTTTGAGGCTATCACACAGAAGGTGCACACAGCAAAGCTGTCAAGCGAGTGTAGCTACACAAATGCTTACCAGAGACACGTTGACTGCGGTTATGGGTATAAACTAGTTTGTTGCTATGACAATGAGTATAGTAAGCCAGTGAAAGTGTATCGTGGTGAAAATGCAGTTAACAAGTTCATTGGGGAGATGTTAGAAATTGTCAAATATTGTAAAGAGACGTCTGAGAGTCACTTTAACAAAGAAATGGTGCTGACTGATGACGATAAGAAGAATTTCGACGAGGTTAAGAGTTGTCATATTTGTAGCGTTGAGTACACCAGCGCTGACGTTAGAGTGAGAGACCACTGTCATGTGTCAGGTAAGTACAGAGGGTCTGCACATCGTGACTGTAATGTGAACTTTAAGTTGACTGATAAAATCCCTGTGATCTTTCATAACTTACGCGGCTACGATAGCCATTTCATTATGCAGGAGATTGGCAAGTTTGGCCAAGACATAAATGTGATACCGAACAACATGGAGAAGTACATGGCGTTCATGCTTGGAAAAAACTTGGTATTTTTGGACAGCTTTCAGTTCATGGGTAGTGGTCTAGACAACTTGGTAAGGAACCTACCAAGGGACGCTTTCAAATACACGTCAGAAGTGTTTCACGACGAGGGGTTGACACTTATGACAAGAAAGGGGGTCTATCCCTATGATTACATGGACTCCTTTAATAAATTCGATGAGCGCGAGCTACCCTCCAAAAAAGATTTCTACAGCATTCTGAATGATGAGCACATCACGGAAGAAATGCATGAGCGTGCCATCGACGTGTGGGACTACTTCGACGTTGAGAGTATGGGTGGGTATCACGACCTGTATTTGAAAAGTGATGTGCTCTTGCTTACCGACGTTTTTGAGAACTTTAGAAAGACATGTCATCGCGAGTATAAATTAGACCCTTGCCATTATTTCACATCGCCTGGATTGGCTTGGGACGCTATGTTAAAGATGACTGGAGTAGAACTTGAACTATTGTCTAACATTGACATGTTCCAGTTTGTAGAATTAGGTATGCGTGGTGGTGTGAGCTACATATGCAACAGACACGGCGTGGCGAATAATAAATACATGGAAGGGTATGACAAAGAGCAAGAGTCGAAGTATTTGATGTACCTTGACGCCAACAATTTGTATGGATGGGCAATGAGTCGAAGTCTACCCACGGGTGGCTTCAAGTGGTTGACTGAGAAAGAAATAAAAAAAGTTAATCTATGCGACTATCACAACGATAGTAAAAAGGGCTTACTGCTTGAAGTCGACTTGGAGTATCCAGCTCATTTACATGACCTACACAACGATTACCCGGTGGCTCCCGAGAAGATGGAGATAACTGTCGACATGTTGTCAGAGTACTGCACGAAAATCAAAAATAAGTTTAATGTGAGTGTTGGCGGTGTGAAGAAGTTGGTGACTAATTTGAAGGATAAAAAAAAGTATGTGTGTCACTACGGAAATCTGCAGTTGTATGTGGATCTTGGATTAAAAATCAATAAGATTCATAGGGTCCTACAGTTTGACCAATCCAAGTGGTTGGGTAAGTACATCGACTTTAACACAGTCAAAAGAACTGCGGCTAAGAACGCTTTTGAGAAGGACTTCTTCAAGTTGATGAATAATAGTGTGTTCGGAAAAACGATGGAAAATTTGAGGAAGCGTGTGGACGTAAGATTAGTGACCACTGCGAAGAAATTAGAAAAGCTTGTCTCGAAGCCGACGTTTGTGTCTTGCAAGATATTTAGCGAGAACTTAGTCGCCGTCCACAAAGTTAAAGAAACGCTGACACTAAACAGACCTGCATATGTGGGTATGTGCATACTAGACTTGAGTAAAACGTTGATGTACAATTTTCACTACAATTATATTATGAAAAAGTACTCTAGCGACGCCTGTAGATTGCACTTCACTGACACTGACAGTCTGTTGTACTCGATCAAAACTGACGACGTTTATTCCGACTTTATGATGGAGTGCGAAAAGTTTGATAATAGTGACTACCCTGCAGACAGCCCATTCTTCTTTAGAGAGAATAAGAAAGTTATTGGGAAGATGAAGGACGAGTGCGCTGGAACGCCAATTGTCGAGTTCGTCGGGTTGCGCAGTAAAATGTACAGCTATTTAAAAGAGGGTGGAGGTGGCGGGAAAACCGCTAAAGGTATTAGAAAAAATATAATTAAAAAGGTAATCAGACACGAAGATTACAAAAGCGTGTTACTCGAGCAGAAACAGTTGCGACACATAATGAAGACCATTAGAAGTGTCAAACATCAGATTGGTAGCTACGAAATTAATAAAGTATCGCTGTCCTGCTTTGACGACAAACGATACCTTTTAGAGAATGGTATTGACTCCTACGCGTATGGCCACAAAAACATTGTAGTGAGAGATACCACTGAGAGTAGTGAACAAACAGACTAATTCGTAGAGTAGTTGGCTATTTGTTAGTCAATGTTGTTAGCCAATCAAAAGAGCACCATTTTGCTATCCATTTGGATAAACATCACCACTAGACTTGAAAATCTAGTGGTTTTTTTTCGCGCGTGAGTTGAGACAGCAGTAGTTTGTTGAAAAAAAATGTGAAAACGTTGAAACAACACTCTCTATTTTTTAAATATGTGAAAATGTTGAAACGACACTTTCTTTTTTAAATATGTGAAAAATGTGAAACGACACATTCTATTTTTTAAAAAACATGCAAAAATATTGAAATGTCACATTATTAGCATATAAATCGAGTTTGTGGTCTTATTTGATGTATGTTGTAAATTTAGAATTACCGAAATGACATCGAACTTTTGGGGGTTTGGGATTTGGTGTAAATTTGGTAATGTTTTGGTGATTATATTCGCGTTCAACATTGAATATGTAAAAAATGAGCCCGTAGCCCCACTCTCTATACTACTACGTGCTCTTGCTCGCTGACGTTTTTGAGAACTTTAGAAAGACATGCCATCGTGAGTACAAATTAGACCCGTGTCATTATTTTACATCGCCCGGATTGGCTTGGGACGCCATGTTAAAGATGACTGGAGTGGAGCTCGAATTATTGTCCGACATTGACATGTTCCAGTTCGTAGAAATGGGTATGCGTGGTGGTGTGAGCTACATATGCAACAGACATGGCGTGGCGAATAATAAGTACATGAAGGGGTACGATAAATCGCAAGAGTCGAAGTATTTGATGTACCTTGATGCCAACAATTTGTACGGATGGGCAATGAGTCGAAGCCTACCTACGGGTGGCTTCAAGTGGTTGACTGAGAAAGAAATAAAAAAGGTTAATCTATGCGACTATCACAACAATAGTAAAAAGGGCTTACTGCTCGAAGTCGACTTGGAGTATCCAGACCATTTGCATGACCTACACAACGATTACCCGGTGGCTCCTGAGAAGATGGAGATAACTGTTGACATGTTGTCGGAGTACTGCACGAAAATCAAAAATAAGTTTAATGTGAGTGTTGGTGGTGTGAAAAAGTTGGTGACTAATTTGATGGACAAAAAAAAGTATGTGTGTCACTATGGAAATCTGCAGTTGTACACGGATCTTGGACTAAAAATCAAAAAGGTTCATAGGGTCCTACAGTTTGACCAGTCCAAGTGGTTGGGTAAGTACATCGACTTTAATACAGTCAAAAGAACTGCGGCTAAGAACGCTTTCGAGAAGGACTTCTTCAAGTTGATGAACAACAGTGTGTTTGGAAAAACAATGGAGAATTTGAGGAAGCGTGTGGATGTAAGATTAGTGACCACCGAGAAAAAGTTAGAAAAGCTTGTCTCAAAGCCTACGTTTGTGTCTTGCAAGATATTTAGCGAGAATTTAGTCGCTGTCCACAAAGTTAAAGAAACGCTGACACTAAATCGACCTGCGTATGTGGGTATGTGCATACTAGATTTGAGTAAAACGCTGATGTACAATTTCCACTACAATTATATCATGAAAAAGTACTCTAGCGACACCTGCAGATTACACTTCACCGACACTGACAGTCTGTTGTACTCAATCAAAACTGACGACGTTTATTCCGACTTTATGATGGAGTGCGAAAAGTTTGACAATAGCGACTATCCTGCAGACAGCCCATTCTTTTTTAGAGAGAATAAGAAAGTTATTGGGAAGATGAAGGACGAGTGCGCTGGGACGCCAATTGTCGAGTTCGTTGGGTTGCGCAGTAAAATGTACAGCTATTTGAAAGAGGATGGGGGTGGTGGGAAAACTGCTAAAGGTATTAGAAAGAATATAATTAAAAAAGTGATCAGACATGAAGATTACAAAAGCGCGTTACTTGAGCAGAAACAATTGCGACACACAATGAAGACCATTAGAAGTGTCAAACATCAGCTCGGTAGTTATGAAATTAATAAAGTATCGCTATCCTGCTTCGATGATAAGCGATACCTTTTAGAAAATGGTATTGACTCCTATGCGTATGGTCACAAAAACATTGAAACGAGAGACACCACTGAAAATAGTGAACAAACGGACTAATTCGCAAAACAACCGGCCACCTGTTAGTATGCAAATTAGTTAATGTTGTTAGCCAATCAAAAGAGCGCCATTTCGCTCCCCATTTGGGTACTTGTTTGGATAAAATATTTGTTGTGGGCGCTGGTGTGGGTTGACCAATCAAAAGAGCGCCATTTCGCTATCCATTTGGATAAACATCACCACTAGAATCAAAATCTAGTGGTTTTTTTTTTCGCGCGTGAATTGGAAATGTGTCAGTCAAAAAAAAGCGTGAAAATTTTGAAGCGACACGAATTTGTGAAAATGTTGAAACGACTATTTTTTAAACGTGACTGAAATGTGATTTGGTATAAATTCAGTATTGTTTCACGAGTCTCGCGTGTGTTTGACATTAATCGGTGGAGAGTGTGGGGAGGGGTGCGTCAAGCCTAATTAACGACTGCTGTAGTAGTATAGAACATGGCGGTGCGAGCTTATTCGACGTTATCCACAAGTGTGGGCACCGTGGCATCGCTAATTTTTGCGCTAAATCGCGATTTGGCGTAAAAATTAACGTTGCTATGGCACTCGCATTTGTGGTTGGCGTCGCTGAGCTCGCACCGCCATGTTCTATACTACCATACATTTTAAGACCAAACCGGGACCAGTTGCGAAAAATGCAACTTAGCGGCCTTCCGGTAGGAATTGAACCCGCGACCCTGCGATTGCTAGTGCAGTGCTCTGACCACTGAGCTACGGAAGCCGTTGCCGAGAGCCTAGTCACGAGTTCTGTATATATGGTGGTAATGCCGGGATAAGATTCTGGGTATATTATAGGTAATATTTGGCATTTCACTCGATCAAACTACATGTTGAAAGGATTTATGGTGAAGGAAAATTTCGAGTGTTGGAATACATACATTTTAAGACCAAACCGGGACCAGTTGCGAAAAATGCAACTTAGCGGCCTTCCGGTAGGAATTGAACCCGCGACCCTGCGATTGCTAGTGCAGTGCTCTGACCACTGAGCTACGGAAGCCGTTGCCGAGAGCCTAGTCACGAGTTCTGTATATATGGTGGTAATGCCGGGATAAGATTCTGGGTATATTATAGGTAATATTTGGCATTTCACTCGATCAAACTACATGTTGAAAGGATTTATGGTGAAGGAAAATTTCGAGTGTTGGAATACATACATTTTAAGACCAAACCGGGACCAGTTGCGAAAAATGCAACTTAGCGGCCTTCCGGTAGGAATTGAACCCGCGACCCTGCGATTGCTAGTGCAGTGCTCTGACCACTGAGCTACGGAAGCCGTTGCCGAGAGCCTAGTCACGAGTTCTGTATATATGGTGGTAATGCCGGGATAAGATTCTGGGTATATTATAGGTAATATTTGGCATTTCACTCGATCAAACTACATGTTGAAAGGATTTATGGTGAAGGAAAATTTCGAGTGTTGGAATACATACATTTTAAGACCAAACCGGGACCAGTTGCGAAAAATGCAACTTAGCGGCCTTCCGGTAGGAATTGAACCCGCGACCCTGCGATTGCTAGTGCAGTGCTCTGACCACTGAGCTACGGAAGCCGTTGCCGAGAGCCTACACTGTTAATTTTAAGGAGTTGATACTACTCAAACTAGGTCCCAAGGACAGTGCAAAGTTTTATAGAATTATGTATCATATATATTAAATAAAACACTAGTAGCATAACGCATGACACAAATTAAGTTTAATGCTATGCAGGATTAAAGATTGCTTGCTTATAAAGCTGCAGTAGTTGGACAGAAAATTATGACAAGTATGACTATGTCTCTGGATAAAATTTCACAGGCTAATGCCTATGATTATTGGGAATAAACACAACATCCTAATAAGAAATATTGCTGCAAAATTATGAAAATAAATTAAATGACGATCAACAATAAATATTATAAAAGTACATAATGTACATTTTAGTATCCAGACAAGAAAGAAACAACAGAAAATAATGCTTGTCCAGTGTTTTGATGACGTTAAGTTAAGCGAAGTACAAAGAACAAGAAATACAAGATTGATTTTGTAATAAAAAGTGCCATATAATGGACTACTCAATAACCTCGACTGTTTGGTCTTTACAGTAAAATACCAAACCTTGGCCACTATTGCTCGGCCAATACAGCAAGATCTCGGTTCGATATTTTACCATAAAGACCTCAGTCTTGGTCATTAAGTAGTTAATATTATTGTTTACGTGTCAAAAATCCCATCCCTCGATCTTTAAAAAAAACAAGAAAAAGTCAATCATCTCCCATCAGTGTTCCCCCACCCTGGCCTGATATTTACATCACAAAAATTAATATCTCTAGTGAAGGAACATGGGCTAATATAATCATTCAGGCAGTTTCAAATGCTCTTAATTTTGTCAATTCATATTATTAGAACAGCACCAAATTTCTCCAAGGCTACAATTATACAGCCAATAAATGGCCAAGGAACAAAATTATGTTTCAACAACAGAAATGAACCAATCTAACAGTATAACACTGTGCAGTCTGTGCTTACAGTATACAGTATGTGCAACAGCCCCGAAAATATAATAGTCGCGACAATACAAAACAAAGTAATACAGACAATTTCTATAAATTACAAGCTGTCAAATCGGTACTCGTATTAGTGCTGACTGCTGAACAGCTCAACACCCAAAACATATCTACAATTGTATTTCTAAAATTCTATTAAGTCCAATAATATACAATAAAAATTTCAAATAATCAAATGCTGTCATACTAATATAAACACGAAGTAAATACCGAAACTACAGACCGCTTTACAAAAGTGCAGGAGTCTAATTTCTAACAAAATAATCTCGCAGGTCATTCTGTATCCATTGTGTTCCATTATAAAAAGGCGCTTACCTGTCGGCTGTCCTGTTGAAATGCTGAATCATGACACAACGTGATAGAAATATCCTGAATATCAGACCTTTATTTTATATCCAGGCTCGTCTTCCCCTAACAGACAACCAGTCCTTTATCCTACATCATATTTAATACTGTAACTAAGTCCACAAAATCCCTGTTTTGAGAAGAATATATCGCTCCTTGGGTCGGCCATTGCCCATTTCGATAAATCGAAATTTCAGCTCGCGCGTGCGCAGTAGCATGTTAACATAAAACGGGGGGACTCATCTTATATATTCGAGACATATTTAAAGTAAATTGAAGTCAAAACACCACGAAATAATGATGTTGCCACCCCCCGGATGTTAACACGGTCACTCGCTCACTCTATATATATATTATATATATATCGTGTGAATTTTCGCCACTCATCACAATACTGCAAAGTTTAAAAAACTTTGCACTAAAAAGGAGTAAAAAAAAAAGGTATCAGTTGACTCTGTTTTGGGAGTATATTTTACTCCATAATTTTAACTCCATTTGTAGAGTACTTTCTACCTCAGTAATGGAGTAATATTTACCTTTGCAGGAGTAAAAAATACTCTAGTTTCAAACATCACTCTCATTTTGGAGTAAAAAATAACCCAAAAGTGGAGTAAATTTTATTCCTTATGGGGGTGAAAATTACTCTAATTTAGATTTTAGAATTTTACTCTCATTTTGGAGTCAAAAATACTATACCAAAGGTGGAGTAAATTTTATTCCTTATGGGGGTGAAAATTACTCTAATTTAGAATTTTACTCTCATTTTGGAGTCAAAAATATACCAAAGGTGGAGTAAATTTTATTCCTTATGGGGGTGAAAACTATTCTAATTTAGAATTTTACTCTCATTTTGGAGTCAAAAATATACCAAAGGCAAAGGTGGAGTAAATTTTATTCCTTATGGGGGTGAAAATTACTCTAATTTAGAATTTTACTCTCATTTTGGAGTCAAAAATATACCAAAGGTGGAGTAAATTTTATTCCTTATGGGGGTGAAAACTACTCTAATTTAAAATTTTACTCTCATTTGGGAGTCAAAAATATACCAAAGGTGGAGTAAATTTTATTCCTTATGAGTGTGAAAATTACTCCAATTTTGCTCTCATTTTGGAGGCAAAAATAGTAAAACTGCAACAAATAATTAAATAAAGGAAGAAAATTTTAATAAACATAACACTTTGGTCATAGGTACAAGGTCAAGGATTATAATATCTATAATTATTTATGCTGGTTAACGGTATACAAAAACTTACATCCATTACGGTATTACTAATACTGCATGTCAATTACATAGATAATCACCTAGTTCAGTTAAATGTCATTCCAGTTCTTGCAAGAATTTATTTATTGCAACTTTCTTCTTGGCTTCCCTTGTCCTCTGCATCATTGCAGTTTCCAGGAACAGGAACACATTTTAGCACAAGCCTGGGTACTCAATGTTAAACACATAGAAACAAGTTACGAGCAGGCCCAATGCATTTACCATTGTGGTTGAACCGAGTTTTGCAAGAAATCACTAAACGTAATGTCAATTTTCACTAAAAATTCAATTAACATTTAAAAAACATGAAATTTTCAGTTATATTATCAATGTTTTGTTTCAATAAAATGTTCTAACTTTTTTCAGCCTTTATCTTCCTACCAATTGGACGCCTTTCATTTCTCCACGTTTGTGCCATAATGCCATTGTTGCCTCATTGGTGTATTAGTGTATTCTGTTGCTTTATATAAGTGCTTCAGGACATGAGCTGAAAATAAATAAATATATAAATTTTAAAATATTAATAAGAGGGATATAGTCCTACAGGTATAAAAGAGATATTTCTAGAGGTATTTTTAAAAAATTCAAGTGAAGAGGTACAGTACTGTAGCTCTAAATACTTGCTTTTGTTAATTACTTTTTCATTTGAAAGGAAATAATGAAAGAGAAGTAATAGAGATGAGAATGCAGAATCAACCCCTCACTTGACCTATAACATTGACCTATAATCCAGAACCATAGTGATAAATTAGGCAGATAAACATACGGTACCAGTCAATTTAACAATTAGACAACAAGGCACAAGTGTTCTATGCAAGCCAAGTTGTCTAACGCTCATCACAAGTTAATTGTTTTAGTATCAACAAACTAGTCAGTCAAACTTAAAATATGAAAATAAAGACAAACTGCAAAGTTTCTGCATTGTTTTGATTTTCAAAACTGGTGCTTAATCACTATTAGTGGTCTATCACAAATAGACCTATAGTAGCATAGCCAATTATACCGTGGCCCATAAGGGCAACAGAGATATATATTAAAATACACAAATATATATTAAAATACGCAAATATACGTTGAAATAGAGATATTTACGCTTTATTCCTGTGTAGATATCTTTTTGCCGAACAGAGATATATATCATGACAGAAATATGTGTTTCAACAGAGAGATATAAGTTTCAACTGAGATATATGTTTCGACAGAGATATATATTTCGACAGAGATATATGTTTCGACAGAGATATATGGCGTTCTGAGCCCACGGTAATTCTGGGCATTAGATTTACCGTAGTCAAAGGTACTTCATGTTAGTTACATATAGTCACGAGGTTAAGTTTGGTTTCTTTTAATCGTATGTTAATGATATGGCAACATCGTCGGGTAGTAAGTTCTATCATTGTTGTGGTTTCTCTCTCGAAAGGGATTTTAAGTTTTGCCCACATTGTGGAGCAGGAACAGCTGTGGCAGTCAGTGGCGAGCATCTCCAGCAATGTTCGAGTCAGCATTCGCGAAGTACCTCAACATCCCAATTGAGATCACGCCGTTTAAGGTTATACTCCCTCAGTCGGTTTTTAGCGTTCTTATTGACATAGCGATTTGGTGTTCCTTTCCTAACAACTCAACGATTCGTTCATACTCAAAACCTCTACGAAAGTAGTGCGTTATGATTGCTCTTTCATCGCATCGTCGTTAGTATTATCGGAAATGCACTCACTGCCACATTGTGGACAATACTGATAGCTAAATTTTTGCATAAACCTGCATTGATGACACTCTTTAGAAAACCGTGAACCCTAACAACAGCAGCCATTTTGTGAGTGTGTGGCATCTAATGCCCAGAATTACCGTGGGCTCAGAACGCCATATATCTCTGTCGAAACATATATCTCTGTCGAAATATATATCTCTGTCGAAACATATATCTCAGTTGAAACTTATATATCTCTGTTGAAACACATATTTCTGTCATGATATATATCTCTGTTCGGCAAAAAGATATCTACACAGGAATAAAGCGTAAATACCTCTATTTCAACGTATATTTGCGTATTTTAATATATATTTGTGTATTTTAATATATATCTCTGTTGCCCTTATGGGCCACGGTACAATTAGCGTTGGCGACAGACCACTAGTTTAAGTTTGTTGTCTTGATGCCATTGAATGATAATTATCCAATGGCTTTGGTGTTACCTACCGTGCTCTCTAAATTTAGATTACAACAAAAAGTTAAAGACTTGAGGCATAATAGGTCTCTTATTGTTAAAATTTAAACACATAACAACACATTTTTTCCAAGGAAAGTCCTAAAGTAAGTTATCGGCACTCTGAGCATTAATTGAAAATCCCTTTCGTACATTTTTTCATACATTACTGTATATCCTGGCTTTTATCCATGTTTTGTGGTGGGCACTAATATTTATTATAATCTGATTGCATTTTCTGCTTAGTGAATCAATATTTTGCTGATGGTAGCAACACAATTTAAAAGTAATATAATTATAACCAATTTCAATTTTTTAATTACCGTATCGTCAATTTCTGACAAATTATTAGTTTGACCTTCACACAGTCCAGAGCAGGATGGCCTTCCTTGCTTTTCCATGTGACTGATAACTGGGCCAGAATATATTTCCAAATAAGGCTCGCAATAAATTGGAAGTCTTCATGAATTACAGTAATAGATTTCTATGTGCAAATAGCACATTGTGTCGGTCACAAGAAACTACATATCACTTCAATATGCCATGCAAAAACTTGACAGATATAATGTAAAATCTCACTCTCTAAATTACGGTACAGGGGGAAATACATATTATTTCAATATTTCCTCAACTAATTCAAACTAGATAATACTGGGTATTGAACCCTGCGACCCTGGCAATATACAGTACACCAGCACACTAACCGACTGAACCATGGGAGCTTGGCTACAAGTTCAGTATATACCTGTACGGCCATGGTGGAAATGCCATGAATGAAGTGAATGGGTTTATTACTGAGAATATTTGGCATTTACACTCAATTAAGGTGGCTCCTGATGGTTTTAAACATGAAATGCATAACTAATAAACTATATTAGACTAAAGTACTTAAAGGAACATCTACACGGTACGATTTGTCATATACAATTGTCATCTTGGTGTGCGTGATCAAACTGTACACGCATGTCAACATTCACCATCGAATCAGAAACAAGAATTATGTTGTGTGCAAACAATTGCATATGTCAGTATGACAATCGTATACAACAATGCATGCCAAAATGACAATCGCATACAATGAATTATATCGTGTAGAAGGGCCACAAGGAAGCCTACTGTAGTTAGTAAGTACTCGTACTTACTCGTACCGAGACGAGTCAGGGGTGTGACACAGCCTAGTCTTGTAGTTGCATTTTTTGCAACTGGTTCCAGTTGGTTTATCACACTTACAATTTTCCTTCACTATAACTTTAATATGTCAAATTAATGTAGTGTAAATGCCAAATATTCTCAGTAAAATATCCATTCACTTCATAATGGCATTATACCACCATCATATAATACCGAACTTGTTGCCAGTCCAAGCACCTGTCATAGGACTCCATAATCCCAAGAGCTGTGGCTTAAATTCCAGCAACTAAACTGTTAGGCCTTGAAGTTATATTTTTCACAACCCATCTCAGTTGCATCTTCACACTCAAAGTTTTCCTTCACTATAACTTCAACATTGTCATAACTAAGTGCCAACCAGCAACCAGTTTATCTTAGAATTAAACCAGTTTAATTGCTTTGACGAAGAGCAAGATTTAATATAATAAACAGTTCTAGTAATATTGGTGCATTTTCCTTCAGGGGCTTAACTGGCTCATAAGACCTTTTTCAGCAAACTTTCAAAGGTCTTATGAGCAATTGACGAAAGCTGATCAATATAAATGTTTCAACACTAGCGACTCACTCATGTCAATGGCGTCCAAAATTAATGGTGATTCGCAATTATGAAACACAGATTTAAGTATTATTAAACATTAAGAGAGCAGTAGATTATCACCAAAGTCATTAACAAATTATATACAACTCACCAGTCGCAGCAATCACGCGACCCAGATACGCTTTCCAGCCACCTTTGGGCGGTTTGACCGTTCGACAACTGCTTTGTGAAAACAACAGTGATCAACAGCTGCATGCCTTCTTTCTTCGGATTAACCACGGGCTTTAGGACAGGCTCGATGCGAGTATTAAAAAGTTGTTTCAACATGCGATTGTTAGCATAATCCATTTATTTGTCGCGCCTTAATGTTCAATAAACTTGCTTAACTATAATACAAGAGTACGATACCTTGAAATCCTCCACAATTTGACTTGCAAATCTTCGTGCAAAGTATTTGAGTTTGAACCTCCATGTTTACTTGACCCAATCCTTCCAACTGCCGCGCGTCTTAATATTATGACGTAACACGCCCTGGATAATCCTAAAATTAGGAGGGTAGGATCTCTTGGATTTTTCATCGTCAAGAGCGAGATGAAATGACACTACCATATATGGTACAAACGTGTCCCCAACTTCCATATATGGAAACTACCTGTCCCCGAGCCCAGTCGCAGACGTTCTGACGGTTCATCTCGCTCTTGACGATTTAAACAGATCACATGGTATGTAATCGAGATAGCTGATTGGTTTATGTCGGTACCACGCCCACTTTGATCCTACCCTCCTAATTTTAGGATCATTCAGGGCGTGTTACGTCATTAAATGTTCGAAGGAGTGGGTCTAGTTAAGCCGCGCGGCAGTTGGAAGGATTGGGTCAAGTAAACATGGAGGTTCAAACTCAAATACTTTGCACGAAGATTTGCAAGTCAAATTGTGGAGGATTTCAAGGTATCGTACTCTTGTATTATAGTTAAGCAAGTTTATTGAACATTAAGGCGCGACAAATAAATGGATTATGTTAACAATCGCATGTTGAAACAACTTTTTAATACTCGCATCGAGCCTGTCCTAAAGCCCGTGGATTAACGAGCATAATCGCGAACAAAATCTTTAGTAAGGATAGTCGTCTAGTTGGTAGAAGTCCAGTGGATCAATACGTATTTCATCTCGCTTCTAGATAGGTTTCATACGTCAAATAAAGTTATAAAGATACGAGCTTCTCTTCGCACGCAGACACAGAATAAATACTCAACCAGAAGTCCGACTCCGTGTCGGCACAGAATAAATACTCAACCAGAAGTCCGACTCCGTGTCGGCGCCTTTGATGTAGGTGTCCTCGCGCATCTCAGCTCGCGCATCCGCCGCCATTTTGCTAGCAAGCGTGCACTTGGTGGCGGAGGAAACGTCGTGTAACGACTGACAACTGTACCTTTTGTGGTCGAAACTTTAAAGTGGAACGACAGAATGCACATAACTGTTATGTTTATGCATAGCTCGAGTTTCTGCATCATCTGTAACTTGTTAAAACGTCTATAAAGTGATAATCAATTGACGCCATTTTGCGAGCAAGCTACTTCTTGGTTTCAGGCCTACCCCCCTGAAGCTGGCTTTCACAATTCTTAAATATCACCACCATATTTGTTTATAGAAGAAGATGGCTTATAACTTCAAAACTACGCATTTTTGAAAGATATCGTGTACGTATGTTGTTAACAATTTCATAAGCTTTCGTTTGGTGTATAGTGCAAGTTTTTCCGTTATCTGTATTTTTTTTAAATGTTCAAAATGTTTGTACCATTGCTCGTAAATGGGAAGGAAATTTCTCCCTAATGTTGTAGAATTTTGAATATTGTTCATAAAATACTTAACACAGAAGCTTGGGCTTGATATCAAACAGAAGATACTGTACAATTTTATCTGTGGTAGAAATCTCAAGTTTCTAGCTTAACGGAAAGTATTTCAAAAAAGAGGAAACCTTTTTTTCATTGTTGTCTGGCCTGTGTGAATTGGTGAAGTTTGTTTTTCCTTTTGCAGTTGTGCTGTTTGCTATTTCATATAACTTTGCAAATACTGTATGTATGAACTTCGGATATGCTTTAAACAAAAGCTAATTAAAAGACAAAGTTCTGCAAACGTTTAGTTTTCTAACTGAAGCAGAAAAAGTTTTAGACGAACATTAGTGAACATATTTTTGAATATATCTTAAGAATATTGGAATGATATAATTTCTCATCTTGTAGTTTGTTGTTAATCTATAACTTTAAAAGAATCGTATAAATTTATTTTACATCAAAAAACAAAGTTTCATATTTGTATTAACTTTTGTTTAAAACATATCCGAAGTTCATACATACAGTATTAGCAAAGTTATTTAAAATATCAAACCCTGTAACTGCAAAAGGAAAAACAAACTTCACCAATTCACACAGGCCAGACAAAAATGAAAAAAAGGTTTCCTCTTTTTTGAAATACTTTCCGTTAAGCTAGAAACTTGAGATTTCTACCACAGATAACATTTTACAGTATCTTCTGTTTGATCACAAGCCCAAGCTTCTGTGTTAAGTATTTTATGAACAATATTCAAAATTCTACAACATTAGGGAGAAATTTCCTTCCCATTTACGAGCAATGGTACGAACATTTTGAACATTTAATAAAAATACAGAAAACGGAAAAACTTGCACTATACACCAAATGAAAGCTTATGAAATTATTAACATACGTACGTAGACGATGTCTTTCAACAATGCGTAGTTTGGAAAGTAGTATACAATATGAGGGTACCAGGCCACCTTTAGAAAAAATAAGTCGTTTTTAAAGAATCGTCATATTTCATCGTTTGTGAGCATGTGGTGAAGCTATTATATAGTGATGTTGGTGCACTGTTGAGTCGTAATATAGTGATGTTGACCCATGGTTGAGTCATTATGTAATGGTGTTGACACATGTGGTGAAGCTATTATATAGTGATGTTGATACGTAGTTGGGTTATAATATAGTGATGTTGACGTATGGTTGAGTCACTATGTAGTGGTATTGACATGTGTTTGAGTGATTATATACCATAACTTAGTGGGGTATCAGACCACTTTTCAAAAACAACTCGTTTTTTGAAAAATCGTCATATTTCATCGTCTGTGAGCGTGTGGTGGAGCCGCTATATATTGGTGTTGGTACACGTGTGGTGAAGCTATTATATAGTGATGTTGATACACGGTTGAGTCATTATATAGTGATGTTGATGTATGGTTGAGTCATTATGTAGTGGTATTGACGTGTGTTTGAGTGGTTATATACCATAACTTAGTGGGGTGGTACCAGGTCACTTTTCCAAAATTGGATTTGTTCTAAAGTATATATATATTTTCTCATGTGTGGATACATGATAGGATTACTATATAGTGGTGTTGGCACATAGTTAGGTGGTTACGCACTACAACTTGGTTATGTTTGGTGAGGATTGTTGCAGTTCAGTCAGGTGGGTCTTGGTATCGGTTCAAATATATTGTTTCGATATGAGTTGTTTTACAAGTCGTCTCGAAATGTGTCGTTTTTAAATTGTCTTGAAATGTGTCGTTTTACGAGTCGTCTCGAAATATGCTGTAAAGTGTGTTGATAAATTAGTTAAATTATAAATTTTTTCTTTTTATTGAATCTAACTCTAGACTATTTTGTAGTGCCCATATGCGTAGCTACTAATACCATCTTTTAGGATGTGTCTCTTATCATCGAAACAACTCAGTGATATCTTGTTTATCTCATAACTACCTAGCTGATGATTGATACTTCTTATAGATCTCATTTTATGGGATATTTGTTTGCGGTTTACTAAAACATCTTTATAACTATCGTGTCTTATGTTTTTCCTCACAACGTTCTTCTTGACACCTTTAGCAGTCTTGCCACCCTTTCCATCCTCTTTCACGTAGCTATACATTTTAGACCTTAGACCAACGTACTCAACAATAGGGACTCCTAATGTTTCGTCTTTCATTTTACCAATAACTTTCTTGTTAGTTGGGTTGAAGTATGGAGATGACTTGTCATATCCACTAAAGTCAAACACTTCATTGTTATCATATATATCGCTATACACATCCTCTGTCTTAATCTCATACATTAGACTATCCGTGTCTGTGAATAGTAGTTTGGCTTTGTTGCCATACTTCTTTTTAACGTTGTTGTAGTGGAAGTCATATATCAATGTCTTAGACAGGTCTAGAATACACATACCTACATATGCTGGCTTGTTTAGAGTTAACGTTTCTTTGATACTGTGTACAGCTACTAAGTTGTCGTTAAATATCTTACTGCTTACAAAGGTAGGCTTAGAGGCTAGCTTCTTCAGTTTATCATCACTTGTTACCAGTTTAACGTTAACACGTTTTCGAAGATTCTCCATAGTCTTCCCGAAGACGCTATTGTTCATCAGTTTGAAGAAATCCTTTTCAAAGTCGTTCTTAGCGTCTGTTCTTTTAACTGTGTTAAAGTCAATATAGTCTTTCAGCCATGGAGACTGATTAAACTGTAACACTCTATATACTTTACTTACCTTCATTCCTAGAGACTTATACAACTGTAAGTTCCTGTAGTGCACTACGTATCTCTTCTTATTGTTTAGACTTGGTATCAACTTACTTACCTCTCCTACGGATATATTAAACTTGTCTCTTATTGTTCTGCAATAGTCAGACAGTTTACCAACCTCTACTTTAGTCCTCTCTGGTGCTAGTGGATAGTTGTTGTGTGAGTCATGTAATTCCTTTGGATATTCCAGATCAACCTCTAGTATCAGTCCTTTGTCTGAGTCATCTTTGTAATTATCAAGGTTGAACTTCTTGATCCATCTGAATCCTCCAGTTGGTAGATACTGATTCATAGCCCAACCATATAGGTTATTAGCGTCTAGATATAATATATATTTTGATGGCTTGCTACTATCATAGTCCTTCATATATTTGTTATTAGCCTTGCTATATCTGTGTGTGATACAGGAGACACCACCTCTCATTCCTTTCTCAATAAACTGAAACATGTCAATATCAGTCATCAACTCCAGTTTCACTCCTGTCATCTTTAGAGCAGCGTCCCACGATAGTCCTGGTGACGTGAAGTAGTGACAAGGATCTAATTGATAGTACTGCTTACATGTCCTTCTGAAGTTCTCAAACACGTCAGACAATAGTAGCACATCAGTTTTGAGATACACATCGTGATACTCACCCATGTTATTCAAATCGAACGTCTTCCACACTTCTTGTGCGTGTTCATAATTAGCATCTGATACATGTTCGTCACTTAGCACACTGTAGAAGCTCTCCTTTGAGGGTAGCTTTGTGTCTTCGAACTTGTCGAAACTATCCATATAGTCATATGGGTACACACCCTTTCTTGACACTAGTTCTAGTTCCTTGTCAGTGAATACCTCTGATGTGTTTTTCAAACACTCTTTAGGAAGGTTGTTAAAGGTGACCTGACACGAATTTTTTTAAACCTGTTTTGACTTTCACTGTATGCAATCATTACAGCTTCAATTAAAAAATGGGCAAAAGGCGACGAAAAACCATATTTTAAAGGCATTTTTCTTGGCCTTTGTTGGTTTTAAATCGGTCAGCTTTACGCGCGGTCACGATCACGTGACAATTTGGCTGTGACGTAAATTTGTTTGCAAGCTACAGACAATATGGAGGCGAATAAGGCAACAAGAAGAGGAGGCAGATATTGTGTAGCTGGGACGCCACAAAAAGTTAGTTGCAAGAATACATCGTATACCCCTGGCATAAAGATGCATGCCTTCCCAAAAGATGGCCAGAAATGGGTTCAATTTGTTCGAAAACATCGAGTGGATTTCAAAGAGCCGACAAAACATTTATCTCTGTGTTCTGCGCACTTCGAAGATTCGTGTTAATAAATTCCCGTCGCTTTTTAGATGAAAGTTCAGATTATAGAGTCCTTGAACGTGGATCTATTCCGACAAAAGATACATCATTCGTGTTGGAGAATAAAAACGATGATATTACGGCGAGAGGGAAGAGGAAGGTATATTTTTAAACTTCAACTGTATTTACAAAGCATGCCGTATTTGCATATCGCATATTCGCATACAATGGTAATTCTCCCTTATCAAATAAACAATTTTGAGGTGACCATATGATTAATTACAGCAATTTGACTTGATTTGTGGGGCACAGTGTTCATAGGAGTATTATTTTTATTTGATATCAAGAAAATGTCACCTGACACCCAAACAAGTGCACTTGAGTCATACATATCATGCAGTGCTGAACTTCTGGCGACAAAATGCAGATATGCAACATACAAAAAGTTCAAAACGAGCTAAAATGTCATAACTTGTATGGCAATCTGTTTTTGTTCCATAATTTTGTCAAGGGAGAGGGCAGGGCATCACTGTGTCAGGCAATTTCCATGCAAGTCGGGCATATTTTTTCCACCTGTATGCCCATGCTGATTACCATTAATTCAAAAGATTATCTACTTAGTGAGTGTTATAATCCAGCAATACTTACAGCAGTTAATGTGTAGTGTATACACTGCGCTTTTACAATTGATTTTGACAACTAGGCAAATTCTTGCATCACTTCATTTTAATGAAAACGTGCATGGGAAAGTGAAAAAGAAGAAGAATGGTGAAGTCAGGACACGTGTTTGGTGGCCAAATTTCAAGGCTGGTGAAGCTGTAGTTAGAGATGTGAAAGTTGAGCCAACTTACAGTAACTGTCATGTTTTCCATAAGAGGTTGTTCATGATTATCAACATTTTCACAAGCATACCAAGTGTATCATTTTCTCACACCCCTCCCCTTATCCATACTGCATCCCCCTTAAATTAGTACAGGAAAGTGATTAGGAAAATAGAGGATTTCAACTTTTTTTCCCAGGATACAGCGATAATCTAAAGGAGATGTTGTTCATGAGTCCATTAAAAGATCTGGAAAAGATTTATTAGGAAGAAGAATCTAAAGCCCCAAAGTCGCTAACATCACAGTTTTCAAACAGGTTGTCTCGAGAAAATGCGATTCAGCAACTTGCAACCACCCAAAGTGTGAAAACCCCTCTGTTTCCTGCATTAGAAGTTCAAGACCAATTGATCATTGCAGAGAATGAAAGATCTGAGAATATGACTCAAACTTCTAGTGCTACCAGTACTACTGCCAAAAAGAAAAGATCGCCTCATTGCAAAAAATGCAAAAAGCCTATGCTAGGTCATCCACAAAACCGTTGCCCAAATTAAAATTTGTTCCATAACACCAGATGACTGATAAATACAATATATTGAAATTTTTTACCAAAGTTGATACAAGACAAGGCTTGGACACTTGATAGAAGTACAATATAAGTATATAACTCACTATCTATGTTTTTGTCTAGGTTTGTGCAAAATTTTCAGTTCTTGGTGGCCACATGTGTATTGTATTTTCACCCATCCAACCAATAGTAGTGTATTGCCTAGTTATTCACCCTTACATGAACTATTGGTTAGTTTAACAATTACTATTGGTTGATTTGGATAAATGACATGTAACAACAATGAACCAAATTTAAGCAAACCTACACTAACATTGGTAATTAGTTATATTTTATTTTCAAGGTACTTTCATCCTGTCTCCAAATTTGACACACCAATTCATGTAATTTCAGATTGCGTATGGAAATAATGTTTTAGAGAAAGTGTTTTTATAGTAACAACAGAGGTACAACAACTGGAAAAATTTAATAACTGAAAAATTTAATAACTGAAAAATTTAAATATACAGTATAATTTGGGACTTGAAGAGTTGGATGCTGAAGTTAACTGCATTCCAACCAATACTTGTAATTAGATGTTTGCATGTTGGCATTATGGTCACTGTAATTCCCTTTTGATTTGAGCATAAACCAGGTTCACTTATGCCAAGCTTTAAGTAAGTAGAATATATTAGCAAGCTTTCAATGAATATAATATGCTTATGTTTATGCGTGCAAGTGTTACCTCAAAGCAGAATGGTCTGACTTTCACTACCGTATTGCTTTCGTAATGTTGGGTCAACACACAATATTTTTACTGGTTCATTTTAGAAAAGATCAACACTTCCCCCACAGAGGAAATTTCAGCCATCCCGAGGTTCTCTCCCCTCCCCGTCGGGATGGCAGAAAGAGAGTAATTTGTTTCCAATTATAGTAGTGTATTAGGATTGAGGATTAGGATAGCCAGTGCCAAAAGGTGTAGCTGGGTTAATTTCTTCTGTGGGGGGAGTATAGATGTTCTCTGGAATAATTAAATTCTATTCTAGTATATACTTAATTAAAAGTATTATGACAAACTAACATGACAGTTGTATTCAACAATCAATATAAAATTACACAGGTCCCTGTCTGCATTGTGCTGGTAGATATCCCTTGTTTTCGTATCTTTGTCCTTTTGGATATTTTGTTCGAAGATAATCATAGATACAAGCAGGCAAAGGTCTTGTGTTGCTCCAACCCATGTATCCACAAAGCCACCTTATTAGCCACCGATACGCCACAGATCTCAAATATCTATAAGTTGACAGAAACACAACATTTATTACTGTAATAATTACAAGACAGTTTATACAGTTGAAGCAGCAAAAGTAATTTAATTTATATTTGTGCTGACTTACTCGTCTTCAGGTACATTTTTCTTCTTACGATAGTGACTTCCATCCATACGAACTAATGACTGCCCAGATAGAGTTAACACAGCCTTATTCGTGATTGCTAAAAAGTCTTCGTGTTGGATATTAAATGCACTTGATATGCTCTATCGAGCCGTCGAAGGCCATTTTCCCGGTCGTATCCACGACTTCTCGGCAACATCTGTACTCGAGAGATCCAACAAGATGTTCTACTTTACATTGGCCACAACTACATCAATCCTTAACATCAACTTTGCTTTCGAATCGTTCAGCAAGAACACGAGGAGAAAGGCCATCCAAATCAACTTCGTCATTGCTGGAGCTTGTGCGCTGTCGTTTGTTTGACCGATTGCTTGCCAATGGTTCATGAACATAAGGTTCATATTGGTTCATATTGCCCATAAACCACACCACATAGCTCTTCTGAGTCGCTAGAAGATTCTTGTGGACTTGAAGAGTCATTTTCATCAGAAGAACTTGACATTTTATTGATTCTACTCCTAGACTTGTCTATTTACATAACGGAACGTGCAAACAAATTTACGTCACACATCGCACGTGACCAGACAATCTCGTTCCCATGCCCCGGGCCAAATTTTGCCTTAAAAATCGAAATTTTATGATGGGTTTTGCTCCAAAAAAAGGGCAAGGAAAAACCAAAACGGCTTCAAACAAGGTAGTTTTGTGTTGTAATAAGGTCTAGCTAAAAGAATATGAGAAAAAAAAATTCGTGTCAGGTCACCTTTAACCAAGCTGTCTAGACTAGAACCCATGAATTGGAAACTGTCGATGAATACGAGACTTTTTCCTAACATGAAGGCCATATACTTCTCCATGTTGTTTGGTATAACATTGATGTTCTGCCCAAGTCCTCCGATATTTTGCATTATGAAGTGGCTATCATATCCTCTCAAGTTGTGGAACACCATTGGTATTTTGTTGGTCAGTCTATGGTTTCTGTTGCATAACTGATGTGCAGAGCCTCTATACTTACCAGTTACATGACAATGATCTCTAACTCTTGTATCCTCATCTTTATATATTCCACCACAGATGTGACATTCAGCTGCTTCCTCAAAGTTAACCTTATCAGCGGAAGTCATAATCATGTCTTTGCTGAAGTGTTCCTTTTTGACATTGTCACAATACTTAACCTCTTCAAGCATCTTCTTCATAAACTGTTTGACTGCGTTCTCACCGCGGAACGTCTCAACAGGCTTACTATACTTGTTGTCATAACAGCAGACTACCTTATAACCGTACCCACAGTCCGTGTGCTGTTGATACTTACTAGTATACGACCCCGTGAGTGGTGTCGCGGTGCCTATCTTCTCTAAGATCGCCTCAAAGTCTGCGTATATGACGAATGGAACGTCTAACTGTTTGTGGAAGTTTCTGTATTTCAACAGATTTTTTCCTCTTTCAGGCATCTTGATTGCCTGCTTTCCATTAACCGCTATACAATTCTCCACATGGTTCTTTAGTATAGCTTCTGTGCTAAAGCACTGTAAGCAGTATCTACAGAAGTTTTTCTTGTTCTTATGTTTCGTCTGATTATACATTAATCTGTTGAAATCTTTGATGTACACATAGTGTTGTTTCTCGTCTTTTGTTATTAGTAATAGATCCATATGATCTTCATTACTTTCTTTGGATACATGTATTGGAAACGGCTGCTTGTTTTCGTACCCAAACACGTTAATGTTTATATTATTTTTGATCTCTATTTTGTTGTACTGTTTGACTGATACTGGGAAGTTAATTCCTTCATAGTCTACAGTGTCAACATTTCTCTTGTGTTTTGACACTCTTTGCGGTTTGTAATCTACCGGGTTTTTGTGTAGTATGTGACACCACATAAAACACTTATTATCATCATTCCTTATGTTAATCAAACCCTTTGATGCGTTCCTCAGTTCTGTTGGAAGCTCAACATAGCTGGATCCTTTTAGAGGTTCATATACTACCACGTTCACGTAGTGACTATCTACGTTGTCTATGACCCATCCAGAACCCTCTGATATCCACACAACAACTCGGTTTAGTATCTCTTCACTAGACTGTTTTGCAGACCTATATATGTCACTAACACTATATATCGTCTTAGCATTACAGTTGAAGTATGCTACTTTATGTGTAGTTCTGTCGTCATCCAGTTGTTTTTCTAGTGTCACTTTTAGTGTCTCAACGTATTTCAAACCTCTCAGTCTATTCAACTCCTTCGTCAGTATTAGGCTCACAGCGACTCTCGACTTGTTCAGTTGTTGCAGTGGATCCTTATTATTGATTACCTCGACACTATACGACCTAGTATACCCTCTTAGAGCTGACCGTATCTGCACCACTGTGGGAAACTGACTAGGTTTCTTTAAGAGTGACCTCTGTTCCTCTATGAAGAGCTTGAGTTTTGCTTTAAAGTTTCTCTCCTCGAGCACTACACGTGCTATTCTGACCCTGGTGATGTGGTCTATTACACCTTGCCTTGATGCTCTTCTTAGCAGATCCATCCAATTATATCCAAGTATTTTGGCTTCACCCAAATACTTAGTAGACAGCTCTTTTAAGATAGACACCATATTAACATACTGCATATCTTATTATATTTAAAAACGAGTCGTTTTTATTATAAAAGAAATAGATCTAATTCCTGGAAAATCGTGTAGATTCTAGGAAATGAGTCTAATTCCTGGAAAATCATGTAGATTCCTGGAAAATCATATAGATTATAAGGATGACACCTCTAAATTTCTCAAATGTTTTTTACTCCTTACATGTCTCCACTTAGAGTTAAAGCGATATAGGCTATCACATGTTTTACACACATACTCATGAGTTCTTACCCACTCTTTGGTTAATACTCTACTAGCCTCTGCAGCTTCTTCTTTAGTATGATAGATTCTACGTCTTGTCATTATATAATACTGTATGTTTTATTACATTGAGAAACGAGTCGAAGCAGGACCAACACCCCGTTTTGGGACCTTGGTCAAAACGACCCTTCTATCGATCACAAACATACTATCAGTAGGGGGTCGCATGTAGTGTCTTAATATTTTACTACTCCTGGTTCTGATATATAGACGGTATGTGATTGTGTGTTTAAAGGGGGGCTATACAATAGCCTCCCTTGTATCACACTAAGTGTCGTCTTATATTTATCACCAATATTTATTCTTCAAAGGGAGGCGTCGAAACGACGGGGCCTAAAAAACGCAGCCATACGCAGTCTATATATCAGAGCTAGGAGTGTGTTCCGCATGAAATACGATGAGAGCTGACACCTTAAAACAAGGCGTTGGTTGGGAAATGTTTGTATCGAGCAGTTATTTTTTAAGAATAGCTGACCCCCTGTTTTGGGGGGTCAGCTTTTATCACCTGAGAAACTGAGGTCCCAAACTGGGACCCGAGATTTCGAGTGTCAGAATAGACAAGTTTGACAAATAAACGAGAGTGGTCTATATAGACATACACATCGACGATATATAAGGTCAAACGAGAGGTGTTTGAAGGGGGGCGCGAATCACGCCCCCCTTTAAACTTGTAATCAAACACGATACTCATATCGGAGCCAAGAGTTTACTCTCTAGTCTTCTTGCTGAAATTAGAGTCTGCTGAGAAGTTTAAAACACAGGTATTCGCAGAAGTCCTACCATCTATTAGAAAGACAGGTCAGTTACACACAATATACCCAGTTGTCAAGTGAGTACTGCAATAGAAGATTCAAGAGTGATACCACGCTGTCTAATCATCAAAGACACTACGCGCAGCACTCTATCTATGAGATAATCTGTGAGATATCTGTAAGATAACTGTGAGATGGTCTGTGAGACAATCTATAAGATGATTTGTAAGATGATACTACGTGTAGTACTCTATCTATGAGACGATTTAAGATGATCTGTGAGACAATCTATAAGATGATTTACAAACAAGATACTACGCGTAGTACTCTATCTATGAGATGATTTAAGACGATCTGTAAGATGATACTGCGCGCAGTACTCTATCTATGGGATGATTTAAGATGATCTATAAGATGATACTGCACGCAGTACTCTATCTATGAGATGATTTAAGACGATCTGTAAGATGATACTGCACGCAGTACTCCATCTATGAGATGATTTAAGATGATCTATAAGATGATACTGCGCGCAGTACTCTATCTATGGGATGATTTAAGACGATCTGTAAGATGATACTGCGCGCAGTACTCTATCTATGAGATGATTTAAGACGATCTGTAAGATGATACTGCACGCAGTACTCCATCTATGAGATGATTTAAGATGATCTATAAGATGATCTATAAGATGATACTGCGCGCAGTACTCTATCTATGAGACGATTTAAGATGATCTACAAGATGATCCGCGAGATGATTAGACAGCGTGGTATCACTCTTGAATCTTCTATTGCAGTACTCACTTGACAACTGGGTATATTGTGTGTAACTGACCTGTCTTTCTAATAGATGGTAGGACTTCTGCGAATACCTGTGTTTTAAACTTCTCAGCAGACTCTAATTTCAGCAAGAAGACTAGAGAGTAAACTCTTGGCTCCGATATGAGTATCGTGTTTGATTACAAGTTTAAAGGGGGGCGTGATTCGCGCCCCCCCTTCAAACACCTCTCGTTTGACCTTATATATCGTCGATGTGTATGTCTATATAGACCACTCTCGTTTATTTGTCAAACTTGTCTATTCTGACACTCGAAATCTCGGGTCCCAGTTTGGGACCTCAGTTTCTCAGGTGATAAATGCTGACCCCCCAAAACAGGGGGTCAGCTATTCTTAAAAAATAACTGCTCGATACAAACATTTCCCAACCAACGCCTTGTTTTAAGGTGTCAGCTCTCATCGTATTTCATGCGGAACACACTCCTAGCTCTGATATATAGACTGCGTATGGCTGCGTTTTTTAGGCCCCGTCGTTTCGACGCCTCCCTTTGAAGAATAAATATTGGTGATAAATATAAGACGACACTTAGTGTGATACAAGGGAGGCTATTGTATAGCCCCCCTTTAAACACACAATCACATACCGTCTATATATCAGAACCAGGAGTAGTAAAATATTAAGACACTACATGCGACCCCCTACTGATAGTATGTTTGTGATCGATAGAAGGGTCGTTTTGACCAAGGTCCCAAAACGGGGTGTTGGTCCTGCTTCGACTCGTTTCTCAATGTAATAAAACATACAGTATTATATAATGACAAGACGTAGAATCTATCATACTAAAGAAGAAGCTGCAGAGGCTAGTAGAGTATTAACCAAAGAGTGGGTAAGAACTCATGAGTATGTGTGTAAAACATGTGATAGCCTATATCGCTTTAACTCTAAGTGGAGACATGTAAGGAGTAAAAAACATTTGAGAAATTTAGAGGTGTCATCCTTATAATCTATATGATTTTCCAGGAATCTACATGATTTTCCAGGAATTAGACTCATTTCCTAGAATCTACACGATTTTCCAGGAATTAGATCCATTTCTTTTATAATAAAAACGACTCGTTTTTAAATATAATAAGATATGCAGTATGTTAATATGGTGTCTATCTTAAAAGAGCTGTCTACTAAGTATTTGGGTGAAGCCAAAATACTTGGATATAATTGGATGGATCTGCTAAGAAGAGCATCAAGGCAAGGTGTAATAGACCACATCACCAGGGTCAGAATAGCACGTGTAGTGCTCGAGGAGAGAAACTTTAAAGCAAAACTCAAGCTCTTCATAGAGGAACAGAGGTCACTCTTAAAGAAACCTAGTCAGTTTCCCACAGTGGTGCAGATACGGTCAGCTCTAAGAGGGTATACTAGGTCGTATAGTGTCGAGGTAATCAATAATAAGGATCCACTGCAACAACTGAACAAGTCGAGAGTCGCTGTGAGCCTAATACTGACGAAGGAGTTGAATAGACTGAGAGGTTTGAAATACGTTGAGACACTAAAAGTGACACTAGAAAAACAACTGGATGACGACAGAACTACACATAAAGTAGCATACTTCAACTGTAATGCTAAGACGATATATAGTGTTAGTGACATATATAGGTCTGCAAAACAGTCTAGTGAAGAGATACTAAACCGAGTTGCTGTGTGGATATCAGAGGGTTCTGGATGGGTCATAGACAACGTAGATAGTCACTACGTGAACGTGGTAGTATATGAACCTCTAAAAGGATCCAGCTATGTTGAGCTTCCAACAGAACTGAGGAACGCATCAAAGGGTTTGATTAACATAAGGAATGATGATAATAAGTGTTTTATGTGGTGTCACATACTACACAAAAACCCGGTAGATTACAAACCGCAAAGAGTGTCAAAACACAAGAGAAATGTTGACACTGTAGACTATGAAGGAATTAACTTCCCAGTATCAGTCAAACAGTACAACAAAATAGAGATCAAAAATAATATAAACATTAACGTGTTTGGGTACGAAAACAAGCAGCCGTTTCCAATACATGTATCCAAAGAAAGTAATGAAGATCATATGGATCTATTACTAATAACAAAAGACGAGAAACAACACTATGTGTACATCAAACATTTCAACAGATTAATGTATAATCAGACGAAACATAAGAACAAGAAAAACTTCTGTAGATACTGCTTACAGTGCTTTAGCACAGAAGCTATACTAAAGAACCATGTGGAGAATTGTATAGCGGTTAATGGAAAGCAGGCAATCAAGATGCCTGAAAGAGGAAAAAATCTGTTGAAATACAGAAACTTCCACAAACAGTTAGACGTTCCATTCGTCATATACGCAGACTTTGAGGCGATCTTAGAGAAGATAGGCACCGCGACACCACTCACGGGGTCGTATACTAGTAAGTATCAACAGCACACGGACTGTGGGTACGGTTATAAGGTAGTCTGCTGTTATGACAACAAGTATAGTAAGCCTGTTGAGACGTTCCGCGGTGAGAACGCAGTCAAACAGTTTATGAAGAAGATGCTTGAAGAGGTTAAGTATTGTGACAATGTCAAAAAGGAACACTTCAGCAAAGACATGATTATGACTTCCGCTGATAAGGTTAACTTTGAGGAAGCAGCTGAATGTCACATCTGTGGTGGAATATATAAAGATGAGGATACAAGAGTTAGAGATCATTGTCATGTAACTGGTAAGTATAGAGGCTCTGCACATCAGTTATGCAACAGAAACCATAGACTGACCAACAAAATACCAGTGGTGTTCCACAACTTGAGAGGATATGATAGCCACTTCATAATGCAAAATATCGGAGGACTTGGGCAGAACATCAATGTTATACCAAACAACATGGAGAAGTATATGGCCTTCATGTTAGGAAAAAGTCTCGTATTCATCGACAGTTTCCAATTCATGGGTTCTAGTCTAGACAGCTTGGTTAAAGGTGACCTGACACGAATTTTTTTTTCTCATATTCTTTTAGCTAGACCTTATTACAACACAAAACTACCTTGTTTGAAGCCGTTTTGGTTTTTCCTTGCCCTTTTTTTGGAGCAAAACCCATCATAAAATTTCGATTTTTAAGGCAAAATTTGGCCCGGGGCATGGGAACGAGATTGTCTGGTCACGTGCGATGTGTGACGTAAATTTGTTTGCACGTTCCGTTATGTAAATAGACAAGTCTAGGAGTAGAATCAATAAAATGTCAAGTTCTTCTGATGAAAATGACTCTTCAAGTCCACAAGAATCTTCTAGCGACTCAGAAGAGCTATGTGGTGTGGTTTATGGGCAATATGAACCAATATGAACCTTATGTTCATGAACCATTGGCAAGCAATCGGTCAAACAAACGACAGCGCACAAGCTCCAGCAATGACGAAGTTGATTTGGATGGCCTTTCTCCTCGTGTTCTTGCTGAACGATTCGAAAGCAAAGTTGATGTTAAGGATTGATGTAGTTGTGGCCAATGTAAAGTAGAACATCTTGTTGGATCTCTCGAGTACAGATGTTGCCGAGAAGTCGTGGATACGACCGGGAAAATGGCCTTCGACGGCTCGATAGAGCATATCAAGTGCATTTAATATCCAACACGAAGACTTTTTAGCAATCACGAATAAGGCTGTGTTAACTCTATCTGGGCAGTCATTAGTTCGTATGGATGGAAGTCACTATCGTAAGAAGAAAAATGTACCTGAAGACGAGTAAGTCAGCACAAATATAAATTAAATTACTTTTGCTGCTTCAACTGTATAAACTGTCTTGTAATTATTACAGTAATAAATGTTGTGTTTCTGTCAACTTATAGATATTTGAGATCTGTGGCGTATCGGTGGCTAATAAGGTGGCTTTGTGGATACATGGGTTGGAGCAACACAAGACCTTTGCCTGCTTGTATCTATGATTATCTTCGAACAAAATATCCAAAAGGACAAAGATACGAAAACAAGGGATATCTACCAGCACAATGCAGACAGGGACCTGTGTAATTTTATATTGATTGTTGAATACAACTGTCATGTTAGTTTGTCATAATACTTTTAATTAAGTATATACTAGAATAGAATTTAATTATTCCAGAGAACATCTATACTCCCCCCACAGAAGAAATTAACCCAGCTACACCTTTTGGCACTGGCTATCCTAATCCTCAATCCTAATACACTACTATAATTGGAAACAAATTACTCTCTTTCTGCCATCCCGACGGGGAGGGGAGAGAACCTCGGGATGGCTGAAATTTCCTCTGTGGGGGAAGTGTTGATCTTTTCTAGAATGAACCAGTAAAAATATTGTGTGTTGACCCAACATTACGAAAGCAATACGGTAGTGAAAGTCAGACCATTCTGCTTTGAGGTAACACTTGCACGCATAAACATAAGCATATTATATTCATTGAAAGCTTGCTAATATATTCTACTTACTTAAAGCTTGGCATAAGTGAACCTGGTTTATGCTCAAATCAAAAGGGAATTACAGTGACCATAATGCCAACATGCAAACATCTAATTACAAGTATTGGTTGGAATGCAGTTAACTTCAGCATCCAACTCTTCAAGTCCCAAATTATACTGTATATTTAAATTTTTCAGTTATTAAATTTTTCAGTTATTAAATTTTTCCAGTTGTTGTACCTCTGTTGTTACTATAAAAACACTTTCTCTAAAACATTATTTCCATACGCAATCTGAAATTACATGAATTGGTGTGTCAAATTTGGAGACAGGATGAAAGTACCTTGAAAATAAAATATAACTAATTACCAATGTTAGTGTAGGTTTGCTTAAATTTGGTTCATTGTTGTTACATGTCATTTATCCAAATCAACCAATAGTAATTGTTAAACTAACCAATAGTTCATGTAAGGGTGAATAACTAGGCAATACACTACTATTGGTTGGATGGGTGAAAATACAATACACATGTGGCCACCAAGAACTGAAATTTTGCACAAACCTAGACAAAAACATAGATAGTGAGTTATATACTTATATTGTACTTCTATCAAGTGTCCAAGCCTTGTCTTGTATCAACTTTGGTAAAAAATTTCAATATATTGTATTTATCAGTCATCTGGTGTTATGGAACAAATTTTAATTTGGGCAACGGTTTTGTGGATGACCTAGCATAGGCTTTTTGCATTTTTTGCAATGAGGCGATCTTTTCTTTTTGGCAGTAGTACTGGTAGCACTAGAAGTTTGAGTCATATTCTCAGATCTTTCATTCTCTGCAATGATCAATTGGTCTTGAACTTCTAATGCAGGAAACAGAGGGGTTTTCACACTTTGGGTGGTTGCAAGTTGCTGAATCGCATTTTCTCGAGACAACCTGTTTGAAAACTGTGATGTTAGCGACTTTGGGGCTTTAGATTCTTCTTCCTAATAAATCTTTTCCAGATCTTTTAATGGACTCGTGAACAACATCTCCTTTAGATTATCGCTGTATCCTGGGAAAAAAAGTTGAAATCCTCTATTTTCCTAATCACTTTCCTGTACTAATTTAAGGGGGATGCAGTATGGATAAGGGGAGGGGTGTGAGAAAATGATACACTTGGTATGCTTGTGAAAATGTTGATAATCATGAACAACCTCTTATGGAAAACATGACAGTTACTGTAAGTTGGCTCAACTTTCACATCTCTAACTACAGCTTCACCAGCCTTGAAATTTGGCCACCAAACACGTGTCCTGACTTCACCATTCTTCTTCTTTTTCACTTTCCCATGCACGTTTTCATTAAAATGAAGTGATGCAAGAATTTGCCTAGTTGTCAAAATCAATTGTAAAAGCTCAGTGTATACACTACACATTAACTGCTGTAAGTATTGCTGGATTATAACACTCACTAAGTAGATAATCTTTTGAATTAATGGTAATCAGCATGGGCATACAGGTGGAAAAAATATGCCCGACTTGCATGGAAATTGCCTGACACAGTGATGCCCTGCCCTCTCCCTTGACAAAATTATGGAACAAAAACAGATTGCCATACAAGTTATGACATTTTAGCTCGTTTTGAACTTTTTGTATGTTGCATATCTGCATTTTGTCGCCAGAAGTTCAGCACTGCATGATATGTATGACTCAAGTGCACTTGTTTGGGTGTCAGGTGACATTTTCTTGATATCAAATAAAAATAATACTCCTATGAACACTGTGCCCCACAAATCAAGTCAAATTGCTGTAATTAATCATATGGTCACCTCAAAATTGTTTATTTGATAAGGGAGAATTACCATTGTATGCGAATATGCGATATGCAAATACGGCATGCTTTGTAAATACAGTTGAAGTTTAAAAATATACCTTCCTCTTCCCTCTCGCCGTAATATCATCGTTTTTATTCTCCAACACGAATGATGTATCTTTTGTCGGAATAGATCCACGTTCAAGGACTCTATAATCTGAACTTTCATCTAAAAAGCGACGGGAATTTATTAACACGAATCTTCGAAGTGCGCAGAACACAGAGATAAATGTTTTGTCGGCTCTTTGAAATCCACTCGATGTTTTCGAACAAATTGAACCCATTTCTGGCCATCTTTTGGGAAGGCATGCATCTTTATGCCAGGGGTATACGATGTATTCTTGCAACTAACTTTTTGTGGCGTCCCAGCTACACAATATCTGCCTCCTCTTCTTGTTGCCTTATTCGCCTCCATATTGTCTGTAGCTTGCAAACAAATTTACGTCACAGCCAAATTGTCACGTGATCGTGACCGCGCGTAAAGCTGACCGATTTAAAACCAACAAAGGCCAAGAAAAATGCCTTTAAAATATGGTTTTTCGTCGCCTTTTGCCCATTTTTTAATTGAAGCTGTAATGATTGCATACAGTGAAAGTCAAAACAGGTTTAAAAAAATTCGTGTCAGGTCACCTTTAACAACCTTCCTAAAGAGTGTTTGAAAAACACATCAGAGGTATTCACTGACAAGGAACTAGAACTAGTGTCAAGAAAGGGTGTGTACCCATATGACTATATGGATAGTTTCGACAAGTTCGAAGACACAAAGCTACCCTCAAAGGAGAGCTTCTACAGTGTGCTAAGTGACGAACATGTATCAGATGCTAATTATGAACACGCACAAGAAGTGTGGAAGACGTTCGATTTGAATAACATGGGTGAGTATCACGATGTGTATCTCAAAACTGATGTGCTACTATTGTCTGACGTGTGTTTGAGAACTTCAGAAGGACATGTAAGCAGTACTATCAATTAGATCCTTGTCACTACTTCACGTCACCAGGACTATCGTGGGACGCTGCTCTAAAGATGACAGGAGTGAAACTGGAGTTGATGACTGATATTGACATGTTTCAGTTTATTGAGAAAGGAATGAGAGGTGGTGTCTCCTGTATCACACACAGATATAGCAAGGCTAATAACAAATATATGAAGGACTATGATAGTAGCAAGCCATCAAAATATATATTATATCTAGACGCTAATAACCTATATGGTTGGGCTATGAATCAGTATCTACCAACTGGAGGATTCAGATGGATCAAGAAGTTCAACCTTGATAATTACAAAGATGACTCAGACAAAGGACTGATACTAGAGGTTGATCTGGAATATCCAAAGGAATTACATGACTCACACAACAACTATCCACTAGCACCAGAGAGGACTAAAGTAGAGGTTGGTAAACTGTCTGACTATTGCAGAACAATAAGAGACAAGTTTAATATATCCGTAGGAGAGGTAAGTAAGTTGATACCAAGTCTAAACAATAAGAAGAGATACGTAGTGCACTACAGGAACTTACAGTTGTATAAGTCTCTAGGAATGAAGGTAAGTAAAGTATATAGAGTGTTACAGTTTAATCAGTCTCCATGGCTGAAAGACTATATTGACTTTAACACAGTTAAAAGAACAGACGCTAAGAACGACTTTGAAAAGGATTTCTTCAAACTGATGAACAATAGCGTCTTCGGGAAGACTATGGAGAATCTTCGAAAACGTGTTAACGTTAAACTGGTAACAAGTGATGATAAACTGAAGAAGCTAGCCTCTAAGCCTACCTTTGTAAGCAGTAAGATATTTAACGACAACTTAGTAGCTGTACACAGTATCAAAGAAACGTTAACTCTAAACAAGCCAGCATATGTAGGTATGTGTATTCTAGACCTGTCTAAGACATTGATATATGACTTCCACTACAACAACGTTAAAAAGAAGTATGGCAACAAAGCCAAACTACTATTCACAGACACGGATAGTCTAATGTATGAGATTAAGACAGAGGATGTGTATAGCGATATATATGATAACAATGAAGTGTTTGACTTTAGTGGATATGACAAGTCATCTCCATACTTCAACCCAACTAACAAGAAAGTTATTGGTAAAATGAAAGACGAAACATTAGGAGTCCCTATTGTTGAGTACGTTGGTCTAAGGTCTAAAATGTATAGCTACGTGAAAGAGGATGGAAAGGGTGGCAAGACTTCTAAAGGTGTCAAGAAGAACGTTGTGAGGAAAAACATAAGACACGATAGTTATAAAGATGTTTTAGTAAACCGCAAACAAATATCCCATAAAATGAGATCTATAAGAAGTATCAATCATCAGCTAGGTAGTTATGAGATAAACAAGATATCACTGAGTTGTTTCGATGATAAGAGACACATCCTAAAAGATGGTATTAGTAGCTACGCATATGGGCACTACAAAATAGTCTAGAGTTAGATTCAATAAAAAGAAAAAATTTATAATTTAACTAATTTATCAACACACTTTACAGCATATTTCGAGACGACTCGTAAAACGACACATTTCAAGACAATTTAAAAACGACACATTTCGAGACGACTTGTAAAACAACTCATATCGAAACAATATATTTGAACCGATACCAAGACCCACCTGACTGAACTGCAACAATCCTCACCAAACATAACCAAGTTGTAGTGCGTAACCACCTAACTATGTGCCAACACCACTATATAGTAATCCTATCATGTATCCACACATGAGAAAATATATATATACTTTAGAACAAATCCAATTTTGGAAAAGTGACCTGGTACCACCCCACTAAGTTATGGTATATAACCACTCAAACACACGTCAATACCACTACATAATGACTCAACCATACATCAACATCACTATATAATGACTCAACCGTGTATCAACATCACTATATAATAGCTTCACCACACGTGTACCAACACCAATATATAGCGGCTCCACCACACGCTCACAGACGATGAAATATGACGATTTTTCAAAAAACGAGTTGTTTTTGAAAAGTGGTCTGATACCCCACTAAGTTATGGTATATAATCACTCAAACACATGTCAATACCACTACATAGTGACTCAACCATACGTCAACATCACTATATTATAACCCAACTACGTATCAACATCACTATATAATAGCTTCACCACATGTGTCAACACCATTACATAATGACTCAACCATGGGTCAACATCACTATATTACGACTCAACAGTGCACCAACATCACTATATAATAGCTTCACCACATGCTCACAAACGATGAAATATGACGATTCTTTAAAAACGACTTATTTTTTCTAAAGGTGGCCTGGTACCCTCATATTGTATACTACTTTGGAAGTTATTAGCATGCATTTTCCTCCATCAACAAACATGCACGCTTGCTAGCAAAATGGCCGACTCGCGCATGCGTATAAAAAAAATGGGACATGTTTTTTATTCTGTGCACGCAGATGATGTAAAATAGCGAAGCGACGAAATATTGCGCCATATCATCACGTGTCATTCTGATCACGTGCTATGTGGAATAAAGTACCGGTCGGCATTTTGATGCCATGTTCAGAGAGATTTTAACAATGTTGTCAGCTTGGCGGATCCTGAGGATTTCAGTATTATTTTAGACCAGATTGGTATAATGTTAGACAAATTTGGTGTGTAGACAACCATATATAAAGACAATGATGCATTCAATTTCATTTATGTTTAGTGAAATTAGCTATTCAGTTGTTTTTCATGCATTACTAGAACAGAATACAGAATAGTTCATAATTATTCAAATATTTTTGAATGGAATAATTTTATATATTTAATAACCAATTTTTACCTCAACTTATCCACAAATCAAGAAAAACTACAATGACTTCAAGAAAGAGCATAATAACTCCAACAAAGAGTGCTATGACTCTAACAAAGAGTGCTCGGACTCCAACAAAGAGTGCTGTGACTCCAACAAAGAGTGATATGACTCTAACAAAGAGTCCATCGACTCCTACAGGAGTCCTATAACTCCTAGAAAGAAAAACAACCCTTAGAGTCAAAACCACTCCATGAAGGGTCAAAATGACCCTTCGAGGAAAGGTGCTGAAATGACTCCTTGGGGTCAAAACGACTCTTTTGAATTTACAGTGTACGCAGATGGTGAGGAACAGTCTAAACGTCGCTAAGTCAGAAATCAAAGAGAGACTTGCTGCTGTTGGACAAGAAATCGAAGACATACCAGGGTTGCAACAAATCTTTGATGAGGATAGTTCTGCTATGAACCCCTTACGTGGAATCGAAACCGAACAAAAGCAACATAAATATAACCTTAACCATTTTAATCTTGTGGTAAGTCTCTTTTGTATTTATGATTATACGTAAAGTTTAATAATATTCCCAATATTAAGATTTCACTTCAAGATTTCATTGAGGTTACAGTATATACTGTATTCTGTATATTTTTATATACTGTGTGTCTATGTTGTCTGTGTAGGATGAATAAATATTATTTTAATAATGAATAAATAATGAATAAATATTATTTTATTCTATTATAAATATTAAACATGCATTTTATACACCCTCCTTTACATCCTTACAAAATACAAAATACATCCTTTTTTGAGTGAAAATTAAGGAGTAAATATACATTAATTACTCCGTTATGTTTATCCCTTTTCGAAAGTACATTTTACTCCTTTATGAGAGTTGTATTGACTCCCAGAAATGCATTACTTACTCCGGTATGTTTACTCCTTTTTTGCAGTGAAAATAAAGGAGTAAATATACAATAATTACTCCGATATGTCTATTCCTTTTCAAGAGTACATTTTACTCCTTTATGGGAGTTGGATTGACTCCCAGAGTAGTAAGATTGGGGTTAAAGTTACTCCTGGAGTAATAATAAAGGAGTAAAAAGTACTCTAATATTTGTACTCCTTTGCTGGAGTATATTTCATCCCTGCAGTGGAGTAATATTTACTCTTAGTAGAGTAAAAGTTTTAATATGAACTGAAGTGGAGTAGGTTTAACTCTGGTTTTGGAGTGAAATATACTCTATTTTTTTACTCCCCAAAAGGGAGTTATTTCAACTCTTACGGTGGAGTTAAAATTACTCCCTAGAATTAACAGTGCAGTGTTTCGAATATACTAGAACAAAACTGCTACGTTTCAAGCTGAACCCTTCATCAGAGTAAAGGGCTCAGCTCGAAACGTCAGTACCGACTTTTTACCGACTTTTCCTAGTTTACTCAAATTACATTTGCGGTCGCACAAAACTCAAATGCCATAAAATAAAATACCAATCCGAGATGTAAACTACCCACTTTTATATTTAAAGTTCACAATTATATAATGAAAAAATAATTGATAAATATCTTAATAAACAAAGCCTAATGGTCTTTAAGGGTCTGTTTATATGATCCCGGTATACCGGGATGTCCCGGTTGCCCGAGACGTTTTCATCGTGAGTTTATATGATCTCGGCACACCGGGATGTCCCGGGTGACCGGGATGCGTGAAAATGTTGATAATAATTTCTCAATTAAACAAAAATTCGCATAAAAAGCATCACAACGAATGTTTTTTTTCATTTTGGCACTTTTTGGATATTTTACCTGGTCAGACGACGTTTTAAATTTAAATTCACTTCATCCTGGTCTACCGGGATGTTGCGTTTATATGGAAAAAATCCGTCCCGGTGTACCGGGATCTCGGTTGGTTCAACCGGGATCCCGGTCACGCGGGATGTCCCGGTCTCCATATAAACACAACTGCGAAACTAACAGTAGATTATATACAAGCCGGTGTACCGGGATCATATAAACAGGCCCTATAAGTGTTTATATTAGTTTGCCATGTTGATCGATCACTGCATGCGAGCCGATAATTGTCTATCACACGGCCTGTATTACGAGTGAAACAGGATTTATTACAAGTTCCAATAAAGGCAGCACAAACAGGAAATATAAGGCCGAATGTGAAAGCGTTAATTTCAAAGCTTTCCTTATTTTGTTGCCCACAAAGAAAAAAAAAGAAAACGTTAACCGTCTTGTCCAGCGTATTTTTATTGACAAAGACAACTGTAGATTTAGTTATATAGTGTAAGCTCCGAATACTGTCGCTCAGCCTATCACGCGGTTGTGAATCCGGTCTCTATAGTATATTATATAGTGTAGAAATTTGGTTTTATGCTTTAACTCTGTTAAACCAGGTCCCTGTTTACAAACGCCACTCAACAGCAGCCCAAATGTTGCACGACTGTTTTTCTTATATAGTTTGTTAAAGTGTTTATGCAATGAAATTATTGGATTTTTTAATCGAAATATCGATTATAATACAGAATTTTAATGTGACAACTTAAAATCACTTTAATGCCAGTCAAAGTGTACGATTTGAGTAGTGTTAAACACGGGAATGGATGAGTTACCGCCTACACCAATTTTTCTTGCCGAGGCCGATTGTGATGTCGTTGTTGGGCATCCGTCTGGGATTGCATCTGTCGTTGGCAGAATATTTTACTCACAGTCACTCACACTTGGAGAACGATTTTCGTTATTCTTAGCACGCTTTGAGGTTGAATGCTGATTCGCATGGAATTTACGTTTCTTTGAATAACCAGAACGTTGTTTCGGCATTTTAAGTGAATATACGTTATATAAATTAACAGTCGTTAAGGAAGCTCTTCGAAACTCGAAAGTGAACATATATTACAAGATGGCCGTGAAGAAGTTGAAATCTTGAAATTAAATTATGTAATACTTGGTTTAATCTACGAAATAAAGGCTTTAAAACATACTATAGTCACAGAGGGGTGGGTAAGTATTGTTTTGATGCAAACAATGCCTTTTGTGAACGGACCATTCAGTAAAATTTAACAATAACTTTCGTTGCTATGGTGGTTGCTAAGGCCCAAATCAAGAGGTAACTATCTTCCTTCCAAAATTTATCCTTTTTCCACTCGATAAATAAAATATTTAACACAAGAAACCGAAAAAGCAAGCATTAATAATGTCAATTTCAATAATTTTGAAAATTTAGTTTTTCAAAAATATTTTGTCCAAGACCACCTTAACATCTACAAGGCTAGTGTGAAATATTAACTGTTACAGAAACACGTGCCGAATAGGGAATTGACTGCAGTTTAATTGCAATTTTGTTCTGAAACAGCAAGTAGATTAGCATAGTATATGTAGATTTAAAACTAGAAAAAGATAAGTTTGGCACAGCTTGCATATTGCATTGGTTCTGTTGAGGAGTACACGAGTATTGTAATTTTAACTTTGCCATTAGGCATAAACAATAACTGGGTCCCAAGGATGCTTTAATTTTAAAATTCGAATAATTAAATAATTGTTATCAGCAATCTCATAAATAGTGAAATGGAAAGATGACAAAAAATCATAATCCTTATAATTCTTGGGTAGGGAAAGTACGCCGAAAGTGTTGTATTTAACTTGTTTTGATTTATTGTACCGTGTTTTTTATTTATTTTAGCTTATAGTACACATAATTGTTGGTTTGAAGGGCTCTTTGAAGAAACCGACCTCATCAAATAGGGTATTGATAATTAACATGCGGATCAGCTGTACATTTCAAGGAACCTGGTTTGTAGTTTTTTTGGTACAGTAAATTACTCGGGCTACAGTGGTAGGCGAGTCTAGGTTTCGGTGTTTTTATTTTTTGGGGTCGAGATATGGCCCCAACAGTCTTTGCAAAACTGAGGCATGTGACACAGCCTCCGTGGCTGTGCCAGCATCCCGTGTCCTGGAAACGAGGGTACACAAATTCAGCATACTTGAGACACAATAATGACGATTTTTTAATACAATAATGGCGATTTCTAGCATTCTCACATATTTAGAAAAAAAAAATTAATACAAATAATAAATTTAAGATGGGACTGTTGACCTATTTATATAGCTGGTTGTATTGATTGTTCATATACTATTATATATGAATGCTACAAAGAGTTAATATAACCCAAATGAAAACCTCATGTCGTCCTAGACCAACTCCAATCCAGATCAACTCCAATACATTGTTGTTTGCCAACTGCATGTTAGTTGGTCTGCACAGCCAGCTACATTGTACGTACACACCTTTCAAACTGATTTTTGTCCTTGATTATTGATTTTTGTCCTGGCTCGGTATCTGAGTTTGCTCGCTAATCATGACATCACTGTAATTTGTCAATTGTCCAACACTAAGGGGGACTGGTCATTATTTATAGGGTTCACTGGGTTGGGAATATTTTAAAACTATTATATTTGCTTGATCCGCTCTATCAGGGAATAAAATTGTTGAAGCCTGCATGTCCAAACACGCATAATTGGTGAATTTAATACCTGGTTGATCCTTTTGTGAGATCATGGGCACATCCAATATGAAATATGGAAATGGATGTTGTAGTGAAAGTTGAATGGCTGGTGCATTTACACACTGGTAAGACAGTCACATCTCGGAAAGTTTAGAATGCTGTTTCACACATGAACAGCAATACCGTAAGAAAATTTATGGTTTTGTTTTTTCTGTCTCAATAAAAACAAACATTTTTTTATGTGTGCTTGTGCTCATCTTATTGTGTTATACACTTTTTATTGTGTGTTATACTTCTTATTGTGTGTTACACTTGATGAACAAAAAAATTTCATAGCCCGTAGAAATGATCATGAGCAAAATATTTCATGTCCCAAGGTCAATTTTACCCCCTAAATGAGGCATGCTCAAATTATATATGCGCTAAAATTATAAATATGTTTCTGGTTCAAAATGTTGGTTTTGGGAAGAAATAATGTGTCTTCAAGCTGTTTAGCTTGTTGCATCATAGTCTTCAATTATGCCAAAGTATAGGCCTAGCCTGCACAGGCTAAAGTAGCCTGAGTTATGCCTAGCGGGCATCTTGTTTTAATTATAAATACTTCTTTTGGATTTTATATTATGTCCTTAAGGCCAGGTTTACACTAGTACGGTATGGTAAGTGATCCGGATTAGGTTGGTGTACCGTTGTGAAATTTACGTCTGTTTACACTGCAAAGGACAAAGCGAGGTTTTTCGTTGACATCAGCAGTTTTTTTACTACGCACATGTGTATTGCCCGACATATTTTACAAAATGGCGATTTTTTCGGCTGCCGGAAACGTTTAAAAACAGCATGTCTACAAGCCGTTTCCTTTTTCGCCGGAAGCTCTTCGCACTCGCGATTGCAGAGAGGTTTAATGCTTGCATATAACCATATAAACCAGCTACAATTATTAAAATTGCAGCCGATAAACAACCAAAATAACCTGGCGCCATTTTTCCCGCTAACATTTTAATCGCGTATGTATATGTTTACACTGCTACGCTACGTTAAATTTGCCGTAGCGTAGTGATTTATATCCGGAGTGCTTGGCGTAGTGACTACGCTACGGCAAACCACTCCGGATTAGGCAGGTACAGTGTAAACACAACAAAGAAACGTATTGTAAACGTAAATTTAAACGAAAATATATATACTATATATAAATTGAGTCAGTGCAAACACAATGACAATGGTTCCTGTGAGAATAAAACCTCACAAATATACAGCACGATGTCACCTGAAAGACATATAAAAGGGATAAAAATGCTTTGTTAAAATTTAAAACCGAGAAACGAACAACAAGATATTTATAATCAGCGTTTCATTTACGAGTCCGTTTACGAGCCCGTAAATAAAAATACACGCTACCGTCACTTCATTAGAACCTTAAGTGAAAATGTATGTCTTAAACATCATATTTACTTTCCATGAATGTCGAAAAACCGCAAAGAATCCTTATATTTTTGACAAATTCACGCAGTAAAATATGATGAATTTAGAATTCGCTGTCGCATCATCGCATGTGGGGTCTATCCGTAAACATCCGTCAAATCTCCGTAAAGCTTCGTGTCACGTGACGATAACCACCATCGGCTTGGTTTAGCACTTTTTTCTTGGGACATAGTGTGCAACTGGATATACATCCAGTAGACACAAAAAGTATAGTGCTGCGTAGACAGCGTTTTGGATATATAGCAAAGTGAAAAGGTGGTTTTTAGTGACGAATTACTGACGTTTCGAGCGGAGCCTTTCATCAGATTAAGAATATACCGGGTGGCGCAATAAAATGTCCCCCCTCTTGACTTATTGTAATTAAAAAAACTAAAGAAGCCATCTTATTCAACTAAAATTTATTGAACGCAGTAATGTATAACTTAAATTTTGATGTATGCCTTAAACGTATATCTATAAAATATTAGCGGAGATATAGGCGTTTAAACTCGGACGACACTGACAAATATTTGTTCTTACTGTTGCGTGTTTGTACCATTTTATGACCATAATGAAAATTATTAGACCATTTCAGACAATTTTTCGCGTCTTCCAAAAACGCTACATTGAGTGTAAACGCCTATATCTCGGCTAATATTTTATAGAAATGTGCAAGGCATACATCAAAATTTAAGTTAGACATAACTACGTTCAATAATTTTTATTTGTATAAGATAGCTTTTTCAGTTTTTTAATTACAATGAGTCGAAGAGGGGGAACATTTTTTGCGCCACCCGGTATATATATATATATATATATATATATATATATATATATATATATATATATATATATATATATATATATATATATATATATATATATATATATATATAGATTTTCGCTTACCTCAAAACTGGTCTGCTACAACTTGTTTCATCTGTTAAAGAATCTTCAGGCAATCTATTATTTGCTCTAACTATATGTTGTTGAGCACTCTTTGCATTTCGTAGACCAAAACCTACACGTATATATATATATATATATATATATATATATATATATATATATATATATATATATACTACTCGTGACTAGGCTCTCGGCAACGGCTTCTGTAGCTCAGTGGTCAGAGCACTGCACTAGCAATCGCAGGGTCGCGGGTTCAATTCCTACCGGAAGGCCGCTAAGTTGCATTTTTCGCAACTGGTCCCGGTTTGGTCTTAAAAATGTATGTATTCCAACACTCGAAATTTTCCTTCACCATAAATCCTTTCAACATGTAGTTTGATCGAGTGAAATGCCAAATATTACCTATAATATACCCAGAATCTAATCCCGGCATTACCACCATATATACAGAACTCGTGACTAGGCTCTCGGCAACGGCTTCCGTAGCTCAGTGGTCAGAGCACTGCACTAGCAATCGCAGGGTCGCGAGTTCAATTCCTACCGGAAGGCCGCTAAGTTGCATTTTTCGCAACTGGTCCCGGTTTGGTCTTAAAATGCATGTATTCCAACACTCGAAATTTTCCTTCACCATAAATCCTTTCAATATATATATATATATATATATATATACGTGTAGGTTTTGGTCTACGAAATGCAAAGAGTGCTCAACAACATATAGTTAGAGCAAATAATAGATTTTCGCTTACCTCAAAACTGGTCTGCTACAACTTGTTTCATCTGTAAAAAGAATCTTCAGGCAGTGACAATATCGAAAGAGATGACCGCTTATTTATAGGCTTTCTGCCGGAAAGTAGGGGCGTGTGTGGGAGACAGTGCATGGATGAGTCATGGCTTTGTTTGCGTTGATTACGCGAAATTTATTACGATGACGGCACTGTGAAATTATTTCCGCTCTTTTGTTGAGTAAACTATTCTTATTTTTTTCTTTCAAAATACAAAATTTTTCTTCTAAACATAAATTGCATCGTTTTGATCCTCCTGTGTACGAAATAGAATGTTTTAGAATTTGCCAATTAATACTGAAATCTTTATTGTTTTCTTTCAATGTCCAAATATATTTCGAAAGTTCGGTGTCATTTTCATGCTTTTTATGTTGAAAAGATTTAGTGTGGTTGGCCAATCGCTCTTTGAATGTGGTTGCAGTCATACCAATGTAGTGTTTTATTTCGTTTGTGTTGTTTACTGTCACTGTTGCTTTGTATACTATGTCTCTAGTCATGCATTGTTCTTGAAGCGGGCAAATGGAGTTCTCTCTACAACTGCAATTAGTAGCGTCCCTATCCTGCGGTTTGATGTTCCTAGCTATGCGTGCATTGTGCTTAGTGATTATTGACTTAACATTGTTCATGCAGCTGTAACTTACTTTAACTGTATTTCTGTTAAAAATCTTATGGAGCTTGTGGTGCGGAGGGAAATGTTTGTCAATTAGGCTAAGGAAATTACGTCCTATGTTAGTGCTGACACTCTTGCTAAATGGTGGGTTGAACCAAATGATATTGCGTTGCCTATTCCTGCGTGGTTGTTGCGGTGTATCATGAGTGTAGCTAAGTTCATGATTAAAGTTGCTGTGCCTAAGCGCGTTCTGATATAAGGGTGCAGATTCCTGAAAAGTTTGCTCATCTGATGAAAGGAGTTTAATGCGTTTGTTAATTGATGCAGGTATAGTTGCCTTGTTATGCTTGGTGGATGGTTAGAGTGCATATTTATGTATAGCGGATCGTCATTGGGCTTCCTATAGGGCCTATAGTTTCCATTGTTAAGGTCGAAAGTTACATCTAAAAAGTTTACTATACGTAAATTTGATTCGGCGGTGATTTTTAGGTCAAATTGCTCGAAAATTTTGTGGAGATCTTTTCTTGTTTTGTCTGCTAAACGTGCTGATTTACTTTTTATGATAGCCAAACCGTCATCCCTGTATAGGTCGATGCTTTCTTTGCCAAATTTCTTACTTAGGTGGTTTAAAATGAAAAGGCCTATGAGCTCACAAATTTCCGCGCCGTCGAAACTGCCCATGGTAACGTCGAACAAATTCTTGCTATCTTTTTTTATCCATGAAATTCCGCTATTGAAAAGGAGAGATTTTCTAGCGTGTTTTATTATTGAAATGTTGTTTTGAGGTATAGTAGCCAAATTTGAAGCCCAGGACAGAGCTTGGTCCAATAGGTTTTCAGAAATTGATGGATAGAAATCGACAATGTCAAATGAAATGAAACTCATGTGTCTGTCCTTATCTTTTATATTGCCAAACCACTCAATAACTTGTTTTGTATTTCTCCATTGATTTAAATTCAGTTTTTGTCTCAAATTAGAATTAATTTTGTCCAAAATAGCTTTGCTTAGTTTTCCGGATTCGCTTTTGGCGGGGTTAATTAATCGACATTTTGGGTTGTTTTCGAAATTTTCTTTGTGGTCTTTTAAAGATATAAATGCTTCGCGTTTTTTCATTTTTTCAATTCTGTCGCCGATTCCTAAATTGTTCGAAATGTCTTTTAGTTCTGAGTCAATTTCATCTATAGAGTCCTCGGATCCATGCTTATATGTTTTTGTGATGTTGTCATGTAAGAGATTGTTGTATATGTCGGGCGGGGTTTCATAAATATTCCGAGTTTTGTCTGCAAAAATGAAAATGTTGGGAGACGTATTAATTACTCGGGCTTTAGCCGAGTTTAGGTTCCAGTGTTATTAGTTTTTTTGGTCATATTTTTTTTGTCGAGTTATGGACCCAACAGGCTTTGCGAAACTGAGGCACTGCCTCGTACCCAGGCGTCTCAATCCTTGTACGCGCACTGAGGCAGCGCGCGATTGCTTGGAAGCATGTTCGAAGTTTTGTGGCTGCGAAGTATCTTGTTGCATCATAGATCCCGACAACTTTTTCGTGACTATAAAGCGAAGTGTTTTTGCCAGCGATTGCTTGGAAGTTTTCGAAGTTATGTGGCTGGGAAGTAACTTGTTGCATCATAGATCCCAACAGCTTTTTCGTCACAGCCCAGTGCAAACTCGAAATCAATCTCTCAAACAAGCTACAATTTCCACGATAATCGAAGAAAAAGAAGCACGAAGAACGTTGTCGTTGATGAAGCCGACTTGATAGGTTATATGAATGCTGTATTGAAATCAGACGGTAATTGAAATACGTTAAATGTATTGAGATAACTGTAATATTTGTCATTTGTTTTATTTTTGCTTGTATTGTTTATTGTGTTTTGTTGTTGCAAATATCATGCAAAATAAAGTCGATGTGATCATTAACCGTTATGCGATTCAACAGTTTATAGTTTGTAGTTATTTAGTATAACTGTCCATGCACAGTCACAGGTTTTGTCTAATAAATCATCAAACAACTCTGTTTCAGTATTTCACAATGCAAAAAGTTCCCAGTTATCTTTAGTAGTTTATATTGCTGATAAATGACTCAAAGTCAGATACTCTTGTTATCATTATAATTTCATCAAATCTTAATCTATATAATATGTGTAAGTTATTTAATATATTGGCTTGGTAAATGAATGTATATTATATATACAATTTATTAGTTGTCTATTCACACATTTTGTAAATAATATTTAGACACATAGCTTTGGTTTTGATTGAACTGTCGTCATTGTTGAGTTGGCAAAATGAATTAAATACATGGTTGACCTATACTGCTATGTATCGACTGTTCATATCGAATGCAGATGCTTAATACAAATGAACATCTCGTATCTGACACCCAGACCAAATCCAATTCAGATCAACTCCGGCCAATCGATGAAGTGTTTGTTATTGTTCGCTGGTTTTCCAGTGACATCTTGTGCAGCCATGTATTTTCATTGTCCCTCACCCAACACAAATTGTTGTTGTTTGCCAACTGCATGTTAGTTGATCTGCACAGCCAGACACATAATTGTACACACCTTTAAAAGTGATTTTTGTCCTTGATTACATGGAGGCAAGCTGGCTCGGTATCTGAGTTTTATCAGTAACCATGTCATCACAGTAATTTGTCAATTATCCAATACTAATTCAGGACCATGGTAATTATTTATAGGGTTTACTGGGTTGGAGAGAGAGAGCTATTAATTCAAATATTTTCTCGACCCACTATCTGGGAATAAAATTTTTGAAGCCTGTCCAAACAAGCATAATTGGTGAATTTAATAAGGTTGATCCTTGTGAGATCATGGGCACATCCGATGAAATATATGCATGTTGTTTTGAAAGTTGCATGACTGGTGCATTTCCACACTGATGAGACCTTTTCAGAACTTTTAAAATGCTGTTTCACACATGAACAGAAAGAATGTAAGAAGAAAATTTATGGTTTTGTTTTTTCTGTCTCACTAAAAACACAAACACTGTGTTTTTATGTGTGCTTGTGCTCATCTTATTGTGTTTTACATTTTTTTATTATTCACTTTTTAATTTATATTGTGTGTTACACTTGATGAACAAAAAAATGTCATAGCCCGTAGAAATGAGGGCAAAATATTTCATGACCCAGGGTGAATTTTACCCAACCCAGTATATCGATCCATAAATAATGATCGGTCCCTAAATGAGGTGAGCATGCTCAAATTATAAATGCACTAAAATTATAAATATGTTTCTGGTTCAAAATGTTGGTTCTGGGAAGAAATAATGTTTCTTCAAGCTGTTTAGCTTGTTACACCATAGTCTTCAATATGCCAAAGAGTTAAAGTATAGCGGCTGCCCTAGCTTGCACAGGCTAGCCTAAAGTAGCCCGAGTTAACGCCTAGCGGGCGTCTTGTTTTCTTTAAATCGTTAGCCAAAGATTTCTGAAATTGGTTCCTATATGGCCGGAATTGTACATTCTCGATTAGTTTTATAAGTTCGTCTTCGAAGGGTTTCATATCTGGAATCGAAGGAGGTGTTTTGTTGGACGCAAGGCCGAAATGGTTCTTTTGGTTCTCACTATTTTTGTTTTTAAGAAAGAAATTGGCTTTCCATCTCATACGTTTTAATACACTTTCCACTTTTTCAATCAAATTCTTCAAATAAGCGTCCTGTGATGGTATAGGGATATTCTTTAGCGAATAGTCAAATCGAAATTGCCGCATTTTAAGGTTAGATAGGAATGAATAACGTAAACAAGAGTGCACAACCGATATACGGGTGCAAATATACGTGTAGGTTTTGGTCTACGAAATGCAAAGAGTGCTCAACAACATATAGTTAGAGCAAATAATAGATTTTTGCTTACCTCAAAACTGGTCTGCTACAACTTGTTTCATCTGTAAAAAGAATCTTCAGGCAGTGACAATATCGAAAGAGATGACCGCTTATTTATAGGCTTTCTGCCGGAAAGTAGGGGCGTGTGTGGGAGATATTGATATTGCGTTGCCTATTCCTGCGTGGTTGTTGCGGTGTATCATGAGTGTAGCTAAGTTCATGATTAACACACACACGCCCCTACTTTCCGGCAGAAAGCCTATAAATAAGCGGTCATCTCTTTCGATATTGTCACTGCCTGAAGATTCTTTTTACAGATGAAACAAGTTGTAGCAGACCAGTTTTGAGGTAAGCGAAAATCTATTATTTGCTCTAACTATATGTTGTTGAGCACTCTTTGCATTTCGTAGACCAAAACCTACACGTATATTTGCACCCGTATATCGGTTGTGCACTCTTGTTTACGTTATTCATTCCTATCTAACCTTAAAATGCGGCAATTTCGATTTGACTATTCGCTAAAGAATATCCCTATACCATCACAGGACGCTTATTTGAAGAATTTGATTGAAAAAGTGGAAAGTGTATTAAAACGTATGAGATGGAAAGCCAATTTCTTTCTTAAAAACAAAAATAGTGAGAACCAATATATATATATATATATATATATATATATATATATATATATATATAAAAGTAGAGTGCTGCGTAGACAGTGTTTTGAATATATAGCAAAGTGAAAAGGTGGTAAACTGCCAAGAATTTAGTGACGAGATACTGACGTTTCGAGCGGAGCCCTTCATCAGAGTAAGACGAGATGAAATGAAATAAATAGGGCTTATATATATGCCAAAAGGGTGTCACAAGTAGAAAGTAGCCAATCAAATGCACGGGAGATAAACAAACTAATAATTAATGAGATGGGAAACGTAAGATCATTTGCTATTTTTAACAGTCGATCAGCAAGCAGACTGAGGGGGCGGGAGAAATGACAGGTCCAATATTCAAGGGGATTAGGCGATAATATTAGCATAAGAAACAAAAAATTTGAAAAGGAATGAAAATGCATACGCGAATAATAAAAAATTAATAATAATAAAGGTTCCAAGCAAACTAAAATAACCAAAAACTTGTAGGAAATTAAATAAAAGAAAAACGTTCGTTAAGACCAAGAGGATGTGTGGTGCCAAGTTTAAAAATGAGACGCTTCTCTTGACGCTTGCGGTTATCGTTGCCACCGGAGATGGGAAGGATGGCACACACTTTCATGTCTGAAACCAAATGGTTGGAGCTGTTGAAATGGCGGGCTACAGGTTTGTCACCATCATTGATCCTCACGGAACGAAGATGTTCAGCAAACCTGTCTGAAAGACGTCGCCCAGTTTCACCGATGTAGATTTTAGGGCATTTATCGCATGAAATGCAATAAATTATGTTGGTGGACGTGCATGAAAAAGCATGACGGATTGTGTGGTCGAATTTGGGGCAGTAATAACTGTAGTGGGATTGAGAAAAGCGCATGTGTTACAGCGGGAACGGCCGCAAGAAAATGTTCCCGCTGGTGCCGAGGTATTTTGTTTAAGGGCACTATGTACTAAGGAGTCACGAATGTTTTTATTACGGCGAAAAGATACCAAAGGGTTGTCGGTGAAAATGGCTGACGTCTCAGGATCATTTTGTAAAATGTGAAAATTCCGATTAATAATATTTTTAACTTTAAAATTGAAAGGATGAAATGTTAGAACTAAAGGAATTTTATTGTTTGAAACTCGTTCCAAAGATGGTTCAAGGGCGTCTAAACGGGGGACGAGAAAAGCTTTATGAACGGCGAGGTCTAAAAGGTTGGTAGGGTAACCACGTTGGACAAAAAAAGATCTCATTTCCATTGATTTGACTTGAAAATCTTGGTCGTCGCTACATAAGCGGCGAAGACGCAAGAATTGAGAGTAAGGGATGGATTGCTTAGTGTGGTTGGGATGAGAGGATGAAAATAGAAGATAACTATGGGAGTCAGTAGGCTTGTACGAGACCGACGTTTTCAGCGAATCACCATTAATCGAAATTAAAATATCAAGGAACGACACAGAGGTCTCGCTGATTTCCCACGTGAACTTCAGAGCAGGATGAAAATCATCAACAAAGTTGATGAACTGCTCTAAAAGGACACGTGAACACGACGCTGTTCCTAAACAGTCATCGATAAATCTTCCGAAAAAATCAGGCAAGGGACCCGTGTATTGTTCAAAGATCTGTTTTTCAACATAACCAACAAATAAATTAGCATAGCTTGGACCCATTTTGGTGCCCATCGCAACACCACTTATTTGTTGATAATGTTCACCATCAAACGAAAAATTGTTAAGGGTAAGCACTAGTTCTGCTAAGCGGAGTTAACGTGGTTGTGGAGGGTTCTAAATTAGTGCGCTGATCAAAGAAAAACTTCAGAGCTTCAAGGCCATCACAATGGGGAATGACGGTGTATAAGGACTTGACGTCCATCGTGAAAATAAATTTATCGGAACTACTGAAACGTAACTGGTCGAAAATTTGCAAGGCATGTTTAGTATCTTTGATATAAGAAGGCAACTTCTTAACCAAAGGATACATAACGTTGTCTAGAAAACTGGAAACGAGCTCGGTGGGGCAAACTACAAGCGGAAACAATCGGCCTGCCAGGATTGTTAGGTTTATGGATTTTAGGTAGGAAATATATGACAGGATATATATATATATATATATATATATATATATATATTATATATATATATATATATATATATATTAGGGTGGTCCACAAAAATAAAGTAACTAATAGTCTTTCTCCACAAGTGTATTTTTATTTCTAACCATATCAATGAACCACATACCGATTTTTAACTTATAAAAATAAATTTTAGGGGTCGCCCCACTGTGTCACTTATAACTCTCTTATATCGAGTTCATAGAAAACTAAGATAGTTCACTTGTTCTGAAACATTAAAACCTTTTTTGAAGGTGTAGGAAGTTTTTACGGTGGTTATGTACTAGTCGAAGAAGGAACTGTTTCTGCTCTTCGTCTTTAGTCAGCGTTGCATTGTACTTTTGTATTAGGCTGATACCTCGTTCAGCTGTGTCGTTAACCACTTTCATTTGTGAGGAGCGTTTCCAAAGTTCAATGTAATTTTCATCATCTCCCCACAGCCATGGTTGTTTCTCAAGGAAAGATGCAGCCATTGCTTTCCCTCCATCCACCAAGACATCGAAAAACGAACTAGTTCGTGCTGTTACCATGTCTTCCAATTTCCAATTTTCTTTTTCATTATTAATCATGAAGCGTCGAGGAAGTTCTGGAAATTGAGGACGTTGTAGGTTGTTTACCATTTTTGCTTTGTCTCAGATGCCACTTTCTTATCAAATAAAGCCAACGCTAACAGTCGTTCGGAGAGTAACCACAGATGATTGGAAAATGATGCTGATGCCTTACTTGCTACAGTTCCATTAGGATAGGTTTTGAGGACAGATAAAAGTTCGATATCGTTATGTGGTGCTCGAATTGCCATTGGCGCTTCGTTCCAATATTTAATATAAAGAAGGCTTACAAATAGAGCTAAGTCAGTTATATTCTTGGTTTCTCGTGCAGTTAGTTTGAACTGAGCTCTAAAAAGATATATCTTCAAGGCATAGATACCTTTCGCCATCCATCGGGCGTGGTGTGTTGGACCAGGAGCGCGGAATGACACATTGTCATTCCCCCCACCAAGGAAAAACAATGACAAGCGCAGAAATTCCTGGTAATCGTCCCTAGGTTGCTGAACTGCGAGAGCACGCGGTAGATATTCTAGCATTTCTTGCCTCAATTTTCCCATTACTGGATCAGCGAAAAGATCATCCGGCGCTGCAACATACGCACCATGGTCGATAGTCGGCCAAACCTTCTGGAATCTCTTGAAGAGTCCAGTTTCAGGACCTCCAGTTGGACCAAAGATGGATGAAAATACGTGAGATAACATGATCTCCATGACATGGTGACGGCAAGCAATCCAGGCTGGTTCGATTCCAAGTGATTTCTCTATCTCTCTAGTGATTTATCTATGAAATCATTAACAGGGCCCTACTGAAAATCGCTTTGGCGAGTAGGCTCCCTGGATAAATATTGTTAATAATAATAATAATAATAATAATAATAATAATAATAACTCGTAACCATACACGACCTTGTACAATTCTGAAGGTTATGATTTCTGGCAATGAAATATGTTGATTGATCAGAAAATAAAGAGTAAATAAACGCAATCTGACATAATGCTGTCATCTGGGGCGACCTCTAAATCACCAACGATCAACTTCAAACTTCACATGCGTATTATCTGACCACAGCAGACAAAAATTAGGCATGTGGAGATGACATTCGACTGGCCTGGTTATGTTCCTATAGTAGTGTGGACCACCCTAATATATATATATATATATATATGGTCCCGGTTTGGTCTTAAAATGGTCCCGGTTTGGTCTTAAAATGTATGTATTCCAACACTCGAAATTTTCGCGAAAAGGATCAAACAGTTGAACCGTTCTTTGGAACACAACTACCCTCGACCAAAGAATGACATGGAACACAACTACCCTCGACCAGACAATGGAATGAATCGCTTTAACAGTTACGTTGTTGGAAATCTCGACCCGGCCCTCCCAGACAACATTACACTCCACCAGTCCAACAATAAATAAACTTACTCTAAATGGTGACAAAACTGAATTTATGATCATTGGCTCCAGACAACGTATTGCCTTAATTGATGAAAGTCCTATAATATCAACAGGGAATAACAATATTAAACGTGTTCCTAACAAAAAATCGCTTGGTCTAATTATTGATGAACAGTTGAAATGGGACAACAATAATGAAGTGCAATGTAAGAAAATCTCAAAAAACATCGCACTTCTAAGAAGGGCAAAATTATTTGTTCCTCAAAATATTCTTACAAAATTGCATAATGCCTTAATAATGCCCCATTTCACCTATTGTTCCACTATTTGGAATGATGGTTGTTCTAGCCATATTAATAAATTATTTAAACTACAAAAGAGAGCGGCGCGCGTGATAACTGGTAGCACTTACGAGGTTCGTTCCACTGAAATACTGGAAAACCTTGACTGGATAAACAGTCGAGAAGAATTTAAAAAATCGTGAAACTATCATGACATTTAAAGCTTTAACAGGAAAATTACCAAAATATCTTGTTAAGTTATTCACTAAATGTGAAAATGAGAATTACAACTTACGAAGTAATAATGTTAAACTCTCTTTAAAACAAATTTCCTAAAAAGAAGCTTTTCCTACAGAGCTGCTAAATCATGGAACGAACTTCCGAGTGAACTGACTGATCAATTAATACAATCAGTATCATCTTTTAAGAGGCATTTAAGTGATTATATTAGATTAAATTAATTTAATTTTTTAATTGTAATATTCTGTGAAATGTGTAGATTCTTATATGTATTATATTTATATTTATGTACTGTATACACGGCCCTTTGAAAATCAGCTCGCGCTGAAAGACTACCGTGTCAAAATAATTTTAATTAAAGATTAAATTAAAGATTAATGACATAGTCAACAGTAACATAATGAAAAATACCCAAATAAATAACAACAACAGCGACAGTAGCAACAACAACAGCGACAGCAGCAACAACAACAGCGACAGCAGCGACAACAGCAGCAAGACTAAGAAGATCATCGACAACAGCAATAACAACAACTGCGACAGCAGCAACAATGAGAAGACCATCAACAAGAACAGTGACAGCAACAAGATCATCAGCAACAACAGCGACAACAACAACAACAATGAGAAAATCATCAACAGCGACAACAACAACAACAATATCAGCAACAATGAAAAGATCATCGACAACAGCAATAACAACAACAGCGACAGCAGCAACAATGACACCTACAACAACAAGAAGATCATCATCAGCAACAGCGGAAACAACAACAACAACAACAAAGTGAGCTTCATAAATAAAAACAACGCGTTATCCAGTGGCAAAGCTGTTACCATGGATACACTATCAATAAAATGTGATGAACTGCCGATAGTGACTGAGTAAAGAATTACCAATTAATCATTTTTGAACTTTATTACATTAAAATAAAAGTATACAAATAAAGTAAAAGCATTCTCTTGTAGTTAGCTAAATGTCATCAGGATGAAGGAATCCCTAAACAACTGCTCTATGGTGAACTCTCCAATGGTAAACGCAATATTGGACGCCCAATTCTAAGATACAAATAATCTTAAATCTCCAACATCGACATCAGTCAACTGGAACAACTAGCAGAAAATAGAAACGAATGGCGCACTGTTGTCCAGAAAGCCACTAGTGATAGTCAACAACAACTGCACTACCAACAACGTGCAGAAAAACGCAGACTAGTAAAAGAAAGGAGTAACCAAGAAGGAATTTATAGTGAATGGACATGTTCAAAGTGCTCACGTAAATGTAGATCACGAATTGGATTGTTTAGCCATGAGAGGAATTGCAACTAGGTCCCAAGGACAGTGCAAAGTTTTATAGAATTATGTATCATATTAAATAAAACACTAGTAGCATAACGCATGACACAAATTAAGTTTAATGCTATGCAGGATTAAAGATTGCTTTCTTATAAAGCTGCAGGTTGATAAAGGTGATACTATGGACAGAAAATTATGACAACTATGTCTATGGATAAAATTTCACGGGCTAATGCCCTATGATTATTGGGAATAAACACAACATCCTAATAAGAAAGTTAATGCTGCAAAATTATGAAAATAAATTAAATGACGATGAACAATAAATCTTATAAAAGTACATTTTAGTATCCAGACAAGAAAGAAACAACAGAAATAATGCTAGTCCAGTGTTTTGATGACGTTAAATTAAGCGAAGTACAAAGAACAAGAAATACAAGATTGATTTTGTAATAAAAAAGTGCCATATCATGGACTACTCGATAACCTCGACTGTTTGGTCTTTACAGTAAAATACCAAACCTTGGCCACTATTGCTCGGTCAATACAGCAAGATCTCGGTTAGATATTTCACCATAAAGACCTCAGTCTTGGTCATTAAGTATTTAATATTAAAATTATTTTTTACGTGTCAAAAATCCCATCCCTCGATCTTTAAAAAAAATAAAATTCCCTGTCTCAGAAAAAGTCAATCAGTCAATATCCCATCAGTGTTCCCCCACCCTGTGTTAACATTGATAGCCTGATATTTACATCACAAAAATTAATATAGTTATGAAGGAACATGGGCTAATATAATTATTCAGGCAGTTTCAAATGCTCTTAATTTTGACAATTCATATTATTAGAACAGCACCAAATTTCTCCAAGGCTACAATTATACAGCCAATAAATGGCCAAGGAACAAAATTATGTTTCAACAACAGAAATTAATCAATCTAACACTGTGCTTTATATGTGCAGAACAGCCCCATAAATATGATAGTCGCGACCATACAAAACAAAGTAATACAGACAATTTCTATAAATTACAAGCTGTCAAATCGGTACTCATATTATATGGTGTGTATTCTCCACCAAAATTAACATACAAATTTTATTCTGCAAAACAAAATTGTTGAAAGGCAAATGTTCGGAAAGTCTAAATTTATAACACAACTATCGTGTACACTTAAATCCTGAAACATCAAATTATGTTCTGTAACATCAAATTGTGAAACATCAAATTGTGAAACATCAAATTGTGAAACATCAAATTGTGAAACATCAAATTGTGAAACATCAAATTCTGGAATATCAAATTGTGGAACATCAAATTGTGAAACATCAAATTGTGGAACTTCAAATTCTGGAACATCAAATTGTGGAACATCATATTGTGAAACATCAAATTCTGGAACAGCAAATTGTGAAACATCAAATTGTGAAACATCAAATTCTGGAACCATCAACTTCTCGAACCCAGTTTTAATAATCATGGCCGAGTTAGTTATGTGATCTTTAGGAAAATTTATTTTCCCGCCAAAAATAATGTATTCAATTGTTTCCACCATCTCCATCGCCTGCAGATCGATCAATGCATACAAATCCTGGGTCAACAACGTCAACAAGTTCAGCAATAACAACACCACATTCGGCCCCGGTTGCTGATTGTGCGCTGAACAACTTTCGCCAAATGTAGTAGTGGCATAAATAGATCAGTTTCGTACATGGGAGGCCAAGAGCCTTACTTTGATAGTGATATAGTTTTTGTGCCTGTTAACATCACTGTATATGATATACATGTATTTCAAAAACAAATTGTTGCTGTTGAAAAAAACATGTGCTGCATAAGCTATAATTATACAATAGTTATTTTGCATGTTGACTTTACAAAGTGCTGATACACAGTTGTTAAAATTAATTATAATTTTGGATTATTTTTAAAAAAAAAGTTTTAGTGAAAGTTATTATGTTACGGCTTAACGCTATCTTTCATTGAAACGGTTAATAAAGTTCAGTGTTTGAATATACAAGTCAACCCCACTGTCATCAGAATCATGCAAAGGGTTAACTGCATGAATCAATTGAGAAAAATCATCAGGTTAAAGCAAATCTGGAAGAGTTGTAACTTCGATCAACAGGAAGAACTTCATCTACACGATTTCCATCCCACAATGCAGTTGGTGTTGGTCCATTCCAATCAATCCATAAAATGCAAGATCGTGTTCAGGCTATTAGAAAATATTATAAACAAATAGAAGCAGTGCAATTAATGATTTACAAAATTCCTGATTATTGGAAAATCTTGTCAAAATTGGAGTGTGAAATTGTGCCAATTGCTAGGCTGGTAAGGGTCTCATTTGACATGAAAAATTGTCTTGCATTAGCCATCCAGTGTAAGGCAAAGTAAAATAATAAGAGTAATTTTTAGCAGGCTAATGGAGGAGTGGGTTAATAATTTAAGTAGACATACAAAAATAAAAAAGTTGATTTACAATTACAGTGTAAAGTGCATATTTACCATTTCCCATTTCCAGTTCATTAGCCACTGCATAATTTGAATTCCGAACATTCAATAGCCCTGAAATCCAAAGTTGCTCAGGTGACTTATTGTGTTCGGTGGTGATTGGTGCTCTTGCATGACCATTGGCAAAATCTGTAAGCTGTCTGTTGATTCGTGGTAAAAACACATAATGCAGAGCATAAAGGTGGACTTCATTCGAAGGATCCAGCATTCCAGAATCTTCCATACAGCCAAACAATGTATAATATGTGTGTGTGCAACCATAGAACACATCCATCCAAAGGCGCTCAATCCTTTGGTTGTGCACACTTCTGCCAGTTACATGACTACCCCGGTCTGGACCACGGAGGGGATATGCCAACATATGTACCTTGCAACATCCACAAACTATTCATTGAGAGACACCGAAGGCAGACTATAGCTGTTCCAAAGCCACGGACTAATTACCTAAAGAATAGCTTTAGCTATAGCGGTGCGGTGCTTTGGAATAGCCTTCCTATTGAGCTACGCAAGACAAACAATCTAAGCGAGTTTAAATTGGGCTGCAGTAGGTATTTTGAATAATTGATATTTTAGTTAATAATATTGCACGGCACTTATGGAAAGCAGGTATTTTTATTTTTATAATTAGTTGTGCTTAGTTGTAATTTGTTAATATTTGTAAACTCTTGTAATTAGTTAGTGTCTTGCATGCATGTAAATCCTGATAAAGTTCACCGTGGGTAAATAAATTCTATTCTATCCTATTCTATTCTACATTCTCTCCGCCTTTGTCACTACGAACCCGAGAAGGGAGACCAAACTTTTGCACATGCAGCACCAAGAAAAAGTTGTTGTTTCCACTTGCCTTTAAAAAGACAATCATGCACGAGTACCCATCAATCCCCCCATGGATGACAATTCGCCAATCGCCACCTACAAACATATATGTCCAAAATGGAAATTATGTCCGAAGTGTAAAGAAAAGTTGGCATATTTTTATGACAAAAATAACCATTTATTTTTAACTTTAATTTTGCCATCTTTTAAATCGTATAAATGGTTGTATTTTTTCCAATTCATAACAAAACTCAGTTTTACATATAATCTAACCTTATCAACTTATGGTTACCATCGATATGCCAAAGTGCAAGAGGTGAATAAACCCGGTACTTTCGCCTGTTCACTGTGTCTGGGTTTACTCTTCTCATGGCATCTCTGATGCGTACTTGTTGAACTCTAATGCCTCGACTCAAAAGAGCACCTGTCATTCGTCTAACCAAACGAAGGAAAATCCCTAACAATTTCTTGAATGGTACGGTCAAGAGTTGGGTCATCAATAGACGTACGACCTTGTGTTGCAGACAAACCAAATTCTGGCAAGCGCCTCTCAGTTGTCCTCACGCTGATTCCCAGGATATGTGCGATATCTGGGATGGAGAAACATCTTTCAAACAAAAAACTCAAGTTGTTCCTTTTGAACATTAAACCTTGGTCGTCCACGTTGTCCGTTATATAACTGTTCAAAACCCTATATGAATGGGGAGAATTCTGCGAATCGATCAGTTGAAGATCGTTAGCGTCGCGGATTAGGTTGATTACTTACACCGTTCTGAACACCAATACACCGCACTAGACAGTTGTATAGCCAGTATACCGCACTAGACAGTTGTATAACGGTACGAAATGCTGTCTAGATTATTGGTTCCACCAGAACTGTTCTCCAGTTACGTTATAACTTATAAGATTTAAATCGGGTTTCAAAAGGCCGGATGCGACGCAGGCTAAACGAAACCAAGTATTTGTTCTTCCACCATTTTGGAACAGTGAAAATAAATTTTTTTTGGCGGGAAAAAAATTATGCCCAAATCACAAACTCGGCCATGATTATTAAAACTGGGTTCGAGAATTTGATGTTTCACAATTTGATGTTTCACAATTTGATGTTTCACAATTTGATGTTTCACAATTTGATGTTCCAGAATTTGATGTTTCAGAATTTGATGTTTCAGAATTTGATGTTTCACAATTTGATGTTTCACAATTTGATGTTTCACAATTTGATGTTTCACAATTTGATGTTTCACAATTTGATGTTCCAGAATTTGATGTTAAAGAACGTAATTTGACGTTTCAGGATTTAAAGGGACACTCCGGCCCAAATACAAATGCAGTTCATATGAAAGATCTTACTGACTTTAGTTTATTTCCAAAGTTTCAGCATTCCTATCAATTTAGTTGAGAAGATATTGCTAGTTGAAGTTGAAAATTTGTGGATTTTGACGCCATATTGGTTTTGAAAATATGACGTCATTGAGTGATTCTATATCGTCAGTGGAGTTGTTTTGATGGCGATCACATAGTGATAGTTATTGTGAATGGTCTTTGGACGAAAATTAGTCGAAATAAACTATTTAGTTCATCATGCAGGAAAGTAGAGGAGCTTCTTAGGCATAATACGAGATCACGTCACTCAGTGACGTCATATTTGAGAAACAAAATGGCGTCGAAATTGGACAAACTCTCCAACTTCAACTGGCCACATCTTCTTAACTAAATTGATAGGAATGCTGAAACTTTGGACATAATCTAAAGTCAGTAAGATCTTTCATATGAACTACATTTGTATTTGGGCCGGAGTGTCCCTTTAAGTGTACACGATAGTTGTGTTATAAATTTAGACTTCCGAACATTTGCCTTTCAACAATTTTGTTTTGCAGAATAAAATTTGGATGTTAATTTTGGCGGGGAATACACACCATACATACGGGGGAAGGCTAAAAGGGATGATTCAAAAGGACCTTTCTGTTTTTTCTGTTTTTTTAATTTTTCGTTAGGTTATGGATAGCTACGGTTAGGGCTAGGTTTAAGGTTAGGATCAAGGTAAGATTGAGATTAGGATCTTGTATCTTGTTAATTTATTTCCGACCTCTCAGACCGCAATCTGAAGAATGCAGCTTCGTGGCTCAGAGGCTCAACTCTTCATGACGCTATACAGATGTATAACATACAAGTTAGCCAAAATGGAAACTTAGCCGTCCTTTATATGTACAAAGACAAAATGAAAACCAGCTATAGTCGTCATGAAGCATATAACAGATTTTCTATGCGCCGCACTCCAAATAGTAATACTAGTTCTATTGAGACCGGCTATGGGCCAATTGAAGCGCGATGGGCAGAAATATGGAAACATCACGTCCTCCTCACTCCTACTTAGTAAATCGTAGATCGTTGTTGGAGTCATAAGTAAATTACATATGATTTTAAAAACTTGTTTGATTCCGCGACGATTCAATAACGTACGTGACGCTGATCATAGTGAACATAATCCACACTAGTATGCACTGATTAACTAGTGTCTGAAGTATTGTGGCACAATGATCAGAAATATGGAAACATCACGTCCTACCCACTCCTGTTTAGTAAATTGTAGATCGTTGTTGTTTGGAGTCACTCCCCTTTCGAAAAAGTAAATGCCCTCCCCGTAACACTCAACGTGATTATTCTCAAGTATGGAACTACAATTCTCGACATGAACATAAAATATTCTCGACTACCAAAATGATATTCTCAACTACAAACATAAAAATATTCTCGACTATAGATATAAATTTCTCGACTATAGACATAACATTATCGAGTATAGACATGAATTTCTCGACCATATGTACAAAATTCTCGACTATGACATTCTCACCTATAGATATAATATTCTCGACTATTGAAATATAATTATCGCCTATAGAAATTGATATCTCGACCTTTTGTCCACCTTTTGGCCGAAACGACGCAGTCAAATTGATTCTCGTATACCTTTTGGCCGAAACGGCGCGCCAAAAAATGAAATCGAGGTAAACATGGTGAAAATGTATACATGTCAAGAATGCCCCTCACAGCATGCGTGAGCGAACATGCATTGTGTGTACAATGATTAGATGGATCGCTTGGACCGCGAGCGACAGTTCTAATAAATTATTGGATATGGCTGATATCAAGAGTTATCCAAAAACTCCCTCGTATTGGTAGAAATGAGATCACTGCTGCCGGATATTGAAAATTGAGCGGGGAAATAAAGTTTACCGAAAAACCCAGCGTGGAGTTTGAATGTATAATGATGTTGTTTATCATCATCATCATCATCATGCTGTCGGTCGCGACAAAGACTGCTTTCATTACTTGACAGCCGCTCTCCATTTAACTCTCTGCTGTGAGAGTGATATCTAGGAGTTGTTCTTGATATCTATGTCTCTTCAACTTGAGGTTTCTCTTGATGGTATCCTTAAACCTGAGACGAGGGCGTCCTATCTTTCTGTGACCAGAAGATAGTTGAGAGTAGAGGATCTGTTTTGGTAGCCTGTCTGACGACATCCTCACGAGGTGGCCAGTCCACCAGATATTATTTTTGATCAGAAGATCTTCCATAGAAAGCAGCCCTGTCCGATCGAGTATTTCCTTGTTTGTCACTTGTCCTTCCAGGTTATCCTCATGATCGAACGCAGATGTCGCATCATGAAGGCATGTAGCTTTTTCACCTGCCATCTGTATACTGTCCAGGCCTCGGCTCCATATAGCAGGATTGTTGTTTGTTGTTTATAGCATGCCATATTAAGGCTATGTGCACGCGATCTCGTTTTCAATGTTGTCGCTTTGACGCTCTACTCTCTAGTCATACAGTACATTACCAAAACGTTCATTATAATATACAAAGACAAGTGAACTAGCTGCCACTTCTGTTTCAACAGAAACTATCACAGCTCATATGGCGTATATATGGCGGGTATAGACTCTTTTCCAGACAAATGTGGTGTTAGTTAATTTTCCATAAAATGTCTTCTGCTCATTCTATTAAAGTACAGTATAATCAAGTATATATACAGCTAAATCAATTAAGGTTGTCCTCCGACAAACGGCTAAAAGGTCGAAGCCAAGCGCGAAAAGTACATTGGGAACGACAAATTTTAATCCCTGTTTGTGTAAAGAACGCCCGTTGAAATACATGAAGACTTGTGGACAATAGCTAAAAGCTTGACAGAAATGATGGGGTTGAATGTTAAGGAAGTTGATTTGCACTTGGAAAATATAAAACATTAACTGGTTTCTGCGTACTTTAAAAACACTTGCGTACTTTGATACTCCAACAGACTGTTTAATTATGCAGGATTGTTTAGTTTACCGGCTGTTTAAACATGTAGAAAACATTAAGTAATAAGGAGTGATTCCCAAAGGTATAAACAAACATTTTCCCTGTTCTTGTTTGCAATAGCGTAGCGAACATAATAATAACATGTGACTGCAATGTTTCATATTTCTCATTAAATCCCTAGAGAGTCAACTTCGGGGTTTGTTTGTCTGATTTTGGGAGTATAAAAATATGGTATATAGCTGTTTGCTTAGCTATTTACATAGAGTAATTCCCATCATACTTTTTGCGCTTGGCTTTTCACCTATATATATATATATATATATATATATATATATATATATATATATATAGATAGATATATAGAGATATAGAGATATAGATATATAAATATATAGATATATAGATATAGATATATATATATATATATATATATATTATATATATATATATATATATATATATATATATATATATATATATATATATATATATATATATATATATATACGTGTAGGTTTTGGTCTACGAAATGCAAAGAGTGCTCAACAACATATAGTTAGAGCAAATAATAGATTTTCGCTTACCTCAAAACTGGTCTGCTACAACTTGTTTCATCTGTAAAAAGAATCTTCAGGCAGTGACAATATCGAAAGAGATGACCGCTTATTTATAGGCTTTCTGCCGGAAAGTGGGGGCGTGTGTGGGAGAACAATGCATGGATGAGTCATGGCTTTGTTTGCGTTGATTACGCGAAATTTATTACGATGACGGCACTGTGAAATTATTTCCGCTCTTTTGTTGAGTAAACTATTCTTATTTTTTTCTTTCAAAATACAAAATTTTTCTTCTAAACATAAATTGCATCGTTTTGATCCTCCTGTGTACGAAATAGAATGTTTTAGAATTTGCCAATTAATACTGAAATCTTTATTGTTTTCTTTCAATGTCCAAATATATTTCGAAAGTTCGGTGTCATTTTCATGCTTTTTATGTTGAAAAGATTTAGTGTGGTTGGCCAATCGCTCTTTGAATGTGGTTGCAGTCATACCAATGTAGTGTTTTATTTCGTTTGTGTTGTTTACTGTCACTGTTGCTTTGTATACTATATGTCTCTAGTCATGCATTGTTCTTGAAGCGGGCAAATGGTGTTCTCTCTACAACTGCAATTAGTAGCGTCCCTATATCCTGCGGTTTGATGTTCCTAGCTATGCGTGCATTGTGCTTAGTGATTATTGACTTAACATTGTTCATGCAGCTGTAACTTACTTTAACTGTATTTCTGTTAAAAAATCTTATGGAGCTTGTGGTGCGGAGGGAAACTGTTTTGTCAATTAGGCTAAGGAAATTACATATATATATATATATATATATATATCTATATATATATATATATATATATATATATATATATATATATATATATAAATATATATATATATATATATATATATATATATATATATATATATATATATATATATATATATATATATATATATATATATATATAATATATAGTTAAAGGACCAAGCTCTCAGAGAACAAGAATATTATCTTTTGAACTTTTAGTTGGCATCTTGAATTTTTAGCGTTCAATTAAGGTTTTGCGCTGTTCACAAGGTGGAGGCTATTTCAGATACGGTAGAGCACCTAGTCATCAGGACTTTAGCGATTGTTTATATAACATATATGCTTCGTTCTTTAAAAACTCCGCTTTAAATTTCTGTTTCGATTCAGAAAAGCAGGGTTGTTAAAAGCAGGGTTGTTAAAAGCAGGGTTATTAAAAGCAGGGTTATTACTGAATAGAAACAGAAATTTAAAGCGGGGTTTTTAAAGTGTCTATGAAGTGAAAAATTCGCAAGCAATTTTTTGCTTTAATGGACAAAGTAGCACGGCAGGAGCGTACACTGAACATTTCAAGTGAATCTGCTGCATATAGTCAAAATTTGGCATGGCTAAATGTTTTTGGTGACGTATGCAGGTGTACTTACTATGCATAAGAACAATGGATTTGAACATTAATGACCCCCACTCTGCATACGTCATATACCATATATATTCAATCCCAGTCTTTCCCTATTTTGTAACGTTAAACTATGCCAAAACACGGTTATTAGATATCGTTTTCACTATTGCAAGTGTTTTCGTAAATTGACGTCAGTAGTTTTTGTATGTACGCGCCGTGAAAACCCTTCTTGAAACACGTTGCAAATAAAAACACTCGGAAACAACATCGCGTGAACAAAACCAAAGGTCAAAGTATCACTCACACACTTCAATTGTGGTCTTGCTGTGCGAGATTCACATCATGCAAACAGTTGGTCAAAGACGTAGTGCGATATTTACTAGATGATTATATATAGTCTGTGACACAGAGAAAACCATTGCAGTGCATGCATCCGCCTTGAATGGTAAGGAATAATCGTAACAGTATAAATATTCATATTTACATAAATCGTGTTAATGCCACATAAAATAATTAGCATTTCAAATTTTAAGGTAATTAGAATTTCCATGGTGAGGAAAAAATTATAGATTCGTCTGTTGAATACACGAAGACATCTTTGGCGAGAATAAAAGTAAAAGTGTTGCGAATAGAGTTGTGAAGAGAAAAAAAAAGAATCAAAATGGTTTTTGCAACATTAGTTGTTTGTTTGGCCATAGCAGCTGTTCTTGGTCTTGGTATCGTATGCTCCATGATTATTATCAAGAAATTCAAACCAGATAACAGTGGCGGACAGAGAAAATTACCGGAGGAATATCTTTCTTACTGTACATTGATATACTAAAAAACTTGGCGATAATACTTGGAGATTTATTAAACATTTGGGGACATTGACTATCAACGGAACACTTTGTAAGAAACAAAATCTTCCTCTGTAGAGTAATGAAGATTTCTTTATTGATGACTTTGCAACCATCAATTTACAGAAGCCAATCAGGAACAGAACTAGCTGATGTCTTCTTTGTCCATTTTACACGTTTTTATGCTGGTGACCACGGGTTAACTTATATATATATATATACATATATATTTAACGTTTAGATTGTGCAAAGTCTTTTCGAAGAGATTGTTGTTTATGTAAAATTGTATATGAATAATTTTGGTGATTTGTAGTACCATACATTTCAAAATTAAATCGTGGTGTGGAATTTAACATTTGATGTTCAGAACACGCAATGCCTCTCATATACAACCTTGAATAAATGAATTATATCAGGAACATGAAAAATGCGGGTTATTAGTGTAGTTTTCTTTTTATCTCAGCGGGGTTATTAAATTCCATCTTTTGTCTAGATTGCCATGCAACACACGAAATCAAAAGAGGAATGTTATTGTCTATCATTAAACATATATAGCACGGAACCTACTAGTTTTTTACGACTTGTTTTCAATATGATGTATTATCCCTTCAAACAATCACGAGAAAAGACCTTTATAGTGGCTGTTTATATAAGCTGAAATGATTATCTTAAAGAAGTTTTTATCATGGCTACTATAGACAACCAAAATAATATTTCAAAGCCCTTAGTTTGACAGCTGTAATAGCATCCTTGACAGCTGTAATGGCATCCTATATGGCTTACCAGAAGCTGAACTGAGCAAGTTACAGCGAATTCAAAATACAGCTGCAAGACTTGTAACAGGGGTTAAAAAATCAGAGCATATCTCCCCAGTGTGCTTCGTAATCTTCACTGGTTGCCGGTGAGATCAAGGATTGTATTTAAGATACTAATAATTACTTTCAAGGCTTTGCATGGCCAGGCGCCTGTTTATATTACTGATTTGCTAAATGAATATAAACCTACTCGTGCTTTGAGATCATCAGACCGTAATCTGCTACTTGAGCCAAAATCCAAAACGGTGACTCATGGAGACAGAGCGTTCTCGGTTTCGGCACCAAAACTGTGGAATTCATTACCAAAGGAAATTAGAAGCTTTGATATGTTGGGTACGTAATTTTAAGTCAGCAGTTAAGACTTTTCTTTTTTAAAATTAATAGTTTTTTTGTTAATAGTGGTAATATATGTAGTAGGCTTTATCTTATAATGAAACTGTAATAAGTTTTATAAGTAAATTTAAGAATATATTGTTGTAAGAGCATTGAGACTATTGTATAATGCTCCTAATACGTCTATTATTATTATTATTATTATTAGTTTGGCTCGGTAGGAAGAGCATAAGTGTAATTAAAATGATCTTTTTAGGGTACAGGAAAGATTTTCATGGATTATTAGCCCGATTAGCCGGTCTAGCCATAAACAGTCACTAAGATTACAGCCACTTCAACGATAACTTCCTTCAAACAAAAGAACTTTACGCACAACAAATAAATTGAATAATTTTGAATCCCAATCGTAATGTAAACACCGTCCACAGCAGCCCAAATGTTGCACGTTTTTCTTATTGAGTTTGTTCAAGTGTTTATGCAATGAATTATTGCATTTTTTTTTATCGGAATCTAAATTTTCACTGCGAACTGATTATCGTGAGGAGAAAAAAAACAGGATTTTAGTTAGACTTGCTCCAAGCCTGCCTCTTGGTGTTTCGAGACGGGTTTGTTTCGAGATGGGTTCAGTTTAATGTTTTGGTGGCAACAACAATGGGGCGTGCGAGGTTTTTTCTCCCGCCCGCCGCATTGTTGAAACCAAAACATAAACCCGTACAAACCCGTCTCAAATAAACCTGTCTCGAAACAAACCCGTCTCGAAACACCAAGAGGCATACTTGGAGCATGTCTAGATTTTAATGTGAATTTTAAGGCCATTCAAAGTGTACGATTTGAGTGATGTGCATGTGAATTGTAGCTTTGAGTAAGTGCTCGGGCGCCTCGGTGCAGTATATGCATGCTTAATGCCTCTGGTCTCGGTAATTAACTCGAGTTTCAAAAGGCCGGATGCGTCGCATCATGAGGTTAGAATATCAACAACCTCGTCTAAAGACACGCAATATCACTAGCACGCGAGTAATAATTATGGCTGCCGTCGATCTTTGGTCGTTTGAGAATTCTGTCTTTTCTTTTTACGTGCTTTGTTCAGCAATTTTGTTCAAAATCCTAATTATGGCGCCATTGAGAGTATTTAAACGATTCAAGTACAAACGTGTACTTAGTACTGTAAGTGATATTTTGACTAGCTTCGCCGAGGTACTAGCCTGCGTCGCATCCGGCATTTTGAAACACGATATAGTCCGTCTATAGTCCGACTATATGCAAGGCATAACGGCCGGATGCAAGGCAGGCTAGGATCCACTTCCCACGAAAGGTTTATATGAGTTTATGTTGATCTGCAGGATGAATCGATTATACGGATGACATCATGACACTGGTCTATTGTTTGGTGTGACATTTACAGGTGTGATAGTAGGTGTGATAATAGTAGGTTCGTTATTGATTGCTTACCAATTTTTTTTTCCTATGTCTACAAGTGGATATTAAAACTAGATACGAGAGCACTTTTAAAACTAGATGCGTAAATCACACTAGCTCTTTCAGAAATTCGAAACATAAACTTGCCACTGAGCTCAGCAAATATATTTGGAAATTAAAAGAACTAGATGTCCAAATATTCGATCAAATGGAAAATAATCAAACAATGTAAACCCTACTCCAACAAAACCAAACGATGCAACCTATGCTTACATGAGAAGTTTATCATTGCATGCTATCCGAAACTAGGCTCACTCAACAGAAGAAATGAACTTGTATCCACTTGTAGACATAGGAAAAAATATTTGTTAAGCAATCAATAACCGACCTACTATTATCACACCTACTATCACACCTGTAAATGTCACACCAAACAATAGACCAGTGTCATGATGCCATTCGTATAATCGATTCATCCTGTAGATCAACATAAACTCAAGTTTCCTGTGTATTAACATCAGTTGCAATATTCACCTGAAGAGTGTGGTAAGCTTCGCTTACGATACGAAACAGATTTGTAGTGAATTAAAGTTCAAATGAAGTAACTCGAGATTATCTTTTTGTTCTACTATATATATATATATATATATATATATATATATATATATATATATATATATATATATATATATATATATATATATATACAAGCTACACTGATGAGCTGTGGTACAGCGAAACACGTGTCTGTAGATTGAACTATGTACGCTCCTTCACTTCGGTGTTGTTGAGCGCTCTATGAAGTAGCTTGGGTGTCCTTTAGCAATAATGCAACGCTCGCTACCATTGTGGCAGTTTGAGCGCTCTGGCCCCATGCGCACTTCACGCTATCTGGATGTTCTGATCGCCGGTGCTATCCCATAAGCGGTTGTCAATGACGATCGCAAGTGTATAATAGTCCAGCCACACTCATCCAGATTGTGCGAAGCTACACTGATGAGCTGATGAGCTGCGAAACACGTATCTGTAGATTGAACTTATATATATATATATATATATATATAATATATATATTGTACTATATATAGATTATACTATATATATATTATATATATATATATTATATATATATATATTATATATATATATATTATATATATATATATATATATATATATATATATATATATATATATATATATATATATATATATATATATATATATATATATATATATATATATATATATATATATATATATATATATATATATATATATATATATATATATATATATATATATATATATATATATATATATATATATATAATATATATATATACGTGTAGGTTTTGGTCTACGAAATGCAAAGAGTGCTCAACAACATATAGTTAGAGCAAATAGATTAGATTTTCGCTTACCTCAAAACTGGTCTGCTACAACTTGTTTCATCTGTAAAAGAATCTTCAGGCAGTGACAATATCGAAAGGGATGACCGCTTATTTATAGGCTTTCTGCCGGAAAGTGGGGGCGTATGTGGGGGACAAAGCATGAGGTCATGGCTTTGTTTGCGTTGATTACGCGAAATTTATTACGATGACGACACTGTGAAATTATTTCCGCTCTTTTGTTGAGTAAACTATTCTTATTTTTTTCTTTTAAAATACAAAATTTTTCTTCTAAACATAAATTGCATCGTTTTGATCCTCCTGTGTACGAAATAGAATGTTTTAGAATTTGCCAATTAATACTGAAATCTTTATTGTTTTCTTTCAATGTCCAAATATATTTCGAAAGTTCGGTGTCATTTTCATGCTTTTTATGTTGAAAAGATTTAGTGTGGTTGGCCAATCGCTCTTTGAATGTGGTTGCAGTCATTCCAATGTAGTGTTTTATTTCGTTTGTGATGTTTACTGTCACTGTTGCTTTGTATACTATGTCTCTAGTCATGCATTGTTCTTGAAGCGGGCAAATGGTGTTCTCTCTACAACTGCAATTAGTAGCGTCCCTATCCTGCGGTTTGATGTTCCTAGCTATGCGTGCATTGTGCTTAGTGATTATTGACTTAACATTGTTTCATGCAGCTGTAACTTACTTTAACTGTATTTCTGTTAAAAATCTTATGGAGCTTGTGGTGCGGAGGGAAATGTTTGTCAATTAGGCTAAGGAAATTACGTCCTATGTTAGTGCTGACACTCTTGCTAAATGGTGGGTTGAACCAAATGATATTGCGTTGCCTATTCCTACGTGGTCGTTGCGGTGTATCATGAGTGTAGCTAAGTTCATGATTAAAGTTGCTGTGCCTAAGCGCGTTCTGATATAAGGGTGCAGATTCCTGAAAAGTTTGCTCATCTGACGAAAGGAGTTTAATGCGTTTGTTAATTGATGCAGGTAGTTGCCTTGTTTATGCTTGGTGGATGGTTAGAGTGCATATTTTATGTATAGCGGATCGTCATTGGGCTTCCTATAGGGCCTATAGTTTCCATTGTTAAGGTCGAAAGTTACATCTAAAAAGTTTACTATACGTAAATTTGATTCGGCGGTGATTTTTAGGTCAAATTGCTCGAAAATTTTGTGGAGATCTTTTCTTGTTTTGTCTGCTAAACGTGGCTGATTTACTTTTTATGATAGCCAAACCGTCATCTCTATATAGGCCGATGCTTTCTTTGCCAAATTTCTTACTTAGGTGGTTTAAAAATGAAAAGGCCTACGAGCTCACAAATTTCCCGCGCCGTCGAAACTGCCCATGGTAACGTCGAACAAATTCTTGCTATCTTTTTTTTATCCATGAAATTCCGCTATTGAAAAGGAGAGATTTTCTAGCGTGTTTTATTATTGAAATGTTGTTTTGAGGTATAGTAGCCAAATTTGAAGCCCAGGACAGAGCTTGGTCCAATAGCTTTTCAGAAATAGATGGATAGAAATCGACAATGTCAAATGAATTGAAACTGTGTCTGTCCTTATCTTTTTATATTGCCAAACCACTCAATAACTTGTTTTGTATTTCTCCATTGATTTAAATTCAGTTTTTGTCTCAAATTAGAATTAATTTTGTCCAAAATAGCTTTGCTTAGTTAAAAACGTTTTTTAACATTAATAACGTTTTTGTGTAGAACAGACGTCAAAGTTTGTGTATATCGAATTAGATCGAAAGTCTTGCTAGCGTTATTCTTAAATAATGTTTAAAATATGTAGGATGATTTCTGGTTGTTTCACCGTGTAGCAGAGCATAGAGTGCGTCACAGATAATCAGTTTGTAATCCACGATATCGCTCAAAATATCCTATATTGCATGCTCCACAATCACACCAACACGTCGCCTGAACGTACATACTTTATCCCCTCGCCCGGCGCGAAGCGCCGGCCGAAGGCCGAAGGCCTGAGGGCGAGGGTGCTAATATCGACCGGCGTTTAGTCCCTTATCACGCGAGATCCAAAGCGCATCCTGATCTCGGATCGGCTTTACAGGATATATATATATATATATATAGATCAACCGTCCTCATGCCGCTGGCATCGGAAAATGTGGCACTGGTAACTAGATACTCAGATTAAATTGAACCGTCACAAGAGACATAGTTTTTTGACGAAATAGAAATCCGAGTCCGAGTATGTATTTTGACTACGCTAATTCAAAATCTGTTTTCAGAATTGAAAACGGTTATATATTGATCGAGATATTCAACATAATATTCGACGAAGTGACCGGCTAATCATTATTTAGCCGACAAAGCCGACTAACTTTCTAAGTACATAAACCATTTTTACGAAGGGTATTCACGTTCTCCGTAATATAGTAGCCACATATGTGATGTATTTTGACTCGCTATTTCCAAATCTGTTTTCAGAATTGAAAACGGTTAAATATTGATCGAGATAAACGTTCAAAAAAATATACGATGAGTGACCAGTTTATAATCGACTAATTTCTAAGTACATAAACCGTTTTTACGAAGGGTACTCACGTTCTCGTAATATAGTAAACGCGTATGTTATGTATGTTGACTCGCTAATTCCAAATGTGTTTTCAGAGTTTAAATCGGTTAAATATTGGCCGAGATAACGTTCAAACAATTTCTTCGACGAAACGGGCTTTTGGAAATTGTGAATTTTTGCAAAACAGAATTACACGGCCACGGCGTGCGAGGTCTGGGCACCATGGATGGAGAAATTCCCGTAGGGGGGGGGGAGGGGGGGGGGGGGGGGGGTAGAAAAGGCGGGCGAGGGGATTATTGCGAATTCGTATTTCTAGTTACTATGTATTGTACACTATCAGCCAGAGTGCCAGTCGGCCAGAGTGCCAGTTGGCCAGAGTAATAATATACACTGACTTTCGACCAGAGTGCCAGTTGGCCAGAGTAATAATATACACTGACTTTTGGCCAGAGTGCCAGTTTGGCCAGACTTGTTACTTTCGGCCAGAGTGCCAGTTGGCCAGAATAATAATTATACACTGACTTTCGGCCAGAGTGCCAGTTGGCCAGAGTAATCCCCTCGCCCGGCGCGATGCGCCGGCCGAAGGCCGAAGGCCTGAGGGCGAGGGTGCTAATATCGACCGGCGTTTTAGTCCCTTATGATGATCAACTTTATTTAAACACACTAATCTTTTCAACTATATACAGCTGGTTTCCAAAAGAGGTGTGCTAACATTACAAAAGTACATAACAAAAGATATTAATTATATTACAAATTTTAAAAAACTTAAAATTATGACTATATTTACACTCTATTTGGTTCAACAATATATCATTCAACTAATTTCTAGGATCAGAGGTTAAGGAAGAAAGCTTTTGACAAAATGAATCGTAAGATACCGAACTTCTTATCTCTTCCGGTATCTGATTCCATATTTCGAAGCCCCGCAATAGCTAAAAACTCTTTTTTAAGAATTCAGTCCTAGGCCGTGGAGTACAAAGGCTAGTCGAAGAACCCCTTAAATTATAATCACTTACTGTGTTAGTTTTTTGAAAAATATCACACAGTCCTGTGAGGGGCTAATTTATTGACCGTTTTGTACATGAGCCTGGCTTTCATTTGTGCCCTACGTTCTTCTAAACGATATCCAGCCAAGAGAATTACGAGCCAAAATAGACCGTCCATAGCTCATTTTTAAAATTCATGATCAGTCTAGCCGCTCTATTCTGGAATTTTTGAAGACGTTCAAGCATGGCCTTTGCCAATCGTATCCCAAACTTCACAACAATAATCAAAATGTGGTTGAATTAGGGCATTATATACCAATACCAAAGGTGTTTCGATCCACAAATTCCTTAAGTTTTCTAATAGCTCCAATACCCGACGATATTTTACTGGCTATGAATTCAATATGTTTTCTCCAGTTTTAAATTCTCGTCAATCTGAACACCAAGTACTATTGGGCATGTTTCACTCGTTTGACCGATTTGCTATTGATTTTAACTTTAGGCTGGACAACCGTATTATTTATCTTATAGTGAGATCCAATCAAAACGTACTCGGTTTTCGCAATATTTAAACTAAGTTTATTTGCAGACAGCCATCTGTGGACATTCACCAGGTCTTCATTTTGCCCTCCTCTCCACTTCATCTAAGGTTTCACCTACAGCTGTTAGGCTGGTGTCATCTGCAAACATTCTAGATGTTGTATGCTTGAGACAATTTGGCAAATCATTTATATAGATGAGGAACAGAAGAGGGCCGAGTATACTTCCCTGGGGAATACCACAAGTTACTTTTCTCTGATTTGAAAATATGCCTTTTAACTGACTTTTTTGTGTTCGATGCGTCAAATAACAACGCAATAGGGTAAGCGCATTTTCCCCAAAACCATACATTTGAAACTTACGTAACAGTATTTCGTGGTTGACAGTGTCGAATGCTTTCTTTAAATCGAGAAAGACAACTAAGTTATAAAGGCCGCGGTCCATGTTGACGTACCATTCATTTGTACAATCTAAGAGTGTAGTAGTTGTAGAATGTAAAGGTCTAAAGCCATATTGATGTTCTGATAGAATATTTTCGTTCGTCAAATAGTCAAACATTTGATCATATAAGATCCTTTCCATCAGTTTACTCACTACTGGTAGGATTGAAATTGGTCTATAGTTGTCTAACATAGTCCGCTGGTCCTTTTTTAAAATATTGGAATTACCCTTGCAGCTTTCCATTCCGAGGGAAACTGTTCTGAAACAATTGACACGTTAAATATCTTTGTCAAAGATTGTGCAATAGCAGGAGCTGCTGTCAGGAGAACTTTAGCTGAAATTTTATCAATACCCGTCGCTTTTGAGGAGGATAATTTTGGATATAAGCTTAAAGACTGTTGCCACATTTACTGGCTGAAAAGAAAACCCAGCACCAGATTCATTTTGATCAATAAAATCTTGAAAACTACAATCATTATCTTTGTTCAATTGTTTCAGCCAATTTAGGACCTATATTTGTGAAATGATCATTAAAAACTTCAGCTAATTCCTCAGTTGAAGTAACTGTTTTATCAACTAATTTAATTTCATTAACAGTATTTTGTTTGCGATTTCGCCCTAAGATATCGTTTTATTGTTTTCCAGGCTTGCTTTGGGTTCTTATTATGGTTTGCAAATTGCGTTACATAATATTCCCTTTTAGCATTACGCATGACAATATTGGCAGCATTTCTAGAGGACTTAATATAGTTATCCAATCATTATCCTCTTTTGTTTTTATTGCTTTTCGCTTGAGGAAATCTATTCTAAATAACATTGCCTTAATTTCTTTATTTACCCACGGTAAACTACCCTTATTTCCTAATTCTTTTAGATCTAATCGGGGCATGTTTGTTAAGAACTTGAACAAATAGTGCTTTCCAGCATTCCCACATTTCATCCACATTTTGTTTACTGTCTAGTTCCGCCCAAGGCATCATATACAGGTCATTTAGAAAACATTGAACATTGAATTTTTTTAAAATTTCTAATCTCTACAAACCCTAATTGAGAACCATTAGTTGGTCTGGAATTTAGTTTTCGTATTGCATAAATAAGGCTGTGGTCACTTTATACCAAGATGTAGTATGCCTGAATAAATTACTTTCTCGGGTGTCGAAGTAATACAGACATCTAGTAGTGATTGTGTAGATTTAGTAATACGAGTCGGATCTTTAATTAATTGTGTCAATTGATATAATTCCAAAATATCCTGAAGCTTTTTTGTAGTTGACAAAGTCGGTTCAAGTAAATTACAGTTTAAATCGCCTAGGATGTAAACTTCCTTACTTTCATTATCAACTAGTTGGATAAATCTGTCAATTTTTGAAAATACCTCAACATGGGTATTCGGTGGTCTATAAACACACGAAATAATAAAGGACTGACTATTAGCTTGTCTAACTTCTAGACAAACAGCTTCAAGGCCATTTGGAACTAAATCTGGACGTTTTTGATGATTTATGTGGCACCTAACGTAGATACAAACCCCCCCTCCATTCCTTGTTCGGTCAGCACGCAGTATATCATAACCTTCCACACTGACAAGTTCATCAGAAATGGTAGAGTCGAGGCGGGTTTCATTAAGTGCCAAGACATCCATTTTTTTATCATACAACAATAAACGAATTTCGTCAAGATGTTTTGGCAAACTGGCTATGTTGAGCATAGCCATTTTAAAACCTCTTGTTTTAGGAATATTTAACTTGATTTCATAAGCTCCCCTCCTCGTACTTTCATCGGTTCAATCCTGAAGTTACGCGAGATCGAAGCGGATCCTGATCTCGGATCGGCTTTATAGGTATATATATATATATATATATATATATATATATATATATATATATATATATATATATATATATATATATATATATATATATATATATATATCTATATATATATATATATATATATATATATATATATATATATATATATATATATATATATATATATATATATATATATATATATATGATCAACCGTCCTCATGCGCGGCATCGGAAAATGTGGCACTGGTAACTAGATACTCAGATTAAATTGAACCGTCACAAGAGACATAGTTTTTAGAGGAAATAGAAATCCGAGTCCGAGTATGTATTTCAGTTGACTCGCTATTTCCAAATCTGCTTTCAGAATTGAAAACGGTTATATATTGATCGAGATTATCATAGCCGACCAAGCCCGGACTAATTTCTAAGTACATCAACCATTTTTACGAAGGGAATTCACGTTCTCGTAATATAGTAGACACATATGTTATGTATTTTGACGCGCTAATTCCAAATCTGTTTTCAGAATTGAAAACGGTTATATATTGATCGAGATATTCAACATAATATTCAACGAAGTGACCGGCTAATAATAGCCGACAAAGCCGACTAACTTTCTAAGTACATAAACCATTTTTACGAAGGGTATTCACGTTCTCGTAATATAGTAGACACATATATGAAATAGAAATCCGAGTCCGAGTATGTATTTTGACTCGCTAATTCCAAATCTGTTTTCAGAATTGAAAACGGTTAAATATTGATCGAGATAACGTTCAAAATAATATACGATGAAGTGCCAGTTTATAATCGACTAATTTCTAAGTACATAAACCGTTTTTACGAAGGGTACTCACGTTCTCGTAATATAGTAAACGCGTATGTTATGTATGTTGACTCGCTAATTCCAAATGTGTTTTCAGAGTTTAAATCGGTTAAATATTGGCCGAGATAACGTTCAAACATTTCTTCGACGAAACGGGCTTTTGGAAATTGTGAATATTTGAAAAACAGAAATAATACACGGCCACGGCGTGCGAGGTCTGGGCACCATGGATGGAGAAATTCCCGTAGGGGGGGGGGGGGGGGGGGGGGGGGGGGGGTAGAAAAGGCGGGCGAGGGGATTATTGGCGAATTCGTATTTCTAGTATTATACACTGACTTTTGGCCAGAGTGCCAGTTGGCCAGACTTGTTACTTTCGGCGAGAGTGCCAGTTGGCCAGAGTAATAATATACACTGACTTTCGGCCAGAGTGCCAGTTGGCCAGAGTAATATTATACACTGACTTTTGGCCGTAGTGCCAGTTGGCCAGATTTGTTTGGCCAGAATAATAATCCCCTCGCCCGGCGCGAAGCGCCGGCCGAAGGCCGAAGGCCTGAGGGCGAGGGTGCTAATATCGACCGGCCTTTAGTCCCTTATCACGCGAGATCCAAGCCGTTCCTGATTTCGGATCGGATTTATAGGTATTATATATATATTATATATATGCATCAACCGTCCTCATGCGCGGCATCGGAAAATGTGGCACTGGTAACTAGATACTCAGATTAAATTGAACCGTCACAAGAGACATAGTTTTTTGAGGAAATAGAAATCCGAGTCCGAGTATTGTATTTTGACTCGCTATTTCCAAATCTGCTTTCAGAATTGAAAACGGTTATATATTGATCGAGATTATCATAGCCGACCAAGCCCGGACTAATTTCTAAGTACATCAACCATTTTTACGAAGGGTATTCACGTTCTCGTAATATAGTAGACACATATGTTATGTATTTTGACGCGCTAATTCCAAATCTGTTTTCAGAATTGAAAACGGTTATATATTGATCGAGATATTCAACATAATATTCAACGAAGTGACCGGCTAATCATAGCCGACAAAGCCGACTAACTTTCTAAGTACATAAACCATTTTTACGAAGGGTATTCACGTTCTCGTAATATAGTAGACACATATATGATGTATTTTGACTCGCTAATTCCAAATCTGTTTTCAGAATTGAAAACGGTTAAATATTGATCGAGATAACGTTCAAAATAATATACGATGAAGTAACCAGTTTATAATCGACTAATTTCTAAGTACATAAACCGTTTTTACGAAGGGTACTCACGTTCTCGTGATATAGTAAACGCGTATGTTATGTATGTTGACTCGCTAATTACAAATCTGTTTTCAGAGTTTAAATCGGTTAAATATTGGCCGAGATAACGTTCAAACATTTCTTCGACGAAACGGGCTTTTGGAAATTGTGAATTTTTGCAAAACAGAAATACACGGCCACGGCGTGCGAGGTCTGGGCACCATGGATGGAGAAATTCCCGTAGGGGGGGGGGGGGGGGGGGTAGAAAAGGCGGGCGAGGGGATTATTGCGAATTCGTATTTCTAGTCCCCGGCCGAAGGCCGAAGGCCTGAGTGCGAGGGTGCTAATATCGACCGGCGTTTAGTCCCTTAACACGCGAGATCCAATTAGCCTTTCTCACGCTATGCGACCAGGCCTAATCCGCCATTTTTGGGTGGCAAACCGCGTGGGGACCGAGTACGAAAACTACTAAAAGTTCTATTTTGAGTAGACGAAAGGTGATAGTTTTGGCAGATTTTTTTTGCTTTTACTGAGAGAAATGTTTAGATTTCAACTTGTTTATTTAACAACTCAGTTCAACTTCCTGCCCACCAATTTTCCGACGTCAATTCGATAAACTTTCGGAGAAAAGCAATGTTGACTGCATCGTTGAAGATTTCAGGTTTATGGATACTTCGTTTGTTTAAAAGCACAATGTTTGACCATGAAACCACTCTCATCGCTTCCAACATAAAACCATTCTAATAATATGAATGAAATCACTGATAATCATTTGAACTGTATTTGGGCACAATACAAGGCTAGCGTCTAAGACAAAAGGTATTTTTTCATGTTCTTTTCCAATGGTCGACACACCACTGTAATGGCTATCCTAGCTAAAGTTTTCTTCAAAACAGAGTATAAGAATTATGAAATAAGTCAAATAACGTTTAAATATATCTTTCAATTCTTATTTTCTGTTTTCTGTGAAGTAATGGGCAAATATTATGTGTTGAAAGTTTGAAAACTGTGGTTTAATTGAGTTAATAAGATGTCAAATTATTTTTTTGAAAGTTTAAGATTGAAAGCTGTGTCGACAACCAGATATTTGGCAGATTAATTTAAGTCTTATCCTGACTTTCTTTTAAAAAAAATCGTCTGGACAAAAAATACAGTATACATGCAGAAATAGCCATATTCCAACCAAACCAATTGTTATAATTTTATTTTGCTGGTTAAAACTAATAACAGTACTTCCTAATAGAAATTATAGATGGATCAATATTAAGTTGTACGTGGCTTTCAAATGTAGGCAAAAGAAATTATTTTACTGAATTCCCAAACCACATACTATATTGGCTTTTCTCCCACACTGAAGTTAAATTGATTGATTAAGATTCTTGGGGGATAATGTTTACCGCATGATTGATTCAGTGCAAATAATTTGTGGCAAAATTATTAATTGTGCTGGTAAATAGTAGATACCTAGATTAAGTGGAGGTCACTATAGGCATGTGCCAAGGGCAACACAATTAATGTCCAGTGGTTACATGTGAATATCATTGGGTAAAACAGTAGTTACCAGTATGACATATGTTTATATGTGATGTTTATATGTGATGTTGATATGTGATGTTTATATGTGATGTTGATATGTTTACAGTATAATGTTTTTTGCCAGTATGACATATAGTGTGTGTTAATGTGTCATAGTCAGTGTGGTTGTCATGCTGTGTCGTGTGAGGACGTGTTATCGAGAGCTCCGACTGTTGTAAAGAATTATGTTATTATATAATTATATCATAAGAAGTCAGAATAACAAGAATCTTTACCAGCTAACATTATCCCCCAAGAATCTTAATCAATCAATTTAACTTCAGTGTGGGAGAAAAGCCAATATAGTATGTGGCTTGGGAATTCAGTAGAATAATTTATTTTGCCTACATTTGAAAGCCACGAACAACTTAATATTGATCCATCTATAATTTCTATTAGGAAGTACTGTTATTAGTTTTAACCAGCAAAATAAAATTATAACAATTGGTTTGTTTGGAATATGGCTATTTCTGCATGTATACTGTATTTTTTGTCCAGACGATTTTTTTTAAAAGAAAGTCAGGATAAGACTTAAATTATCTGCCAAATATCTGGTTGTCGACACAGCTTTCAATCTTAAACTTTCAAAAAAATAATTTGACATCTTATTAACTCAATTAAACCACAGTTTTCAAAACTTTCAACACATAATATTTGCCCATTACTTCACAGAAAACAGAAAATAAGAATTGAAAGATATATTTAAACGTTATTTGACTTATTTCATAATTCTGTATACTCTGTTTTGAAGAAAACTTTAGCTAGGATAGCCATTACAGTGGTGTGTCGACCATTGGAAAAGAACATGAAAAAAACCTTTTGTCTTAGACGCTAGCCTTGTATTGTGCCCAAATACAGTTTCAAATGATTATCAGTGATTTCATTCATATTATTAGAATGGTTTTATGTTGGAAGCGATGAGAGTGGTTCATGGTCAAACATTGTGCTTTTAAACACACGAAGTATCCATACCTGGAAATCTTCAACGATGCAGTCAACATTGCTTTTCTCCGAAAGTTTATCGAATTGACGTCGGAAAATTGGTGGGCACGAAGTTGAACTGAGTTGTTAAATAAACAAGTTGAAATCTAAACATTTCTCTCAGTAAAAGCAAAAAAAATCTGCCAAAAACTATCACCTTTCGTCTACTCAAAATAGAACTTTTAGTAGTTTTCGTACTCGGTCCCCACGCGGTTTGCCACCCAAAAATGGCGGATTAGGCCTGGTCGCATAGCGTGAGAAAGGCTAATTGGCCGTTCCTAGATCTAGGATCTGTTTATAGGTATATATATATATATGATCAACCGTCCTCAATGCGCGGCATCGGAAAATGTGGCACTGGTAACTAGATACTTCAGATTAAAATTGAACCGTCACAAGAGACATAGTTTTTTGACGAAATAGAAATCCGAGTCCGAGTATGTATTTTGACTCGCTAATTCCAAATCTGTTTTCAGAATTGAAAACGGTTATATATTGATCGAGATAATCATAGCCGACAAAGCCGGACTAACTTTTAAGTACATAAACCATTTTTACGAAGGGTATTCACGTTCTCGTAATTATAGTAGACACATATGTGATGTATTTTGACTCGCTAATTCCAAATCTGTTTTCAGAATTGAAAACGGTTAAATATTGATCGAGATAATGTTCAAAATAATATTACGATAAAGTGACCAGTTTATAATCGACTAATTTCGAAGTACATAAACCGTTTTTACGAAGGGTACTCACGTTCTCAGTAATATAGTAAACGCGTATGTTATGTATGTTGGACTCGCTAATTCCAAATCTGTTTTCAGAGTTTAAATCGGTTAAATATTGGCCGAGATAACGTTCAAACATTTCTTCGACGAAACGGGCTTTTGGAAATTGTGAATTTTTGCCAAAACAGAAATACACGGCCACGGCGTGCGAGGTCTGGGCACCATGGATGGAGAAATTTCCCGTAGGGGGGGGGGGGGGGGGGGGTAGAAAAGGCGGGCGAGGGAATATTGCGAATTCGTATTTCTAGTAATATATAATACAGTTGGCCAGAGTAATACTACATGTTATGCTTGTTTTTTCTTTCTTTTTTGACAGAACGCCTGTCGGCGGCTAACTTAGCCTGCGTAGCAGACGGTTGTTTGGAGGGGGTTATATTCCGGAGGCGGAAAACCCGCGAGGCGGAAAACCCGCGATGAGGGGCGAGGGCCTCGCGGGTTTTTCCGCCTCGCTGTGTTCCGTCGTCCCGAATATAACCCACTCCCCTCAAACAACCGTCTGCTACGCAGGCTAGCGGCTAACGTATGGAAAGCCATACTGGACAAAAGCGTTCGAGATTTTTCTCGGGCATTCGAGATTTTTCTCGGGCATTCGAGATTTTTCTCGGGCAGTCGAGATTTTTCTCGGGCATTCGAGATTTTTCCTCGGGCAGTCGAGATTTTTTCTCGGGCAGTCGAGATTTTTCTCGGGCATTCGAGATTTTTCTCGGGCAGTCGAGATTTTAATTTTTCTCGGGCAGTCGAGATTTTAATTTTTCTCGGGCAGTCGAGATTTTAATTTTTCTCGGGCAGTCGAGATTTTTCTCGGGCAGTTGAGATTTTAATTTTTCTAGGACAGTTGAGTTTTTAATTTTTTTCGGTAGTCGAAATGAGTGTTATGTTTTTTTTCTGCCAAAAGTTTCACGGGTGGAAATATATCCTGCCATTTTACTGTTTATGACTGACTTAACACTGCACTCCGATCTATATGATGGCAGTTCTATTCTACTGGAAATATGTATATTTGTTCGTTTTGTTTGGTCTGTTGTATTGCACAATGCTTACAGAAGCATACGACGAAGATTTGGAAAATTTTCTGTCATCATTAGACCAATGCTTGACACGAATTGAAGAGAATGAAGCAGAACCTGGAAATGTCCGACTTCTAGAATACACGCATGAACGCCTCGAAGGGTACATTCAGATTATCATCGCCATCTCGTTAGTCTTGGAGGACGTTTTTCCAACGGCTTGCGGATACAAACTCTTGTCGATGCCCTTCTCCAATCTCTAAGAGATAAGCTACGCCATGTAGGAGAACAGATTATCAACTGCAACGAGTCAGTCACAGTGCGGCGTCCTGTTCCATCACAAGAGAGAAGTACTGGGGGCAGGCGTAGATATGTTGTCACGTTAGAACAAATAGAAATACTTCGCAGCACTGGCATGTCGTGGATAGCAATTGCAAATTCCCTGGGTATCAGTGCTAGAAACTCTCCGAAGAAGAAGAATAGAATACGGCATCTCCGACACCCATTCTGAAATCACAGACGACGAACTTGAATCAAACGTAAGAGATATTTTACGTTTGACACCGTTTCTCTGGGGAGTCGTATGTGCGAGGAGCATTGCGTGGCCGGAATATAAATGTCCAGAGATGGAGAGTTCGAGACGTTCTACGAAATATTGATCCCATCAAACCGTTGCCATCCGACGACGTTGTGCTATTCAACGACGACTGTATAACGTTAGAGAACCGAATCATCTTTGGGCATATAGACTCCAATCATAAGTTAATTTAATTGGAGGTTTATTCTGCATGGTTGCATAGATGGATATAGTAGAGCAGTCATATACTTGAAAATGCTTTACTAATAATCTCGCAAATACAGCTTTACAGTGTTTTTTGCATGGTTACTCAGGTATTTGGATTCCCTTCACGTGTACGGGGTGACAGAGGAGTTGAAAAAACGTAGATATTGCTAGACTAGTGATTAATACAAGAGGGCTAAATCGAGGGAGCTTCATTTCAGGACGTAGTGTGCATAACCAACGAATAGAAACGGCTTTTGGGCAGAGGTCAATATGGTGATGTCAGCTTACTACAAAGACCTTTTTAACTTCATGGAAGAGGATGGCATACTAGATTGTCACGAACGAACGAGATTTGTACGCTTTGCATTACGTTTATCTCCAGCCATTCAAGCATCTTTGAATGAATTTGTCCGTCAATGGAACCACCATGGTCTACGCACTGTGCACAGCATGTCACCACTTGCCATCTGGTACTCATGAGAGGTTGAAACAGGTATCAACGATGTTGATATTGGTGATATTACTTTATATGGGATGGACCCCGATGGTCCTGTAAGCGATATCGAAACTGGTAACATGATTATTGTACCTGAAAGCACAATACGTCTTACCGAAATGCAGGCGAATGACGTCAGTCGTCTCGTACCAAATCCTCTTGCTGATGATGGCAATCATAGGATCAGCCATTACTGCAGAATTCAAAACTATTTAAAAATACAATACCAATGATGTTCAAGTAGAAAATACGCAAAAACAAACTTACTAATACTTGAAAGTGTAGTTTATGTAGCTGGATAAGATTGTCTTTGTTTTGTTTTGTTATATATATATACATGTATAGTAAACAGCTTTTATAAAACAACACTGGCGTGAAAATGGAGTAACGGCACACTATATATAATTACTAGACTTGCACCACGCACGTCTGTCTCTTAAGGCCGTTCACAGGATCCGATTTGTCGGACCCGATTGTCATCTTGGTGAGTCCACACGGGTGTAATAAACGTTTCTTCAACATTCACACTATAAGCAAGCAATTAAGTTCCCCTGCAGTGACGAGAATACATTTTGCAAGCGGGGAGCGAAATGGTCAAGTGCATGGAAAACGGGCCTTAAAAGACAATGAGCGATTTCGAAACGTGTTAGTCCTGCGATCTTACAATGAAATTTGTCGCCCGTTTGTATAGGGCACAACATTAGGCGCAATGTTTACAGTTAATCGATTCTAGTTTTAACCCAGCCGTCTGGAAACGTTATACACGGTTCGAAAGAGCATTAAAGTTATAATTTATCCAATGTTCGTAAAATGTTTGAAAAATGTTTGAAAGCATCTTATCTATACAATTTTAAATATATATATTTGCTCAAGGTAATCGATCTGAACTGAAGTATATATAGTGTCTTAACAGCATTATAAATTTCGTGCGGCATGGCTCATGGTTGAAACACTCGCGTTTAAAGTCAACGGTTTTAAAATATTTCTTTGTTTCACCAAGACTAGAAAGTTACATCGTTCGAAAGCGCATACTACAGCAACTACGATATCATAGTACCCAGGAGTGATTATATGTTTGGCGTCTTGCAGATCGATCATCGAAGGGATGGGTCCCTGTACCTTGTTCTCAGGCCTCGCGCCTCCACGGTAGGAACAAGGTTGACTATCGTGCCGACAACGACGAGCCGCGGTGCAAAATGCTGCCGGCACGGCACACGAGACCCCAAAACAACGGAGCCTCCTCCATCCCAAGATCTGTAAAGTCACCTGTCTAACACGGGGAAATATTATTAGGCCGGTAAAGTCACCCATCCACGAGGAGTGCCAGCAATCCAGAACAATAATGCAACGATTAGCATCTGAAGAGGGCGTAAGCCATGGCCGAAAGAACCGATGCGCCCCGAGCTTAAAGGCCGGAGAGCGCTAGAGGTAGAATACGAAAAGCTAGGAGGGAGAAAAGGGAGCAAGCTGAACGATGAATAAGCCGAATCCTACAAAACAACAGATTATTTATATCTAAGAACCCGGAGCCCAAACGAAACCGCTGACCCGTGTCTCGCAAACGTATATTTTTATTACATACTGTAATACATTTATATACATGCATATATATAAACTGTTTATAAAGGCGGTATTAAACGGAGTTCGTATGAGTAAACATGGTACAAAGTTCAAACATGCAGAATGCAAAATGGCGAAAAAATGGCCTGTATATACACTGTATTGCTTCATGAAAGCTTCAAAACCCATGCAGATTAGTGAAAACAGGCATGGCCTGATGTACAAAAATATGACCAACTCAACCGACCTTTTAAACATGATTGTGACGCAGGATAAAATTCGTAAAGCTTAGCAAAGTTTGTGAGATTTTTGGCACTGTGTTTTCTTTTACTTTTTTTTCAACAGATATCACGCCATCAGCTAATGCGTCGATAAAGAAAGTCAAAATAAAAGTTGTTGATCAATAATTAAAGCTTATCTCTGAATAGTATTTTAGTTGTTCGATGTATATATTAGCGTCAAGTTAAAGGGAATGTTTCTCGCGCTCAGAACTTATGACAAAATTGTACCATGCACATGTATGCATCATGCACACGAACCCGTAGAATATCGGCACCTTAAAAAGGAGAACAATAGGCAACTTGAGCCAATATGGTCTGTAATATGACTTCCACATGATGTGAACAAAAACTAAAACTTTTAGGGCGGCAAAACCAACAAGAACAATGTCAATGTTAATGTTAATATATCATCAAACAGTACAATGATTGATATACAATGTCAAACGACCAAGCAAATGAGTTGGCCAAGGTATTACTGAACTCCTCAGATAGTTCATTATATGTCTGAAATGTAGACGGTAATTCTAAAAGTGGACCACAAGTGTGGGCAACAATACACCGAGCGGCGCCAATAGAATTAGTAAAGGCAACTTCGATTTCCTTCACCGTGATGATATTACTTCCCCGTAACGAACTGCAACAACCCTGCCAGTTTGCTGTCATCCAACGACTTGACGTACCGTTTGAGATGGTCAAGGCCACGTTTCGCTCTGTCATCAGAGCATGGCTCTGCATGCATGAGCTTTATGACGCGTTTTGACGTTGGCTTTTTTTCTTCATACATAGCGCACAGGCTGTTAAAATCGTTAAAATTCAGGAAAACATTTTAATACTTTCAATTCTACACTCCATGCCATGGAGATATACTTTGGTTTCTGGACCAGCTCCTGGTGCGCTAACTCCTCAATGATGGTTTGAATATTTTCTTGTGTTGCCAGGCGATAACATTTATAGCTGCTTAGCATATCCAAGACATCTTCATGGGCAACATCCACCTCACCTTTTAGGCACTTTTTTGTAATCTCCTGTTCGTCCTTCGACACATAAGCGTAAAAGGAATCAAGAAGACATTCTTTGGTCAGGGCTTCATCTCCATACAGGCAGCTTGCTGTGAAAGCTTTAGACATGAAAATTGGAAAATACCTTGCTTCGCGAAACCCAAATACGATAATTCGTGCAACGCTTAACCATTGACTCTTCTGGTAGTCATGCCTAATAGAAGGGCACTTTCTCTGCTGCTCCTTATTGCCAACGAAACTGAAAATTCTTTCCAGAATAGACTTAAAACATCGCGTGTCACGCCAGCTCCACGACCGTTTTCTGGATTACCGTTATCTCCTATAAGCACAAATGTCAGTTTGCACTGGAGGATGTTAGGATTGTTGAATTCCGAGATCATTGTTCGTAAAATATTGCTTCTCGGTATGACAAGTTCCCGTGTACATTGAGGAAACCGGTACCTCAGGGAAAAATAAAACTTCTGGTAAATCGTCATCTGCAGTTGAACATGAATTGTCCATCATCGACAACTTCCTGAAATAACCGGTATTTCTTGTACATCACCTATTTGTGTGCAAAAAAATGCATTATTTGCAGTGCTCCAATATAAACGTTAAGTAACTTCGTTACATTCTACAAACACGTATAACTGTAATTACACATAAATTACGCAAACATTATATAGTTTATAAATTATAACACAAGGGTGGATATGTGTATCGTGCGTCGAACAATTTTTTTTGAAATAGTAATATATAAATACATAAACGCCTGTTTACACAGGCAATTTTTTTGGCGATTTGTTCGGCGATTTTAGGTGCGATTTCAAATCGTACGTGTTAAACTTATCAGCGAGTTTTATAGCGATTTGATAGCGATTTGTCGCAGCGTAGTCGCCACGGTTTCGATCCTAACTCGACTTTAGACGCGATTTGATGGCGATTTCTATTTGGATATCAACCAAAAACTGCCCTTTTTGCATGGAGTTTTTCTTCGCCTAGCCGGTTGCCTGTTTCGTTGGTTTCACTTTCATCCGCCATTTTCTACGACAAACCACCCTTGGGGGTACGCAACGGCAGCTTTTTGTTGATATCCAAATAAACATCGCCATCAAATCGCGTCTAAATTCTAGCAGGATCGAAACGGTGGCGACTACGCTGCGACAAATCGCTATAAAATCGCTGATAGTTTACACATACGTTTTGAAATCGCACCGACAATCGCCGCTTAAATTGCAGAACAAATCTCCACAAAAATCGCCCGTGTAAATGGGCCTTAAGGCTGGCAACTCTTTATACTCAAGTATGGCCTACGAATATATAATAAAAAAAAGAGCAAATACTTTGCATATACAGGTATTGATGAAAGGTATAATATATGCAACTTAACTAGCAGTGCCGGTAAGCATGTGACTGCCTGACCAAACAATGCCATCCAGGAAACATCTTTTACCTAATTAAATTAAATTATTTTCCGACCTACGAACCTGGATTTTTATTACCGAAAACACAACATTGGCTTTACCATCAAGGATTTGCACAGCTTCTTGCTGACTTGTAGAAGGCTGAGAAAGGCTACCTTGTTCTGCAGGCTGCCATTGGCTGGTTGGTTCAAAAGGATTAATACCAGACACTTGTCCAGTTCTACTTTGGTTACCTGCAAATTGTGAAAAACATGTACAATCCAAATTTAATAAAGAACATGTTTTCAATTGATCCTTAACCCTTTCATATAATTAGTTTTACTTGTCAAGAGGTCTCCTCTTGACCATGCAATAAGTTGTCCTAGTATTGAGACAGAGTAAAATAATCTCATTATTATAAACTAATTAGTGGTCTGTTTTAAATGCTGCATTCTGATTGACTGAGCAACTACTGTAGACCAACAGTAAAAACAGCTGCTAAAAAAAAAACATGTTGCAATGGTAAGTTTCCTAAAGCAATTGTATATATACACAACTTTCCGCATGTCTTTGAGCAATAGTTAACATGAGCTTTGCCCTTGTTAACTATTGCTTATAGAAAAAGTCTAGCAAATTTGATATTTTCGGAGGGGGGTCTTCTGTCAATAGACCTTAAGCATAATGACGTCACAAGCTTATGCGTGACTACTTAAGCGTGTGACATCATTATGCGTAAGGTCTATTTCCCCCTCTGGTGCAAGTAGCCGACCATTGTAAAATTTCCTTCCTGGGGCAAACGTCATGACAGCTTTAATATAATTAATCGTTAAATTTCCCTACGGTCTTTCAGTGCTATCAAAACCTCAACCCATGTTGCATCATTAGTAATATATTAAAGATGCCCGACCCTAAGCCCTAACATTGATAGGTGCACTACAGTATGTAAGAGTTAATGGCCGAGAACGAGGGATGTATGCTGCGTCCGAGGGCTGTATATAGCATACATCCGACGTTCGAGGCCATTAACTGCCTTATTTAACGATCGAGGAGGTTTTCCAACAAAGTTTTGTCTATTTTTTCCTCATTCAACAAAAATTTTCCTAGTTTTTTTCATCATTTCTTATCTAATTAGGCCAAGAAAAAAAATACCTGGGTTTCCTATTTCATCCTGAAAAAATTAGGTAGGGTAGGTCGGTTTTTATTTTTTTTTTTTAACTTTTTTTTTCCAAACATTGCATGGACGAACAATAGGTTTTACCAAACCATGCTGATCTTGAGGATGCTGCCTGGATAGACAGCCATGTTTACTATCCCAGGATGCAAATTAAGCTGCAACTTGTACCAAGGCTTTTCAAAATTTCAATAAAAAGATTAGGGTCGGTATTTTACTGGCCAAAAACTAGGTAGGGTCGGGAAACCGGAAACCAAGGTATTTTTTATTTTGGCCTTAGTATTCATAGTGCTGTATGTTATATACATCCCGCGGTACATCAACGAAAACCGACTAGATCGTTAAATATTTTTTCTCTTTATCTCTCTACAGGCTTACGCGAAACCTACCCAAGAAGCTTTATAATATGTTTATATATATATATACTTACTTGAGGAAGACAAGGATATGCTATCTGTAGAAATTGAAAAATCATCTTCAACATCGTTTTCATGAGAAGTCTTTTGCTTTTTTTCAACATTAGCAGGGGGTGTTCGTACGATTTGCACTGATGGTCTGACATACACAGGTTTGTTATCCCTGAAGACACGACTCATAACTGACCCAGTCAAATATTGACCAGCTGCCAGTGTTGGCGTCAAGAGTGATGTATGTACTGAATGCACAATTTCAAAATCAACACCATCGGTATTTTTTCTTGAAAAGCTTCGCGTATTTGCAGTATTATCTCAATGTCACTCCATTCTTTCATAAATTCAAAGGCATTAATAATATGTCCCTGTTCTTGCAAGAAAACCTTAATTCCTTGGCGTGGGACATTCATATCACCTGGCCCAGTCAGAAGAATGAGGTCGCGTGAAAATGGTCCATTTGCACCTCTGGCTTTTGTTGCTCTTTGACTTCGTGAAGTTCGCCTGTTTCCGATGGCTGTTCGCTGATTATTAAAGTTTCTTCTAGCATTATATAAAGGAGTATAAATATTTCCACTTGGAAGTGTAGGGGAAGAGACGGTCAACTGTCTTGGTGTGGGACCAGATGTGGGGCCACTAGCTGTACTGGCTGTAAGTACAGGCTTGTACAGCTGTTCGAGGACTTCGAGCTTCGTTTGGGTTTACATTTATATTCCTAACACGATGTCCTGTAAAAACTGCCCTTACTTCTTCTTCTACATTCTCGTTGATATTGACAGCACCACCTGCTGTATTATTTACGGTCGCTATTTGTCCATCATTTGATAAAGCTTGCGATAAATCGTCAATTTGATGTGCAATTTGCGTCAAGATTTGTCGAGGAGAACCGCCATGTTCGGACGCCATGTTGAACGGTAAATAATGGCGGGATATATTTACTCCCGTAAAAAATTTCGACCATCTGGCAGACTAAAAAATTCGACTGCCCGAGAAAAATTAAAATCTCGACTGCCCGAGAAAAATCTCGACTGCCCGAGAAAAATTAAAATCTCGACTGCCCGAGAAAAATCTCGACTGCCCGAGAAAAATCTCGACTGCCCGAGAAAAATCTCGACTGCCCGAGAAAAATCTCGACTGCCCGAGAAAAATCTCGAACGCTTTTGTCCACTATGGCTTTCCATACTAACGAGTGCCAATTTCTTTTATCCCCTCGCCCGGCGCGAAGCGCCGGCCGAAGGCCTGGGCGAGGGTGCTAATATCGACCGGCGTTTAGATGCATCAACCGTCCTCATCAGCTGATTTCAAGCCGAAACCGTAGTGTTGAAGGACAAGATAATCAAAGACAGACACAAGTAAAAGGTAAAAGGACTATTATAATTATGTACATTGTGATTGTCACTGACTCACCGGTCTGTGTTGAGCAATTAATTTGCCTTTTCTGCATAGTTTTTTTGGTTAGGGTTAGCAATTTGGTTGGGATTAGGGTTAGGTTTAGGATTTTGGTGATATTTACCTGCATTTCGTTGAATTCTAAGAGACTATAGCGTCGTACGGCTACCGTACGAATAGACATTACCTTCAGTTCAGTGCTTAATCACTTTATCGTTTATTAAACTTTTTGACTTGACTCGCTAATTTTAATGTAATTTAAATAATTGTACACTGTATTGTGTATTTGCTCCAAGCTCCGAAATCTAATAGACACATTTTGAAATACTTAACAGAGAGATTTGGGAAAATTTGAAGGTGTGTAATGTTTTGAATTTTCAAAACATATATGTGCAGTTTAAAATATATACCATTTGTTCTTTATAATACTGCAGAATAGTAAGTGGTAGTACAAATTTTGGAATTGCATGTGCAGTATGTTTATTATTTGATTAAAATTATAAATACTATATGCTTGATAATTAGCCTATATATACAGTAGTTTAGGGTGAAAAAACATGCATACTATTGCTGTGTTTATATGACCTGGGCCTGCAGTCCTACAATTTTGTAGCAATAAACAAGCATTACTATGTATAGTTGTCAATGTTAACACTAATTAATAAATACACTGCTGCAGTGAATAAGGGAGAGCTCGGGGGGAAACAGACGATACAGTACATGGATGATTGTCAAGCAAGCTCATATCCTCAGAAAAATTATTCTCTTTCCCAGACAGGGATAACTTTCTGATTTCCAGTGAGGTGCTCTGACCATTGAACTACCAAGACTCAGCTATGGTGAGTGAACGTTACATTGATGTACTGATTCTATTGATATAACAGCAGTGTATATATTAACACACCCAATCATTAGTCATTACTGAAATATATATAGTAACTGCTGTGCATAGGCAGTACATATATCATTAGAACCAGTGCATCATTGCAACCTCTCTCCATCTGAATCTCGATGGCTCAATGGTTAGAGGCCGTCACTGGCAATAAGAAGGTTATAATTTTTTCAACCAGGAATATTATGTTTCTGACGATATGATCTTGACGTCCATGTTTTGTATACTGGCATGTATTCCATATAATATAATCTGTGTTTACAGTTCTCCATCCATTATGGAACATGTTAGACATACAAATGTTTTCATGATACTTAGCTGGCCTAGTGGGTCACAACTTATTCTGTCAATGTAAAATACAGTTTATTATTATTATGTTCACATTGGGTATGTTGACACTACTATGTGTGTTAGCTAGATCATTGTCGACAAGCAGACTAGGCATGGCATTCTGAATATAGGTTATAATTATATATATACAGTATGTGCATTGTGCACGGTGATATAATTTAGATACTATAGTACACAATGTCATATATATGCTTTGTTACATGGCAATTAATATGGTATCTGCCATCTGCATTGGGCATTATTATTATTAGTATTATTGTTAATGCATTATTATTATTAGTATTAATAATAATAATAATAATAATAATTATACAATAATATTTATACAGGATATAGCCCCTTCAATGCTAACACTGGTATCAATATATGGGGTCTTGTTTTCTAACAAATTACAGTTGTTACAAATGTACAGTACAATGTTACAAAAACTAATTTTAACTCAAAAGTTGTATATCCTTCACATATTGTCAATTAAGGCAATTGATAATGGTGCTATAACATGTATGAACAGATTAATTGAAACATGGAAAATAGCTTTACTGGTAGATATGATGTTAAAATGCCATGGAAATGCCGTGGAATTAAAATGTTTATTGCGATAATCCGACCCACAAGTCATCCGAGTGCACGCAAGTCTCGTCCCCCGTAGAGCGCAGACGGAAATTGCAAATAAAGAATCGCTGTTTTAACTGCACCGGAGAAAAACACCGAGCAGCTCAATGTCGTAGTACAACCAACTGTCGGCACTGCAAACAAAGACATCACTCATCTATTTGCGATCAACTTCAAGGAGAGACAAAGAAACCAGAAAAAGAATCGAAGCCAAAAGAAGGAGGATCAGCGATGACAGCTGCTGAACAGAGCGACAAGGTATGTCATCCAATTGTGGTAGTCAAGGTCAATGGTATTACTTGTCGCGCGTTATTGGATACAGGGGCAACTGTGTCATATGCCTCGGGGTATATTCTGGACAGACTTAAACTCGCGCCAAAACACGCAGTCACGCGACGTATACAAACTATCGTGGGATTGTGGACGAAGAAAATCGAAGTCTACGATTTGACGATTAGTGACACTAAAGGGGACTGTGTTATCCCTGTGCACGCAACACGAGTTGATCGCGGAGAACTTTTGTCGATCGAAAACCCAAGCTATGAAAAGTTGATTCGTAAACACCCCCATTTGAGTGGCGTGGAAATGGAAGACACTGACACGAAAGAGCGTTCTTCCGGTGCACATAATTCTCGGCGCAAGCGAATATGCGAAAATTAAGACACACAAGCCCCAGAGAACCGGAAAGATGGGTGAACCTGTGGCCGAGTACACCAAGTTTGGCTGGGTCAATGATGTCTTCGGGTGCAGAAGCAGACGCAGATAGCATGTTTTTAGCGCAGACAGCCACAACCGACTACAAAAGGTTGTGTAGATTGGATGTCCTTGGTCTAGAAGACAAATCCATCGGAGATCAGAACGTGGTGCACGACGAATTTCGGGAGCAACTCCAGCGCAGTCCGGAGGGGTGGTACGAAACTGCACTACCTTGGAAGGGAAACCATCCTCCTTTGCCAAACAACAAAGCTGGGAGCTTACGACGATTGGGGAGCTTGGAAAAACGTCTGGAGAAAACGGGGCGTCTGGATCAATACGATGCGATCATCCAGGAGCAGTTAGAGCAGGGCGTGGTCGAGGTTGCAGAGATGCCAGCTACCGGAAGAGAGTTTTATATTCCACACAAAGCTGTAGTCAGGGAGAGCTCGCAAACAACAAAGATGCGAATTGTCTACGATGCCTCCTCTAAAGCCAGCGAAGATTCGCCCTCACTCAACGATTGCCTCGAGACGGGACCGCCACTGCAAAACAAACTGTGGAAAGTTCTTGTGCGAGGAAGATTTTATCCCGTAGCACTCCTCAGTGACATCCGCAAAGCGTTCCTCCAAGTGCGGATCCGGGCTCAAGATCGAGACGCGCTCCGGTTTCACTGGCTGCACAACAAAGATCCGAAGCAAGTACGTACCCTGAGATTCACTCGAGCGTTGTTTGGTTTGGCACCTTCGCCTTTCCTGCTCGGTGGTGTTATCCAACAACATTTAGATGCCTGCAGAGCTGAACATCCTGATGGCGTGAAAGACATCGAGCGTGGACTGTACGTCGATGATTTGGTGAGTGGGGGAGAAACAGTCGATCAAGTACGCCAGAAGAAACTCACCTTCACCGAGATATTCCGTCGAGCCACCTTCACCCTGCACAAGTGGAATTCCAACGAAGGAGAGTTAGAACTTGACGAAACTTCAAAGCCAGAAGACAGCTTAACCTACGCCAAGCAGCAGTTGGGTGGTAAGGATGGGGAGTGTGGACTCCTTGGGTTAAAGTGGAACAAGCGAACAGACGAGATTGGAATTACCTACCCAGAGAATGTGGCTCAAGCAACAAAGAGGACTATTCTTGGCAAAGTGGCCAGGATATATGACCCGCTTGGCATTGTTTCACCGACCACACTTGAAGGAAAGATATTGTACCGCGAAGCCTGCGAAGAGAAGTGCGCATGGGACGCACCGTTACCCGAAGCCCTAACGAAACGTTGGAAGAAGTGGGAAAGCAGTCTTCCTGAGCAAGTAAACGTCTCTCGAACACTAGCACCTAACCAAGAGCCTATCAACGACATCTCACTCCATGCCTTTGGAGACGCCAGTGGGAGAGGCGTGGCTGCAGCAGTCTACGCCGTGGTGAGCCAACCGTCAGCAGTTAACCAGGGTTTGGTCGCGGCCAAGTCAAGATTAGCAAAACAAGGACTCACCATTCCCCGCCTCGAGCTGGTATCTGGTCACATGGCCGCTAACCTCCTAACCAATGTCCGAGATGCATTAGAAGACCTGCCGTAACATCGTTGCATGCCTGGCTCGACAGCAGCGTAGCCTTACACTGGATACAAGGGGACGGGGAGTATAAGCAATTTGTGAACAATCGAGTTCAGAAAATCCAAGAGCATGACGATATCAAGTGGAGACATGTACCAACGCACGAGAACCCGGCAGATCTGGGCAGCAGAGGAGGGAAAACGAAACGAAGACAACCAGCTGTGGTGGAATGGGCCGCAGTGGCTGAATAATCGAGAAAAATGGCCTCCAAACATTGTGACGACCGCAAGTGAAGAATCCAATGCTGAAGTGAAGGCAACAAAGCAATTGTTTGCTTTGTTGGCCATTCCAGCAGAAGACGAACTTGACGACCTCCTAAACAAGACGAGTTATTGGCGAGCCATGCGAGTGTGTGCTTGGATTGCACGGTTTGTGCACAATACCCGAAGTCGAAGGCTAAATGCACAAAGAATCAGTGGACCACTCACGAGTGAAGAGATCGAAGCGCGAGAACGATTCTGGGTATTGCGAGTTCAGAAACGTGGTTCTGAAACATTTGAAGAGGATCGTCTGAAGTTAAATCTTCAAAGAAATAGAGAAGGAATTCTGGAATGTCGCGGTAGGGTGCAAGGCTTCTATCCAGTCTACCTCCCGGACAAGTCAGTCTTGGCCGAGAAATTGGTCCAACACGCGCACAAGACGACACTGCATGGAGGGATGGGCCTTACCATGGCTAAAGTGAGAGAGAGCCGTTGGATACCTCGGCTGAGAAGGCTGACGAAGCGAGTTATCAAGCGGTGTGCCGGATGCAAGAGATTCCAAGCCATAAGCCTACAGATCACCACCACCTGGAATCCTGCCAACAACCGCACCGAAGGATCAACCGCCTTTCAAGTAATTGGCATCGACTACGCCGGCCCAATACGCTACCGTGTGTCTAAACAAAGGGAAGGCAAGGCGTACATCTTACTCTACGCCTGCAGTTTCACCAGAGGGATCTACCTTGACCTATTAGCTTGGAACAATTCATCGCCCGTCGTGGTCGCCCTGAACGTATCTATTCTGATAACGGAAGTACATTCATCGGTGCGGCAAACTGGGTGAAAGCAGTGATGAAAGACGAGCAACTGCAGGATTACTTGGCAAAGCACAATATAAATGGCAATTCAACCTGAGTCGCGCCCCCTGGTGGGGCGGCCAGTTTGAAAGAATGATTGGCATAATGAAATCAGCTCTCTATAAAGTAATCGGCAACGGCTATTTGACCTGGAAGGAGTTGCGGCGAGTCCTTATCAGTGTGGAAGTTACAATCAACGACCGACCCCTTGGTTACGTCGAAGACGACGTGCAGCATCCGATCATAACTCCCAACTCTCTTCTTTTCATTCGACCTAGTCACCTACTCGAGCCGCAGAACCCCCTGCACGAAGATGCCGATTTGAGAAAACGAGCAAAATACTTGAAGAAATGTAAGGACGCGATGTGGAATCGTTGGACGAAGGAGTATGTGCGTGCTCTCCGCGAACGACATGTGAGCAAGACAGAAAGCAAGCCTGCAGACGGACCGGGAATTGGCGACGTGGTGATCATAAAGGGGGAGGAGAAAAACCGTGGAAAGTGGAACCTCGGAATAGTGGAGGAACTGATCACGGGTAGAGACGGTCGAGTCCGAGGAGCAGTGTTGCGAGCTGGAAAATCCCATCTCGAACGCCCAGTTCAGCATTTGTATCCGTTAGAACTTGCATGCGATAGAGCCCGCCAGGAACGGAAACAACCGAGTTGAACCCGAATGCAGAGGAATATCGACCTAAACGAGACGCAGCCGTAGCAGCAGCGATTCGAATACGAGAAAATGAAAATTACGACTTAACATTGCATATATATTGAAACATTTACATTTGAACCTTTTATTGTTACTGTTCTTGTTAGTATACAATTTATGTGTTTGTCTACTCTATAGACAAACAGGGGAGTGTGTTGGAATTTGTGCATGTGTATGTTTTAATAATTGATAAAATCTCGTGACAAGTAGGTAGTGTTGAGTGACATATGAGTTGTAACAATAACAAGGTGCGTGAGAAATAATATCCTAAGAGAGAACTGTATGTGAGACCGTGAGAGATCGACGTTGATCTAACATTAAAGACTTTGAACGAGAATTTAGTTGAAGAATCTCTTATTTTCAACAATATATACTTATATCATATTACGTGTGGGGCCTACTATATATGCCTCGTTTAAATGTAGCTGCTTATCTCGTAAATACCAATATTTATATATTGGTATTTACGAGATAAGCAGCTAGCATAATCAGCCGGGGCAGTTTTAGTGTAAACTTACTATTTCTAGTGTTTAGGTTCTAATTGGTTTTTGTGTCTATAGACTAGTAGCCCGTAGTATGCAGTATGCAGCAATAGCGCTCCGTCGAGATGACGTCAGTACCGTTGTTTGTCCGCTTTTACCCATAATTCTTGCGGCCATAATAAAAGAAATAGCTCATTTGCAATAATTTGTGAGTCAAATTTGGTTTGTTTGTCCGCTTTTTGAGCTATTAATAGCAGCAAGACTCTACGCCACTCGTGACCGGATATTGACACGTGACCGTACGCGCGACAACCGGTCACGAGTGTGGTACGATGTTGTTCGATTCTGATTCCATCTGGACTGTTATTTCGTTTACCCTCAGTATACCGTATTTTTCTTCGACGTTTAAGGAGGTGAGTTCAATATAGAAATTTAGATTTGATGTCTTGATAAGATGTACCTGTATTTCTGTATTAATCATTTTACAATAACATATGCAGACGTCCACGCGAAGCATGTTTATTAGTAGTACAGATTTACACTCCATTACTCTAGTAGTACGGATTTACACTCCATTACTCTAGTAGTACGGATTTACACTCCATTACTCAAAAACGTTTCTGCATTGATATGGAAGTAACGGAAGTTAGTGTTTAATAGTATATATAGTTTAAGCGTTGACAGTGCCCTTTGATTATTTATGGTCAGGCGGTTGCATTTTATCTTGCGTTTTGCTCACACGCACAAAGTTTGTTGAAAAATATTACAGTGCTCGCTTGAAACGAGTGATTATACTCGAATTAATACACCAACAAATATACAAACGATATTTGAACGATACCGAGCCAGAGCGGGTTCATATAAAGATACAAACTGCAGATATGGGTACGAACCAGCGCAGATTGTATTATACAACACCATCTTGCGCGAATTTAATACCGCGAGTTCTAAAATTTATGTGTCATGTATTTTTTGACTTGCCTTAACAAGTGGTTATTGTTATTTATAGTACGGGAAAATCTCGACATTTTGTTGAGTTTCAAGTCATATATTTTAATTTTTTACATGTAAACTGTGAGTCGGTGAATGTCGCAGTTTGGAAAAACTTATTGCTGCGGTAGCGAGCGAGCCTGAAGCGAGCGAGCGGACGCAGCAGATCTAATTTGTGTAGATGGGGATTTTTATCTCAAAACATCAAGCGCATGGAATTGTGGTCGTGCGCAGTTGGTGCTGCGCAGTACCTCGTAGTACCCCCACAGCGCCATTGAATTTTGCATTTCAGCACAATTTCGCAAGACATTGCTTGCTGCTTTGCCTCCTAAGTGCTATTTGCGAGGTAAACATTTTTTGGAGGCATTTGGTACTAACTTAGATTGACATCTTATGATTTTTTTGAGGCATTTGGTACTAACTTAGATCACGACAATACTCCGTCTGCTGGGAGATTGACAGATTTGGTGTTGGGTAACCTTTCCGGTCTTTGTTCTTTCTGCGTCTCCGTCTGCCGGGAGATTGACAGATTTGGTGTTGGGTAACCTTTCCGGTCTTTGTTCTTTCTGCGTTATCGCCTTGCCTTAGGTTTCGGTATTTCCGTTCTTTGTTCTTTCTGCGTCGTTCATAAACGTGCAAATTTTGCTCTTGAAAGGTTTTATAATAAAAGGTAATTTTTTTATTCTTTTGTTGATTCATAATTACGATTGTATTCACTTGATTGCTTCTTCACTATTTTCACCGTCGATTAGTCTATTACTAGTACATTTCCATACGCGGTTTCTGTTGTCTCATTGTCTGTTGAATGTTGAATGTTTATCACTGTTTATGTGGTACCACTTGGGAGGTACTGGTTTTGTTAGTTGCCTTTTTGTATTTTGTTTGACCTCATGTAATTGTTTTCTGCTATATGCTCATTTGTGGTTTGGTATTTTAATTTTCAGATTTCCATATCACGCGGTCCTCTGCCAGTTTATAAAGGCAGAGTTTTAAAACTATTTTTTGCGGTTGATATAAAGTTAAATTACAAAACACCCTACCCCCTAATAGTCCCTTGGTACCCTCTATTTCCCTAACGTAATCCAGTGCAGTTAAAACGACTCCCGCAGCATTCCCTAATTGCAGGTAACCTAGTTTATAACTATATAAGCTTACTGTCTTCTGAAGTTTTAGCAATGTATTTGTTCTCATGAATATTCTTTACTTGTTATAAATTTGATTGAATCAGTGTAATGTATTTGTTTAATTTATTGTGCTTCGAGACATGATAAACCAAAGAGCTTTGCTGGACTTGCGAGTTGGCATTTGCGACGTTCAAACAAAGTGGTTGCGTGTACTTTTGAATTTTGATTTGGTGATGCGATAATTTGTCTGTTAGATTTTCACGGGTAGATAAACATGGGATATGCAGAGTATTTTCTGAGGTTTTATTGAGTTTCGTATTTAAACTAGTCAATCTTTGAATAAAACTATAAATAAATGACAAACCGTCGAAATTCAACACCTCTTGTCAATGCCGCGAGCAACTGCTAAATTTATCGAGTTTCAGCGCTGTATCTTTTCTCTATCTTCGATAAATTGTTTACTTGTTATCCATTGATTCCACTCGGTCAGTATATTATATTTCGTCATGATTCATTTGCCGTCGATTTTTCAACCTTTTTGCACTCAACGCCACTCTCTAACTGAAATATACTCTTGAAGTAAACAATAACATTAGCGCATTTAAGACATTTAAGACATTTAAGACATTTTAGACATTCAATCATTTAAGACATTTAATCATTTAAGACATTCAAGACATTCAATCAAGACATATTTAACCAATCTCCACTTCAACCAAATAACGCACAACGTAATTAAGGCAACTTTCAATCTCTGTCTGTTTGAGAAAATTAACCTATGAAATATAAACCCGGCCACCCGCCCTCCTACAGCCCACCCGAAGACATCAATAGAGCCATTTTGCCGGAGATCGAAGACATCAATTTTTATGCATTTATAACTTATCATGCGCCGAACCTATATAATATTATGTTCGACAAAGTTCTGCCTGGGATGCAAACGTGGAACGTATAATCGGTCGAACTTAATTACTTGCAGCGTGCATTCGTTGGTTTGGTCCGTACCTTCCCAGCGGGCACACGACGTTGTTTCGACGTCGATTTTCGGTCGAAATCGGATCGCGACGTCGATCAACCACATATCGACGTCGATACAACGTCGCTTTGTCGACGTGTTATCGACGTCGGAAAAAGACGTTGTTTCGACGTTGAATCGACGTCTATATCGAGTCGTTGAATTTCACGTCGCTTCACGACCTTCGACGTTTTATCGACGTCGGAAACAGACGTTGTTTCGACGTTGAATCGACGTCGATATCGAGTCATTAAATCACGTCGCTTCACGACCAAACATGGACGTTGTTTCGACGTCTTCTTTTCGACGTGTTATCGACGTCGGAAACAGACGTTGTTTCGACGTTGAATTGACGTCGATATCGAGTCGTTATATCACGTCGGTTCACGACCAAACATCGACGTTGTTTCGACGTCAGCTTTTCGACGAGCATTGGCCAAGCAAGTTACTTATATAATTGGTGATAAAATATTTTCGTTTCGACATCATATATTGTCCATAAAAAAAATAGTCCCAGACGAGTCAAAATGCTATATGTTTCTTACTTTATTTTCTATGTATAAAAGCAACCTACTTTATATCAACTCGGACATGCGATGCAGCGACAGGAAAAAAGTCAGTAATGACGGAAAGATATTCAGGGTATACCTATAGACTACTGTAACTGTAGTTGGATTTGAAGTGTCCTTCGGTTCGAAGACTTTCTCGGCGATCAGGGACAAGGACTATGCTTCAAGAACCCATTTGTTTTTGAAGAAACCTGTCTTCCTGTCAACAATAATTTTTGGCCTAAGGTTTACGTTCATGCTGCTGTCGACTATAGCCGCCGCTTTTAAATCTGAATGCCGTACTTATTGGCTTTTTACTTTCTTTGTGGAAACGGCCTATAAGCGCGTGATCCATGTGTGATGCACGGAGGACTGGCGCGAGCGTGCTGTAGAAGAAAAAAATTATAAACACTGGCCGAAAAAATATACGAGTGCCCGAAAAATATGGCAATACTAAGGTGTGTGTTAACAAAATCAATGTTTTCTAATCAAATCGTTTTTTTTAATCAAAGTTAACGATACGAATTAGCTTTCTTCAACTTTATATCTCGTTACCTTTTCAATAAATCTATACTTGGCCGGAAAGCTAAAATTACGAAATTGTTCAATGATTGATCGCTGTTCTTTTTCAAATTCAGGACGTTTTATCAAGCATTGACGCTTTGAATTGACGATTACTACTCCACTAGGTAACCAAAAGTTAATTTGACCTCATCAAACGCTTGGTAATTTTATAAGCTTTACTAGAAATACGTATATGCAACAACCCCTCGCCCAATTAGAAAGAAATTACTTTTATCACAATATTGATGACTCACGAAATAATCAATGCAGTATTTAGCATATAGACATCAAAGGCTGTTGAAGGAAGAAAGTGCATCTCTATCATATATTCGTTCAAATGTCTACAGATGCATATAGTGCAAATGTATAGCGGTCCATTCAAATTAGATTTACTAAGACGTACAGGGGCGGATCCAGCCAAAAATCTGACTGTTGCAAATTTGTGAAGTGGATACTTGAAGGGGGGTACGGGGGCATTCCCCACCCGGAAATTTTTGAAATCTAGAACCTCTCAAACGCGATTTCCCGCATTCTGAGCGCACATTTACAGCTAATTTTGCATCAAGAACGGTTCGAATTTTCCACAAAAACAAAGAATCAAATATCATAATTTAGAGTAACATTTCATGTTATCTTATATTTATGAAAAAAAACACTAAACATTGTCAACAATATCAAACTATTGTGCAAAGCATTACAATAGTACTGTATCGATTGACCAACTTACCTGCCCTTACTGTACTTTTATACCTGCTCTTCATGTCACACAATTTTAATTTTAATAATTTTTCTCTGTACAAAACAGTAATACTAATTTAATAGGCAGCAACCCCACTAAGACATATGCTTTTAAATAAATGATGGTTGTACAGAAGCACAACATTTAGGAGCTTTCACTGCACAGGTACAGAATAATCAGTTTCAAATCATCAGCTTGGTGTTGCAACAGCAGCATACAGTAGTAGCAAGGGAAGATATCTAATTTAAAACCATCATGATACAGCAGCATGAGGATGCAGTATAATATTTAGGAAAGTTATTTAGTTCAAAATCATCTTGATACAGCAGCAGAATGACAGTTAGGAAAGTTATTTAATTGAACTTGATACAGCAGCAGAATAGCAGTTATATACAGCAGCCAAATAGTGGTTAGTAAGCAAAAGCAGTTCAAAATCTTCTTAAGACAGTAGCCAAATAGTGGTGAGGAGAAAAAACCCAGTTCAAAGTCATTAATATGGTACAGCAGTCAAATAGTGATCAGGAGGGAAAAGCAATTCAAAATCATCTTGAGACAGCTCAGCCAAAAAGTGGTTGTGCAGAAAAAGCAACTCAAAGTCATCTTAGTATAGCAGCCAAATAGTGGTAAGGAATATGTTCATTTGAATAAAAAATTAACATAACTACAACAACCTGGACGATGAACTTCACACATCTAAGGAAGTTTAATAGAACTTGATAGTGACATGAGACATAGAAATGAGGAAAATTGGCAGTTATGAGCATTATTGTGAGCTTCTGCAACAATAGCCTTTATTGGATCTTCTTTTGTCAAATGTTTGAGTGCATTATTTGACAAATACATAGACAAATACATAGCAAATGCATTTCCTTCGTGATGAAATAATAATAATTATAATAATAATAATAATAATAATAATAACATGCAGCTATATTTTGACTGGTTAATACTTGGTCATGCAGCTACTGTAGTTAATAAGAACATTGCTGCTATCAATCAAGGACCTGCCTATAAATGCACCTTTATTGTGCTGCTGCTCAACAAAATGGGTGTAAGGAATATATAATAGAGAGCATTCAGGTAAATATGACATAGACCTCTTTCATAATGGCACCCAAATTAAATATTCTTCTATATTCATTTAAATTAGCCTTTAAGACCTTGTTCGTGTGTCTGTAACATACAGTATAAAATAATATTTAGACTGACCGACATTATGAAAGAGGTCTATAGTGCAATAGAACAGGCATTAGACAGACAATTGCCATCTCCCGCAGTTCTAGAGGTGGTTTAAAGAGATATACCTGTAAGCACATTAGGCCTTCTGGTCAACACAAGGCCGGTATGAGGTCTGGCTGGCCTCGTGTAAACAATACACCCAACATTAATAATTATTGCTATAAACTGATAAGTTTATACAAACTGAAAAGGTAATTTTAACGAACAGTAGTAAGGTCTATTACTAAACAAAACTTGCTTTTGGACTATTAAACAAAGACCATTCATTTTTGACATTAATAATATTATTATATTAAAGACACTCATGTTCTCCAATCTGGCAAGCCACAAATTACGAACAGATGAAAATATATTCAATATAAACTAATTAGCGTAATATGTATTATTCATGAGCCGGCAAGGCTTACATTGTCTGTACCTTTTTGTCCTTTATAAGGGTCAAAAGTTGCATAAATAAGTACGATAATGGACGTCCTTCTTGTTAAATTTACTTGTGAGAAGTTGTTCGCAATGGTGTGCAATAACATCCATCTTCAACAGTTGTTGTAAAACGTTGGAAGCCATTGTGATTGAACAAAGGCTGAAAATGGACGAACGTTGGTAGCAAACCATATCACATCATCGGAAAGTTAATAGCGATTGCTTGCTATTGCAACATCTGTTGCAAACTGTTGCAAAATCCGGTGTTTTGATTGGTTTGCAACACAAAACGCGTCGTGCAACATGCTATATTTAGCGCAACTGTTGCAGTCGGCAATCGTCGACGCGCCAGTTTAGCGCGATGCTAGAATGGCTAGAGTAAAAGCCTAGCCTGCGTGCAGGCTTGGGCTCTCCCGGAAGGGGAGGGCGACAGGCATTTCAGGCTTTGGGCGCGCCACCAATGATCCGGCAAGGGTCTGATAACTAAAGTATGATACATCATGATTCGCGCCGCACATGAGGCCACGCAGTTTTGAAAAACGCGAGTCCTTGACTGTGAATTGGTATTGCATTTAAATTTCTAATTTAATTCAATTTCTTCTGCAAATTCTGACTGTTGCAAGTGCAACAGTTGCAACACCCTAGATCCGCCCCTGACGTATTAGGGATTCTACTCCAATTGTTGGTGTGGATAGATTATATACAGTAAGTTGATAATTCTACCCACATTGGACTACTGTGATGTGGAGTTGGCAGGAATATGGATAACTAAATATCGATGGTCATAATCAGAGGTCTCTATGCATGTCAGGGAAACTGATCTTTCCTAAGTCGGGACTTGAAACTGATTGGTTAATAGAAATCCCAAGATTTGTACCTCTTGTATTGGAAGCAAGTTACATTGTGTAATGCTAGTTAGGAATTAAAATTCCATGGCATTTTAACATCATATCTACCAGTAAAGAGCTATTTTCCATGTTTCAATTAATCCGTTCATACATGTTATAGCACCATTATCTATTGCCTTAATTGGCAATATGTAAAGGATATACAACTTTTGAGTTAAAATTAGTTTTTGTAACCTTCTACTGTACATTTATGAATATGTGTTGAAATTTGTAACGACTGTAATTTGTTAGAAAACAAGACCCCCATTTATTATACAACTGTATTGAAAAGTGTCCAAATAACGCTAAAAACGAGTACAAATATACAGCGATATTCGGACAGTTAGTTATTTGGATAGTTGGTTATTTGTATAGTAGAAAACCAGTTTGACGTGAGCACTGTTAGTAAAAGAATGGATGACATTTTGGCAACATTTGAAGGCGACAATGAAATTGACTGGTTTTCAAATTCATGCTTGCCAGTATAAAGACTATAAACAACGAAAGCGTAGACGGCGAAAGAAATGAAGTATGTGTTTCGACTAGAAATGACTCACTAAATGATGTTGAGATAGGCGAGTTCATAGACAAAAACAAAAACACAAATACGGCCAAAAAACAAAAACTGACCTGAATGTCAGGAAAAGATGGTCCTCCTCCATCGGTGAGAGCAAGGGAAATTCAGAATATGATTGAGTTGGACGATGAAGATGACAATTAGTTTAAGACAAGTTGATCGAATTCAGTTTAAACACTTTTGTTATGCTAAGATTTCAAACCGATCCATTGTTCATTTTGAAAAACTGTAACGTTGATAATAAAATTATAAAACTGATAAAACTGTTGACAAGATAATTCTCAAACTGGTTTGACAAGTTTATTTTGTTAGCCAATCAAATTTGTTGCACGCGGAGCGACTACTTCATGTATGCTTATTATTTTATCCTGCTGCAAGTCACGCCACTTCCCTTGCCTTTTTACAGTTTTCTTTTTCCATAAAAATTGTTGATCAAAGCAGTTGTATAATAAATCTCTAATTAGATGTTTTGGTATGTAGTATCGCTGTATATGTTTACTCGTTGTTTGTATTTTGACTCGCCCTGCGGGCTCGTCAAAATACGACACAACTCGTAAAAATATACAGCGATACTACATTACCAAAACATAACATACGAAATTTTCCTTCACCATAAATCCTTTCAACATGTAGTTTGATCGAGTGAAATGCCAAATATTAACTACTAATAAGATATATATATATATATATATTAACTACTAATAAGATATATATATATATATATATATATATATATATATATATAATATATATATATATAATATATATATATATATATATATTATATATATATATATATTATATATATATATATATATATATATATATATATATATATATATATATATATATATATATATATATATATATATTGATACCAGTGTTAGCATTGAAGGGGCTATCCTGTATAAATATTATTGTATTATTATTGTATTATTATTATTGTATTATTATTATTATTATTATTATTATTATTAATAATAATGCATTAACAATAATACTAATAATAATAATGCCTAATGCAGATTGCAGATACCATACAAAGCATATATATGGCATTGTGTACTATAGTATCTAAATTATATCACCATGCACATATATATTATAACCTATATTCAGGATGCCATGCCTATAGTCTGCTTGTCGATAATGATCTAGCTAACACAGTACAGTACTTGTACAATCCATAACAATCTGCATGCATAGTGGTGTCAACATGCCCAATGTGAACATAATAATAATAAGCTATATTTTACATTGACCGAATAAGTTGTGACCCACTAGGCCAGCTAAGTACTGTACGTCTAACATGTTCCATAATGGATGGAGTACTGTAAACACAGATTATATATGGAATACATGCCAGTATACAAAACATGGACGTCAAGATCATATCGTCAGAAACATAATATTCCTGGTTGAAAAAATTATAACCTTCTTATTGCCAATGACGACCTCTAACCATTGAGCCATCGAGATTCAGATGGAGAGAGGTTACAATGATGTACTGGACTACTGGTTCTAATGATATATGTACTGCCTATGCAGCAGTTACTATATATATATATATATATATCATTAATGATTGGGTGTGTTAATATATACACTTCTGTGTGCAAATGCGAGCTGCATTTAGGCAGACATATATCAATCGAATCAGTACATCAATGTAACCTTCACTCGCCATCTGAATCCTGGTAACTCAATGGTCAGTGTCCGGGACACCGAATAATTTTTCTGAGAATATGAGCTTGCTTGACAATCATCCATGTACTGTATCGTCTGTTTCCCCCCGAGCTCTCCCTTATTCACTACATCAGTGTATATATTAACACTGACAAGTATACAGTAATGCTTGTTTATTGCTACAAAATTGTAGGCCAGGCCCAGGTCATATAAACACAGCTATAGTATGCATGTTTTTTTCACCCTACACTACTGTTATATAGGCTAATTATCAAGCATATAGTATTTATAATTTTAATAAAATAATAAACATACTGTACATGCAATTCCAAAATTTGTACTGCACTTACTATTCTGCAGTATTATAAAGAACAAATGGTATATATTTTAAACTGCATGGATTTAATTCCAACTGTCAAAATATTATACATATATGTTTTGAAAATTCTAAACATTCAAAACATTACACACCTTCCAATCTCTCTGTTAAGTATTTAAAAATGTGTCTATTAGATTTCGGAGCTTGGAGCAAATACACAATACAGTGTACAATTATTTAAATACATTAAAATTAGCGAGTCAAATCAAAAAGTTAAACGATAAAGTGAATGCACTGAACTGAAGGTAATGGCTATTCGTACGGTAACCGTACGACGCTATAGTCTCTTAGAATTCAACGAAATGCGGGTAAATATCACAAAAATCCTAAACCTAACCCTATTATTCTCACAAAATTACTAACCCTAACCAAAAAAAAACTATGCAGAAAAGGCAAATTAATTGCTCAACACAGACCGGTGAGTCGGTGACAATCTACTATTATTAGCCGTTGTTTGAGAATACTAATTTATTTACCTTTTACTTGATCCTGTTCCTTCAACACTACACTTTCGGCTTGAAATCAGCTGATAATGTCTATAGTATTATGCACATATCAATGTTAAGCGGGAGTGGGGGGGGGGGGGGGAGGCCGGGCATATACCCAGGGGATTTGGCACATGATTGATTCCCGTGGTGGGGCAATTTGATCAGCTTAGAAAGAAACATGGCGGAGTCAGAAGAGCGCGAACAAGAGAACGAAGTTTTAATAAGAGGGGATTTGATCTCATTTGAGTTTTGAATAAGTTCCCAGACAAAAAATTGACAAAAAATTGACAAAAAATTAAAATTTCGAATTATATCTAGTTACCAGGGCCAAATTTTCCGATGCCGCGCATGAGGACGGTTGATCATATATATATATATATATATAGTATGAATAGAGAATGGTTATTTCCAACGATGAACTCCCCATAGAAGGATCCAAAAGGATACTAGCACTGCTTCGGTATTTGTAGCTTGTATAGGGTAATGTGGGCAGCAAAGACAGCAAACTTCTTATAGTCCTTTATTTAAAAAAACGTTTCGGCCGTTCGGCCTTCTTCAGTTTAAAAATTACAAAAAATGTGTGACTATAATGGCTAAATACAGGTTATTTATACTAGAACCGCGTTAGTAAATATACATAAATTATAATTAAAAAATATTTTAAAAATTTTTTCACGCCCAACTATTTAAATGAAGTATGTCAGAACAAAAGGCAAGAATTCAACTGCAAAACAAAATTAATATCACAAATAATGAATTCTGTTTTTCGACTTGAATTCACGCCTTTTGTTAAGGCCGTCAGGTTGCATAGTACGCAGTTGCGCTGTCCAATAAGCCTCCCGTGTAAGCAATTTACGATCTATCATGTTGTTGTCATTGATTTTTTCAATACAGATGAAACTGAAATCCGACAACGAATGTGGACTATTATTATAATGAATAGCCACTTCACAAGTCTTCTTATAATCACAAGTCTTCCATGAATACTATAGTATTCATGGAAGACTTGTGATTACGGAATCGAACCTTAAACTGTGTAGATTTGTTGTTCTAGACAAAGAGGACTATAAGTCCAAAATGTCTAGTCAACTCCTTAACCCCTTGCATTATAATCAGGTTTCATTAGATCCTACGGCGCAACATCTAGATAAAGCCAAAGGTTGGGCTAATAAATGGCTTGGTGAAGAACAGATTAGCCTAGAAATTGCTGAGTGGATTTCAGATATTAATCCTAAACCCGGGACTGCGTTCGGCAATGTTAAAACACATAAGGAAGGAAATCCTTTAAGGCTTATTACCTCTTGTTGTGGTACAGCTGTTGAAAGGCTTTCTGAATTCACCGAGTATTACCTCAAACCTTTGGCTCAAAAACTTCCGTCTAATATTAAGGATACAACAGATATAATTAACAAAATTGAAGAGCTTAATATAAATGGACCTCTCCCTGACCATACCATTTTAGTGTCGTGGGACGTAGTAGCTATGTTCCCTAATATTGATAATCAGTTAGGAATTTCTGCAGTTAGAAAAGCTTTAGATTCTCGTGAAGTTAAGATTCCCTCTACTGAGTGTATTGTTGAAGCAGTTAAACTCTGCCTTTGCTCAAATAACAGCGAATTCAACAACACACACTTTGTCCAAGCCCATGGTACTGCTATGGGTCCTAAAAACGCATGCAGTTATGCAGATTTGGCCATGGGGGAATTGGACCTTTTAGCCAAGACTGGCGGAGCAATCAGGCCTAACCTATGGTGGAGATAATAGAGACGATATTATTGATGTTTGGACATTTGGATTACCTAAACTTCTTGAGTTTACTGAGTATATCAATTCTCTATATCCTACCATTAAATTCACACTAGTGTATTCGGAGTTGAGCCTGAATGTTCTTGACATTACACTACATCTGAGGGAAGGGCTAATTTTTACGGATATCTACGCTAAACCTACTGACAGTCATCTATATCTACCATTTGACAGCTGTCACCCTAGACAATGTAAGAATGCTACCCTTATGGAGTTGCTTTAAGAATCCATAGAAATTGTTCATCTAGCGAAGATTTGGAGCGTAGGTGTCATGAGTACAAACAATATCTGAAATCTCAAGGCTATAGACCTCTTTCATAATGGCGCCCAAATTAAATATTCTTTTATATTCATTTAAATTAGCCTTTCTGACCTCGTTCGTGTGTCTGTAATTCCAAAGAATCGTCGCTTTGTAACGAGGCCAGAAAGGCTCATTTGCATGCATATAAAAGAATATTTAAACTGGCCGCCATTATGAAAGAGGTCTATAGCTCCAACCTTGTTGATGAGCAATTTCTTAAGGCCTCTAGAATTCAGAGGTCGGTGCTACTTAAACCTAAAGTAAAATCTAAGAGGAAAGTGATCCCATTAGTTCTAGATTATAATCCGAAACTTCCCAATATCTCTAGAATTTTAAAATCGCATGTGCATCTTTTGTCAAATCCCATACTTAAAGAAATATTTCCTACTAGGTCTTTATTACCAGCATATCGTAGAACTAAAACCTTAAGGACATTTTGGCACCTTCGCGATTTAAAGAACGGCCGCGTTTGCGGGCCACACAGCCGGGTTGTTTTAAATTCACAAAGAAGTGCGATTTATGTAGTCATTATTTCCATCAGGCGGATAGTTTCACTAGTTTTTCCACAGGTAGGTCCTACAAGATTAAAGAGACCTTGAATTGTACTTCTGCTGGAGTTATTTATGTTGCTTCTTGTCAGAAGTGCAATGTGCAATATGTAGGATCTACCTCTACACAGTTTAAGGTTCGATTCCGTAATCACAAGTCTTCCATGAATACTAATAAGAAGACTTGTGAAGTGGCTATTCATTATAATAATAGTCCACATTCGTTGTCGAATTTCAGTTTCATCTGTATTGAAAAAATCAATGACAACAACATGATAGATCGTAAATTGCTTACACGGGAGGCTTATTGGACAGCGCAACTGCGTACTTTGCAACCTGACGGCCTTAACAAAAGGCGTAAATTCAAGTCGAAAAACAGAATTCATTATTTGTGATATTAATTTTGTTTTGCAGTTGAATTCTTGCCTTTTGTTCTGACATACTTCATTTAAATAGTTGAGCGTGAAAAAAATTTTAAAATATTTTTTAATTATAATTTATGTATATTTACTAACGCGGTTCTAGTATAAATAACCTGTATTTAGCCATTATAGTCACACATTTTTTGTAATTTTTAAACTGAAGAAGGCCGAACGGCCGAAACGTTTTCTTAAATAAAGGACTATAAGAAGTTTGCTGTCTTTGCTGTCCACATTACCCTATACAAGCTATATATAAATATATATATATGTATATATATATATATATATATATATATATATATATATATATATATATATATATATATATATATATATAATATATATATATATATATATATATATATATATATATATATATATATATATATATATATATATATATGTATATATATATATATATATATTATATATATATATATATATATAAATATATAGTTAAAGGACCAAGCTCTCAGAGAACAAGAATATTATCTTTTGAACTTTTAGCAACTTTTAGCTTGAATTTTTAGCGTTCAATTAAGGTTTTGACCTGTTCACATGCCAGGTGGAGCCTGGAGGCTATTTCAGATACGGTAGAGCACCTAGTCACCAGGACTTTGGCGATTGTTTATATAACATATATGCTTCGTTCTTTAAAAACCCCGCTTTAAATTTCTGTTTCGATTCAGAAAAGCAGGGTTGTTAAAAGCAGGGTTGTAGTAAAAGCAGGGTTATAGACCCTGGGTACGAGGATGATTAAAAGCAGGGTTATTACTGAATCGAAACAGAAATTTAAAGCGGGGGTTTTAAAGTGTCTCTGAACTATGAAGTGAAAGATTCGCTTGCATTTTTTTTACTTTAACGGACAAAGTAGCACGGCTGGAGCGTACACTGAAAATTTCAAGTGAATCTGCTGCATAGTCTTCGAGCTATCAACTCTCAAAATTTGGCAAGGCTAAATGTTTTTGGTGAAATCTGAAACGCGCGGTTCATTGTCTTGTGACGTAACAGGTGTACTTATTATGCATAAGAACAATGGATTTGAACATTAATGATCATCTGCATACGTCATATACCACATAACAATCCCAGTTTTTCCCTATTTTGTAACGTTAAAACTATGCCAAAACACGGTTATTAGATATCGTTATCAGTATTGCAAGTGTTTTCGTAAATTGACGTCAGTAGTTTTTGTTATGAACGCGCCGTGAAAACCCTTCTTGAATGACTTGAAACACGTTTCAAATAAAAACACTCGGAAACAACATCGGTGCACAAAACCAAAGGTCAAAGTATCACTCACACACTTCAATTCAATTGTGGTCTTGCTGTGCGAGATTCACATGCATGCACGCAAACAGTTGGTCAAAGACGTAGTGCGATATTTACTATAGATGATTATATAGTCTGTGACACAGAGAAACCATTGCAATGCATCCGCCTTGAATGGTAAGGAATAATCGTAACAGTATAAATAGACTTTTCTAAATTCATATTTACATAAATCGTGTTAATGCCACATAAATAATTAGCATTTCAAATTTTAGGGTAATTAGAATTTCCATGGTGAGGATATAGATTCGTCTGTTGAACACACGAAGACTTTGGCGATAGTAAAAGTGTTGGGAATAGAGTTGTGAAGAAGAAAAAAAGAATCAAAATGGTTTTTGTAACATTAGTTGTTATAGCAGCTGTTCTTGGTCTTGGTTTCGCATGCTCCATGATTATTATCAAGAAATTAAAACAAGATAACAGTGGCGGACAGAGAAAATTACCGGAGGAATATCTTTCTTACTGTACATTGATATACTAAACACTTGGCGATGATACTTGGAGATTTGTTAAACATTTGGGGACATTGACTATCAACGGAACACTTTGTAAGAAACAAAATCTTTCCTCTGTAGAGTAATGAAGATTTCTTTATTGATGACTTGCAACCATCAATTAACAGAAGCCAATCAGGAACAGAACTAGCTGATGTCTTCTTTGTCCATTTTACACGTTTTATGCTGGTGACCACGGGTTAACTTATATATATATATATTTAACGTTTAGATTGTGCAAAGTCTTTTCGAAGAGATTGTTTGTTTATGTAAAATTGTATATGAATAATTTTGGTGATTTGTAGTACCATACTTTTCAAAATTAAATCGTGGTGTGGAATTTAACATTTGATGTTCACAAACACGCAATGCCTCTCATAAACATAAATTCTTCTAATCGAACTTTAATAAATGCATTATATCAGGAACATGAAAAATGCGGATTATTGTAGTTTTCTTTTATCTCAGCGGGGTTATTAAATTCCATCTTTTGTCTAGATTTTGCCATGCAACACACGAAATCAAAAGAGGAATGTTATTCTCTATCATTAAACATATATAGCACGGAACCTGCTAGTTTTTTACGACTTGTTTTCAATATGATGTATTATCCCTTCAAACAATTACGAGAAAAGATCTTTATAGGGGCTGTTTAGTATAAGCCGAGATGATTCTCTTAAAGAAGTTTTTATCATGGCTACTATAGACAACCAAAATAATATTTACATTAAGCCGTTAGTTTGGCTCGGTAGGAAGAGCATAAGTGTAATTAAAATGATCTTTTTATGTACAGGAAAGATTTTCATTGCCGGTCTAGCCATAAAACAGTCACTAAGATTACAACAGCTGCACTTCAACGATAACTCCTTCAAACAAAAGAACTTTACGCATAACAAATAAAATGAATAATTTTGAATCACAATCGTAATGTAAACACCGTCCTCCTCCACAGCACCCCAAATGTTGCACGTTTTTCTTATTGAGTTTGCTAAATTTCCACTGCGAACTGATTATCGTGAGAAAAAAACCAGGATTTTAGTTGGACTTGCTCCAAGCCTGCCTCTTGGTGTTTCGAGGCGGGTTCACTTTGATTCGAGATGGGTTCATTTTAATGTTTTGGTGGCAACAACAATGGGGGGTGCGATGTTTTTTCTCCCGTGGATTTTCTCTCGCCCGCCGCATTGTTCAAACCAAAACATAAACCCGTCTCGAAACAAACCTGTCTCAAAACAAACCCGTCTCGAAACACCAAGAGTCATACTTGGAGCATGTCAAGATTTGAATGTGAATTTTAAGGCCATTAAAAGTGTACGATTTGAGTGGTGTGCATGTGAATTGTAGTTTTTGAGTAAGTGCTCGGCCGCCTCGGCGCAGTATATGCATGCTTAATGCCTCTGGTCTCGTAGCCTGCGTGCAGACTGCACCTGATAGCAGGCTACTGGTCTCGGTAATTAACTCGAGTTTGAAAAGGCCGGATGCGTCGCATGAGGTTAGAATATCAACAACCTCGTCTAAAGACACGCAATATCACTAGCCCGAGTAATAATTATGGCTGCCGTCGATCTTTGGTCGTTTGAGAATTCTGTCTTTTCTTTTTACGTGCTTTGTTCAGCAATTTTGTTCAAAATCTAATTATGGCGCCATTGACAGTAATTAAACGATTCAAGTATACTTAGTACTGTAAGTGATATTTTGACTAGCTTCGCCGAGGCAGGGACCAATCCAAGAAAGGTTTATATATATATATATATATATATATATATATATATATATATATATATATATATATATATATATATATATATATATATATATATATATATATATATATATATATTTAACAATTATACCATGAGCTCGTATATGAACTGATAGCCGACGAGGCGCGCAGCGCCGAGTCGGCTATCAGCCATATACGACGAGAGCGAATGGTATAATTGTTTTATAATATAGACATCCACTATATAATAAGCCAAAAATTTATTAACAATTCCACAATAATTAAATACTAATGACATAAACAAATAACGTTTCTGCCATGGCGCTTCCGTCCTGCTACTTCCGTCATGCGTAGTGCAAATTATATTTATGTACATTCGTATATTTATGACAAAAAGTATACAAGCTTTGTGCTTTGTGAAACTTAACCTGGCTGGGCAAAGATTTTCCAGTCGGACTTGTCTTCGACGTCGGCTAAACCACCTTAGTGGTTTTTGGTTGACGGGATTGAACCTGCGACCTCCCGGTTCAACTCGAAATATAACTTGCCGTCTGCTCTGTTGTACTCTGTTGATCTTAAAACCATCATAATCATCATATTTGGCTTAAGTTTCCTCTGGTTTTCTCTTCCTCGTCGTCCCAAGTAAAGGCCAAGGTAAAACCAAACGGTACGAAGCAATTGTGATGGATCAGTGCTGTCGGCTGGACCTAATTCGCCGCTGTCAAACAACAACTTAATTTGCGTCTGGATTATTGGCTTTTTGTGGACCAAACCGGCGATTTTCCCAGTTTTCCTAAGGTCTTTCACGAACGCATCTAACACTGAAAGTAGGGTCGTCAATGATGGAAAATGGCTTGTTGTTGGGAGGATTTCTCAAGAATTTGTCAACTTTTTTATTGTAAATACGAGCCGTCAACTTGCCTAGCAGATGTATGAAACACCTTAAAGCAAGTGTTTATCTCTGCTTTTGTCATCCCTGTGATGTACAAACCGCCAGAAAAATTGGAAGAGGTAAACAAATTCAAAATTTAATGTAATTAATTTAATTTCTACCTTTCTCTCTTCTCTTTTAAAACTTTACACTCGTTTTTAGTCGTTTCATGTCAAATTTAATTTCAAAACCACCCCTTATTTTGGAAAAGGCTAATTTTTAGTTTGCTTTACTTATCATTAAATATTTTCATTCCGTATCTTGTTGGTTTTTTAGTGCAAAGTTTTTTAAACTTTGCAGTATTGTGATGAGTGGCGAAAATTCACACGACCAATAACAATAGTGTTAACTCCGGGGGGTGGGACATTATTTCGTAGTATTTTGGTACTTTAATTTACTTTGTTTTTTAATCCCCTCGCCCGGCGCGAAGCGCCGGCCGAAGGCCTGAGGGCGAGGGTGATAATATCGACCGGCGTTAAGTCCCTCATCACGGATTCCAGGCGTAATGTAAAGTCACTTTCAGTTTCCTTGTATATATATCTATATATAATGTCGATCATGCGCGGCATTGGAAAATTTGGCCCTGTTAACTAGATATGGTAAATACTAAATATCTGACGTGTTTTGTCGGGTTATACGGTGAATGAAGATTTGTGTTCAAAAAGATCGTGAAAAGGCAGTGAAAATGCAATATATCGTCGTCGGAAGATGTCAAGTTCGTAAATCAAGTTTTATACGTGGCGTCAAACTAAAGGTAAACCCGTTTTCGTTTTTTTAAACCTGTTAATCAGTTACAAAGATCGTTTTGCAAACAAGTCCGAGTATGTTATTCAGGCTTTTATTTGATGTATAGCATGATTTTATAGAGTTAGTAGTTCAAAAGATATGGTCGTCTGAATATCTAAAATATTTACTCGGAGTTTGTCAAATCCAATCCAAGCGTCGTCGCTTTTTTCAAGCTGTTAGCTATAAGCTTTCATTAGATATGTAGAATGAGTTCTTAGAGTTAGTACTTCAAAAGATATTGTGGTCGGAACATTTCACTTTTGGCATGTCGTCATGGCAACCGAAATTTAAAATTATTATAACATCAACCCAAGTCAGTTTAGGATTTGCGTTAGGATTAGGATTAGCGATTATTTGAATTTCGGTTTGTTCATATATCGAGAAAGCGCCAATCAGACATCACAAAATCACTCTTAGCCTATATAGTGAGTACCAGTACTGGTGGTAAGGATGTAAAAAAGTACGGATTATAGTTGTGTTTATACTGCAAGTCTATAGGACTAACCGGACCAACCTGGCTGAATGCCACCTTGGGCCAGGCTTACATTTTACTGACTTTAATAGTCTATAAACATGCACCACACTGGTTATAACAATCAGTGTTTATACACTCATCTGATGGCATGCTGGTCTGGCCAATGGCTTAGTGTGTTTGTGTAAACACCTTTGTCCTGTATTAGGCCTAGACAATGCCAGTCCTAGGCTTGCAATGTATATATTTACACAGCTTTTGTAGGATATATACTGTATATAGATACCAGGTGCGGATTTAGAAGTTAGTCGCATAAATTAGACACTCCATGAACAACCCTATTGGTTATGCTTTTCTTAAGAATAATTCAGAACAACAACCTATCCAATAGGATTGTTATTCACAGGTATTTAGAATTGCAAATTCTAAATCTAATTTATGCGACTAACTTCTAAATCCGCGCCTGGATACTGTATAATTGGGTAGGTTATAACACTCACTGTGTCAGGGGAACACATTAAGGATTAAACAACTGGTCATCATCTCACTGACAACAAGCAGCTGAAGGGAATTTCATCTTGAATTAATGATATATTGGTGAAATAATTAGATTAAGCAATGTTCTTTGTTGCATATTATGGACTAGCTTTTGTCATTTCATCTTTTTGAAATGTGTTACCAGTACTTGAATACCATTGAAATACCGGTACATGCATGTACATGCATAATTATATAATATAATAAGATTATATATTAATAAAAGCATTGAGTTTATCAATATATAGTCAGACAACTCGCATTGCAAAACTCAAAAATTAGCTGATATTGAGTATATACTGGTGTATTGTAGTAAGGATGTACAAAATTACAGACTTTAGCTGTGTTTACATATATTGCAAGTCTATAGGACCAAGCTGCCAGCCACGACCTGGGCCTGGCTTACATTTTATTGACTTTAATAGTGTAAACATACACCATACTGGCTATAACAATCAGTATTTACACTCATCTGATATTATGGCATATGCCCTTCTGGCCAATGGCTTAGTGTGTGTGTTTAAATTCACCTTTGTTGTGGATAGTAGGCCTGGACAGTGCCAGTCCTAGGCTTTCAATGTATATTTTTACACAGCTTTTGAAGGATAAATACTGTATAATGTATAATTCATGGGTAGGTAATTAACACTCACTGTGTCAGGGGAACATGTTATAGGGATTAAACAAGTGGTATCATCTCACTGACAAGAAGCAGCTGCATAGGCGTACGGGCACAAATTTATAGGGAGGGCGGCGAACTTTTTGCCCGACTGAAACGGAAGTTCCTTATTTTCGTCCTATATTTTTATTTCCCTCCATACATTCTTCGCCCGACTTAGGTTGAAAATTTGCCCGACTTAGCAACATTTCCATTCATCTGGGGGGGCAGCTGCCCCCCTCGCCCCCACCCATTACAGTAGGGTACATGTATCTGCTTATACTGACAATTAGGCAATAAGGAACATGCAGACTACATTACAGTAGGGTAGGTTATGCAGTCTCGTGAATACAATTGTACTTTGAGTAAAATTATGAGTATGCTACTGTTACTGTAAACATGCATGTTGAAATTTATTATTAAAAGGATAACTGACATAATTAACTTAATTATGTAATATATAATTAATACAATTATTATTTAAATTAATAATTATTAAAATTAATTATTAATTTCAATAATCAATAGTTACACAATTGGTTTCTAACCCTGCCTGCAAGACAATTTAGTGTTTGCAGACTTTCCCACTTGGGTTCTGTTCAGTACACTACCCACAGTTTGAAAATAAGCAGTTTGAAAATCTGTTCAGTTTGGCAATATTAAAGCCTCAAACAGTAAGCGGGCGAGGGGTTGTTGCGTACACGTATTTCTAGTCCCCTCGCCCGGCGCGAAGCGCCGGCCGAAGGCCGAAGGCCTGAGGGCGAGAGTGATAATATCGACCGGCGTTTAGTCCCTCATCACGGATTCCAGGCGTAATGTAAAGTCACTTTCAGTTTCCTTATATATCTATATATATTCAGGATCAACGTCGTCGATAATGCGCGGCATTGGAAAATTTGGCCCTGGTAACTAGATATGGTATTTAAATACTAACTAGAAATACGTGTACGCAACAACCCCTCGCCTGCTTACTGTTTGAGGCTTTAATATTGCCAAACTGAACAGATTTTCAAACTGCTTATTTTTTGGGTGCAATTTGTGGGTAGTGTACTGAACAGAACCCAAGTGGGAAAGTCTGCCAACACAATTGTCTCGCAGGCAGGGTTGGAAACCAATTGTGTAATTATTGATTATTGACATTAATAATTAATTTTAATAATTATTAATTTAAATAATAATTTTATTAATTATATATTACATGATTAAAGTTAATTATGTCAGTTATGCTTTTAATAATAAATTTCAACATGCATGTTTACAGTACCGTAACAGTGGCATACTCATAATTTTACTCAAAGTACAATTGTATTCACGAGACTGCATAACCTTGTACATACATGTACCCTACTGTAATAATGTAATCTGCATGTTCCTTATTGTCTAATTGTCAGTATAAGCAGATACATGTACCCTACTGTAATAATGTAATCTGCATGTTCCTTATTGTCTAATTGTTAGTAGCAGATACCAAAAGATTCCATACCTAAATTTATCCTAGACCAAATTGATAAGTCTGATAAACCTTTTATTCTTTTAGAAGACTTCTGTTTCTTAACTTTTATTAATATTATATAATTATGCACATTCATGTACCAGTATTTCAATGGTATTCAAGTACCGGTAACACAATTTCAAAAATTGAAATGACAAAAGCCCCCCCAAAAAACAAAGAACGATATTGCTTAATTTAATTATTTCACCAATATATATATATATATATTAATTCAGGATGAAATTCATTTCAGCTGCTTCTTGTCAGTGAGGTGACCACTTGTTTAATCCGTAACATGTTCCCTGACACAGTGAGTGTTACCCCACCCAATTATACATTATACAGTATTTATCCTTCAAAAGCTGTGTAAAAATATACATTGAAAGCCTAGGACTATGGCACTGTCCAGGCCTACTATCCAGGACAAAGGTGAATTTAAACAGACACACTAAGCCATTGGCCAGAAGGGCATATGCCATAATAACAGATGAGCATAAATGCTAATTGTTATAGCCAGTATGGTGTATGTTTACACTATTAAAGTCAATAAAATGTAAGCCATGCAGGCCCAGGTCGTGGCTGGCCTATAGACCTGGTTGATCCTATAGACTTGCAATATATGTAAAACACAGCTAAAGTCTGTAATTTTTTACATCCTTACTACAACACACCAGTATACTATATATCAGCTTTAGTTTTGCAATGAGTGTTGTCTGACTATATATTGATAAGCTCGATAAACCTTTTACTCTGTTAGAAGACTTCTGTTGCTTTTATTAATATATAATCTTATTATATTATATAATTATGCATACATGTACCAGTATTTCAATGCTATTCAAGTACTGGTAACACATTTCAAAAAGATGAAATTATGACAAAAGTCCATAATATGCAACAATTAAGAACATTGCTTAATCTAATTATTTCACCAATATATCATTAATTCAAGATGAAATTCCCTTCAGCTGCTTGTTGTCAGTGAGATGATACCAGTTGTTTAATCCCTAATGTGTCCCCCTGACACATGCAGTGAGTGTTAACCTACCCAATTATACAGTATCTATATACAGTATATATCCTACAAAAGCTGTGTAAATATATAAATTGCAAGCCTAGGACTGGCATTGTCTAGGCCTAATACAGGACAAAGGTAAATACACAAACACGCTAAGCCACTGGCCGGACCAGCATGCCATCAGATGAGCGTATAAACACTGATTGTTCTAACCAGTGTGGTGCATGTTTAGACTATTAAAGTGAGTAAAATGTAAGCCAGGCCCAAGGTGGCATCCAGCCAGGTTGGTCGTGGTTAGTCCTTTTGACTTGCAGTATAAATACAGCTATAATCTGTACTTTTTTACATCCTTACCACCAGTACTGATACTCACTATATAGACTAATTATCAAGTATTGCAATTATTCCATTGTGGATGAGGTTGCAAAGTGACCGAGTGAAACAATGGTGATGGATAATTTAAATAAAAGTATAAAATCTGCCATTCAAAACTTGTATTAACATTTGTTATTCTGCAATATTATAATAAAGCACATAATTTATTGATATATCTAATATGTAAGGACGAAAGCCCTGCAAAGAGTGATTTCGTGATGTCTGATTGGCGCTTTCTCGATATATCAACAAACCAAAATTCAAATAATCGCTAATCCTAACCCTAATCCTAATCCTAACCCTAAAACTGACTTGGGTTGGTGTTATAATAATTTTAAATTTCGGTTGCCATGACGACATACCAAAAGTGAAATGTTCCGACCACAATATCTTTTGAAGTACTAACTCTAAGAACTCATTCTACATATCTAATGAAAGCTTGATTAACAGCCTCTGACATACCTACAAAAATATTTTTGTAACTGATAGCTAACAGCTTGAAAAAAGCGAAGACGCTTGGATTGGATTTGACAAAATCCGAGCAAATATTTTAGATATTCAGACGACCATATCTTTTGAACTATTAACTCTAGAAAATCATGCTATACATCAAATAAAGCCTGAATAACATACTCAGACATGTTTGCAAAACGATCTTTGTAACTGATTAACAGGTTTAAAAAACCGAAAACGGGTTTACCTTAGTTTTGACGCCACGTATAAAACTTGATTTACGAACTTGACATCTTCCGACGACGATATATTGCATTTTCACTGCCTTTTCACGATCTTTTTGAACACAAATCGTCATTCACCGTATAACCCGACAAAACACGTACTTTTCTTTTACGGTTCAATAGTAAATGCAGAATATATTTACAATATCTAGTTACCTATGGTGTTCCATCTCCGCCAAAAATCTATATTGCGTGTCAACATTCAAGTTTGGCTTTCAACATTCATATTCGTCAATCGACCATGAACATTAGGTAATGCTTTTATGAATTATGTAGCACTACGTCGAACCGCACAGGGATGAACAATCGACTTTACAATGCGATATCGAAGTTTGCGATTCAACATTCAACTTTGCAAAGCATTAACGAAGTTTGTGATTCAACAATCAAGTTTACTTATCAAACATTTGACATTGGATTCCGATTGCAAAGTTCGCAATTCAACAGTCAACTTTGCAATGCGATATCAAAGTTTGAAATTCAACATTTAACATTGAAATACAATATCGAAGTTCGCGATTCAATATTCGACTTTGCAATGCGATATCGAAGTTCGCGATTTAACTTTCAACTTTGCGGACAAACTCCGCCAAAAAACAAATTCCGCCAAAAAACAAATTCCGCCAAAAATCATCACGTGATCCAACCACTTATCCCTATTTATCTCATGTGGGTCCTTCTTTCGTCCAGAGATCTCTAGTTTTTCGTTTGTTTGTCGTCGACGCTGTGGCAAATATGGGTGATACCAGTGATCAGCAAGCTAGTTATCAGGTGAATTACGTTCGCCATACTGTTATTTTCAACGAGTAGTTTTAACTCTTTTAAGAGGATCAAAGTTAACTCCATGCATGCGCGTAACTCTACTTTTTAACTCTACTTTTTGGAGTACCGTATCTGAAAGTTACCCTTACGCCCGAGTTAACCGTCTCAACTAGGGTTACGCAAACTCTTCTAGAGGAGTTAAAACTTGTCGGAGTTATTTAAACTCTATTTTGGGGGTGAATTCCTGAGATAAGATCTCAATCATAACAAACACGATCAAAATACACGCGTAAACAACAATTTATGTTGTGGTTCTTTATTTCTGTTTCATAAGGCCCGGTTCAATCGTCGAACTTATCATTCTTCCGAACCTAATTCAGCGAGTTTGAATTATTAAATTCGACTGGAGCTGTCGGGAATTTCGACTTGGTTTGGTTGATAGGCTGGACAACTAATTCAAACGTCATACTTCTCATGAACCGAACCTATATACGGCCGAGTATTTTTACGAGTTTCGGAATTCGGGTGTATTGTAAAAATGGTAAAATGCCCGGCAATATTATCGCACAAACAACTCAATGGGATATTTATTATATTACTTGTATTTTATGATTTGTAAAGTATTTTCAAAGCCATTAAAATCTATCTTCCGGGGGGTATATGACAACTCGACAAAGAAGCCAGCAAAATACTTGAATCTGATTGGAGAAAAATTACAAACAGCGAAAACCTGTCAATCAAGTTTTTAGGCTAATCTCGGCAAAGAAAGTTCGAAGATATGTGAAGCCTCAAAAACAATACAAATGAATTGTAAAATGTATAACTATATTATGACAGAAAAGTACGTTGCTTAAAGTTATCCGTCGCTGCTGTCCAGAACTTGAATCGCTTAATTCGTGGCGAACCTGACGACTGGTCGAAGCTTGAAGAACCAGAACCGACTTCAGGCAAATTGCCATCACAGAACGAAAAGGAGCAGTCCTGAGAGCATGGTTGATGCCGGTTTTGAAAGGGAGGACGAATTGGTGGAATAACTCGTTCTTCAGTCTTGTCGATGCTTTCATTTCCTCGACGTGTTTAATACCGCTCAACTTCAGGGACATGTCTTTCAAGTTTGTTACTGTTCGGACGCTTCAGAATAATTGTCGTAAGACTTCAAATTTATTTGTCAAGCCAACCCAATGATGTTTAATTAATGTTGTCCGACGAACGGAATATATATGATTGGTGAAGCGAACAGATATAGTCCTGGTGCAACGCTGCGCCTGATGTGTTTGGCCAAGTGGTTGTCGCTGTTATACCAAACTATTTCAGAGCTTGGGGCTGATTGCTGTCAAATAAAATCGCGAATCTGGATTTCTGGCGAGATAAGACTTGAAAAAAGCGACCGGGCAACGTGGCCCTTTCGTGACGTACATTTTGGGAGAAAAAAGGCTCTGTCAGCCAACTGACGTACTCGTTTACCTCAGGAGGTAGCGGCTGCGAAGGAGACTATAGACGGGAATGAAATTAACTCATATAAATACGAGCCAAAATCTATCTCGCTTACCGAGCTATGGCTTGCCTCCATGCAAGTTTATCAGGAAGAGACCGATATATATTGAGTTATTTTATTTATACAAACTTGTGTTAAATAAAAATATTTGTTACGATAGTGTTTAAAATAAAGACATGCAAGTGCATTTAACTCGAAAACATGGAGTTTATTTTTATATTTTAACCCAAATTTCTGGAGTAAAATTAACTTTTCATTGCCGAGTTATTTTTAACTCCGAAAAGAAGAGTAACATTTAACTCCACAAATCGGATTGTTTTGGACTCAACATTTAAACCCCGATTCTGGAGTTAAAACTACTCGTTGAAAATAACAGTGAGTGTTTGCAAACACTCAAGGAAACACTTCTCAGCGTTGCTAACCATCTAAATGTTTTGCAAAGTCCGACTTGCGGCCTATAAATATACAAATATTTACTCTTTAATCTATGTATTTCAACTCACTTTGTAATCACAAATTCATAGATTGCAATCACAGAAGAACACTTTTAATCAGTGGGGTAATGGAACTATATACTGAGACTTTAGTGACCTTAGGAATTTTGCATTCAGGGCCCTTATCCCCTTATATTTCAAGCAGTGGTGTAACAGAAATTCCCCAACAACCATTTTATTAAGCATATTTATCAGCATGAGATAAATAGGGATAAGTAGGGATAAGTTGTTGGATCACGTGATGATTTTTGGCGGAATTTGTTTTTTGGCGGAATTTGTTTTTTGGCGGAGTTTGTCCGCAAAGTTGAAAGTTAAATCGCGAACTTCGATATCGCATTGCAAAGTCGAATATTGAATCGCGAACTTCGATATTGTATTTCAATGTTAAATGTTGAATTTCAAACTTTGATATCGCATTGCAAAGTTGACTGTTGAATTGCGAACTTTGCAATCGGAATCCAATGTCAAATGTTTGATAAGTAAACTTGATTGTTGAATCACAAACTTCGTTAATGCTTTGCAAAGTTGAATGTTGAATCGCAAACTTCGATATCGCATTGTAAAGTCGATTGTTCATCCCTGTGCGGTTCGACGTAGTGCTACATAATTCATAAAAGCACTACCTAATGTTCATGGTCGATTGACGAATATGAATGTTGAAAGCCAAACTTGAATGTTGACACGCAATATACATTTTTGGCGGAGATGGAACACCATAGTTACCAGGGCCAAATTTTCCGATGCCGCGCATGATCTGACGATATATAAATAAACTGAAAGTCACTCTGCATTACGCCTGGAATCCCGTGATGAGGGACTAAACGCCGGTCCATATTATCACCCTCAGGCCTTCGGCCTTCGGCCGGCGCTTCGCGCCGGGCGAGGGGAATATCTGCATTTGAATTAAAAGAAAAGTACGTGTTTTGTCGGGTTATACGGTGAATGAAGATTTGTGTTCAAAAAGATCGTGAAAAGGCAGTGAAAATGCAAAATATCGACGTCGGAAGATGTCAAGTTCGTAAATCAAGTTTTATACGTGGCGTCAAAACTAAAGGTAAACCCGTTTTCGTTTTTTTAAATCTGTTAATTAGTTACAAAGATAGTTTTGCAAACATGTCCGAGTATGTTATTCAGGCTTTTATTTGATGTATAGCATGATTTTCTAGAGTTAGTAGTTCAAAAGATATCGTCGTCTGAATATCTAAAATATTTACTCGGAGTTTGTAAAATCCAATCCAAGCGTCGTCGCTTTTTTCAAGCTGTTAGCTATCAGTTACAAAAATATTTTTGTAGGTATGTGAGAGGCTGTTAATCAAGCTTTCATTAGATATGTAAGAATGAGTTCTTACAGTTAGTACTTCAAAAGATATTGTGGTCGGAACATTTCACTTTTGGCATGTCGTCATGGCAACCGAAATTTAAAATTATTATAACATCAACCCAAGTCAGTTTTAGGGTTAGGATTAGCGATTATTTGAATTTCGGTTTGTTCATATATCGAGAAAGCGCCAATCAGACATCACAAAATCACTCTTTGAAGGGCTTTCGCTCGAAATTGAATAGTCCTTACACACGATATACCAATAAATTATGTGCTTTAATTTAAATTATCCATCACCATTGTTTCACTCGGTCACTTTGCAACCTCATCCACAATGGAATAATTGCAATACTTGATAATTAGCCTATATAGTGAGTACCAGTACTGGTGGTAAGGATGTAAAAAAGTACGGATTATAGTTGTGTTTATACTGCAAGTCTATAGGACTAACCAGGTCCCAACCTGGCTGAATGCCACCTTGGGCCTGGCTTACATTTTACTGACTTTAATAGTCTATAAACATGCACCACACTGGTTATAACAATCAGTGTTTGTGCACTCATCTGATGGCATGCTGGTCTGGCCAATGGCTTAGTGTGTTTGTGTAAACACCTTTGTCCTGTATTAGGCCTAGACAATGCCAGTCCTAGGCTTGCAATGTATATATTTACACAGCTTTTGTAGGATATATACTGTATATAGATACTGTATAATTGGGTAGGTTATAACACTCACTGTGTCAGGGGAACACATTAAGGATTAAACAACTGGTCATCATCTCACTGACAACAAGCAGCTGAAGGGAATTTCATCTTGAATTAATGATATATTGGTGAAATAATTAGATTAAGCAATGTTCTTTGTTGGATATTATGGACTAGCTTTTGTCATTTCATCTTTTTGAAATGTGTTACCAGTACTTGAATACCATTGAAATACCGGTACATGTACATGCATAATTATATAATATAATAAGATTATATATTAATAAAAGCATCGATCTTATCAATATATAGTCAGACAACTCTCATTGCAAAACTAAAAAATTAGCTGATATAGAGTATATACTGGTGTCTTGTAGTAATTAGGATGTACAAAATTACAGACTTTAGCTGTGTTTACATATATTGCAAGTCTATAGGACCAAGCTGCCAGCCACGACCTGGGCCTGGCTTACATTTTATTGACTTTAATAGTGTAGGCATACACCATACTGGCTATAACAATCAGCATTTACACTCATCTGATATTATGGCATATGCCCTTCTGGCCAATGGCTTAGTGTGTGTGTTTAAATTCACCTTTGTTGTGGATAGTAGGCCTGGACAGTGCCAGTCCTAGGCTTTCAATGTATATTTTTACACAGCTTTTGAAGGATAAATACTGTATAATGTATAATTCATGGAGGTAATTAACACTCACTGTGTCAGGGGAACATGTTATAGGGATTAAACAAGTGGTATCACCCCACTGGCAAGAAGCAGCTGAAAGGAATTTCATCCTGAATTAATATATATATTGGTGAAATAATTAGATTAAGCAATATCGTTCTCTGTTGTATATTATGGGCTTTTGTCATTTCATTTTTTGAAATTGTGTTACCGGTACTTGAATACCATTGAAATACTGGCACATGAATGTGCATAATTATATAATATTAATAAAAGTTGAGAAACAGAAGTCTTCTAAAAGAATAAAAGGTTTATCAGCCTTATCAATTTGGTCTAGGATAAATTTAGGTATTGAATCTTTTGGTATCTGCTTATACTAACAATTAGACAATAAGGAACATGCAGATTACATTATTACAGTAGGGTACATGTATCTGCTTATACTGACAATTAGGCAATAAGGAACATGCAGACTACATTATTACAGTAGGGTAGGTTATATGCACGAGTCTCGTGAATACAATTGTACTTTGAAGGACATTGGCAACAAAAATTAAGTTTGTTTTATTTGAAAGAACTCTTAAAATAATGAAGAACACTAATTTATAGTTCTTTCATATTTTACTTAGTTCTTGAGATATTTAGACTTATGTGATATTCAAATGAGATGATCTATGACGTCATAAGATGGTTAATACATTTTAACATATTGAAAATCGTGAATATCTTTATGATTATTAAATGAAATTACTTGAAACTTTGCATGTAGATACATACCACTAAACTGCAGATCATCATTCAAGTTTTATGGTTGCCATGGTAACGGATTAATTTACAGACCTCTTGATTTCAAAAACAAAACTATTTGTTTTCTGACATAGTAGACTTTGTACCAACTTCAAATCTCTGTTTCGAATTGGCTATGACAGTGAACATTTGCTGAACAGGTACCAACCCAATAAGGTTCGGCACTGAAGAGAAAACAAATAATTTTGTTTTCGAAATCAAGAGGTCTACAAAATAATCTGTTATCATGGCAACCATAAGACTTGAACGATGATCTTCAGTTTAGTGGTATGTATCTACATGCAAAGTTTCAAGTAATTTCATTTAATAATCATAAAGATATTCACGATTTTCAATATGTTAAAATGTATTAACCATCTTATGACGTCATAGATCATCGCATTTGAATATCACATAAGTCTAAATATCTCAAGAACTAAGTAAAATATGAAAGAACTATAAATTAATATTCTTCATTATTTTAAGAGTTCTTTCAAATAAAACAAACTTAATTTTTGTTGCCAATGTCCTTTGAGTAAAATTATGAGTATGCTACTGTTACTGTAAACATGCATGTTGAAATTTATTATTAAAAGGATAACTGACATAATTAACTTAATTATGTAATATATAATTAATACAATTGTTATTTAAATTAATAATTATTAAAATTAATTATTAATTTCAATAATCAATAGTTACACAATTGGTTTCTAACCCTGCCTGCAAGACAATTTAGTGTTGGCAGACTTTCCCACTTGGGTACTGTTCAGTACACTACCCACAAATTGCACCCAAAAAATAAGCAGTTTGAAAATCTGTTCAGTTTGGCAATATTAATTAAGCCTCGAACAGTAAGCGGGCGAGGGGTTGTTGCGTACACGTATTTCTAGTTTAATTTGTGAGTGTAAAAGTGAATCTGAAGTACCTGAACAATGAGGGCTGACCGTTAAGTGAGTTATCAGTGGGTTTTCTACTTGTATCAAGTTGTAAATGCAGTTAGATTTCGATATCTTGAATATTTCATAATCCCCTCGCCCGGCGCGAAGCGCCGGCCGAAGGCCGAAGGCCTGAGGGCGAGGGTGCTAATATCGACCGGCGTTTAGTCCCTCATCACGGATTCCAGGCGTAATGTAGAGTCACTTCCAGTTTCCTTGTATATATATATATATATATATTCAGGATCAACGTCGTCGATCATGCGCGGCATTGGAAAATTTGGCCCTGGTAACGAGATATAGACAGAAGCTTATTGGTAGACCTGAGCCCTCTGCATTTGAATTAATATTTAAATTGCAACCGTCACATGATTGCGAATGCAAAAATTGAAACGGTATTGAAACGGTTTTTTGGTGCGTTAAATTTGGCGTAATTTAAATTTAAATTGACGCCAGCGCGACAAACCGCTTTCCGGAAGAAGCCGCCATTGACGGCGAAATTTATATTGCCATAAAAACCTACTGCATCCGATGATTTTGTGAGGAAATGGCAATGTTTGTTTGTAACAAACATTACTATAGATATTATCTGCTGATTTCAAGCCGAAACTGTAGTGTTGAAGGACAAGATAATCAAAGACAGACACAAGTAAAAGGTAAAAGGACTATTATAATTATGTACATTGTGATTCTCACCGGTCTGTGTTGAGCAATTAATTTGCCTTTTCTGCATAGTTTTTTTTGGTTAGGGTTAGCAATTTGGTTAGGATTAGGGTTAGGTTTAGGATTTTGGTGATATTTACTTGCATTTCGTTGAATTCTAAGAGACTATAGCGTCGTACGGCTACCGTACGAATAGCCATTACCTCGGCTTCAGTTCAGTTCAGTGCTTCACTTTATCGTTTAACTTTTTGACTTGACTCGCTAATTTTAATGTTATTTAAATATTGTACACTGTATTGTGTATTTGCTCGAAGCTCCGAAATCTAATAGACACATTTTGAAATACTTAACAGAGAGATTGGGAAAATTTGAAGGTGTGTAATGTTTTGAATTTTCAAAACATATATGTATAATATTTTGACAGTTGGAATTAAATCCATGCAACAATGGCCAGTCCTAGCCTGTTTAAAATATATACCTTTGTTCTTTATAATACTGCTGAATAGTAAGTGTAGTACAAATTTTGGAATTGCATGTACAGTATGTTTATTATTTTTGTGTACCTCAAGTTATAAATACTATATGTTTGATAATTAGCCTATATATACAGTAGTTTAGGGTGAAAAAACATGCATACTATTGCTGTGTTTATATGACCTGGGCCTGGCCTACAATTTTGTAGCAATAAACAAGCATTACTATGTATACTTGTCAGTGTTAATAATTAATATATACACTGCTGTAGTGAATAAGGGAGAGCTCGGGGGGAAACAGACAATACAGTACATGGATGATTGTCAAGCAAGCTCATATCCTCAGAAAAATTATTGTGTGTCCGGACAGGGATAACTTTCTGATTTCCAGTGAGATGCTCTGACCATTGAGCTACCAAGACTCAGATGGTGAGTGAACGTTACATTGATGTACTGATTCTATTGATATAACAGCAGTGTATATATTAACACCCAATCATTAGTCATTACTGAAATATATAGTAACTGCTGTGCATAGGCAGTACATATATCATTAGAACCAGTGCATCATTGTAACGTCTCTCCATCTGAATCGCGATGGCTCAATGGTTAGAGGCCATCACTGGAATATTATGTTTCTGACGATATGATCTAGACGTCCATGTTTTGTACACTGGCATGTATTCCATATATAATCTGTGTTTACAGTACTCCATCTATAGTACTATAGTACACAATGCCATATATATGCTTTGTTACATGGCAAATATGGTATCTGCAATCTGCATTAGGCATTATTATTAGTAGTATTATTGTCAATGCATTATTATTATTAGTATTAATAATAATAATAATAATACAATAATAGTACAATAATATTTATACAGGATAGCCGGGTCTTGTTTTCTAACAAATTACAGTTGTTACAAATTTCAACACATATTCATCAATGTACAGTTCAATGTTACAAAAACTAATTTTAACTCAAAAGTTGTATATCCTTCACATATATTTGGCAATAGATAATGGTGCTATAACATGTATGAACAGATTAATTGAAACATGGAAAATAGCTCTTTAGTGGTAGATATGATGTTAAAATGCCATGGAATTTCTAACTAGCATTACACAATGTAACTTGCTTCTAAAACAAGAGGTACAAAACTTGGGATTTCTATTAACCAATCAGTTTCAAGTCCCAACTTAGGAAAGATCAGTTTCCCTGACATGCCTAGAGACCTCTGATTATGACCATCAATATTTAGTTATCCATATTCCTGCCAGCTCCACATCACAGTAGTCGAATGTGGGTAGAATTATCAACTTACTGTTACTAAATACTGCATTGATTATTTCGTGAGTCATCAATATTGTGATAAAAGTAATTTCTTTCTTAGTGATTGATGGTAGAACAGCAGTAGACCCCCACTATTCTGTTTCTGCACTCAAAAATTAAAAAGTTTGGACTGCATGTATTTATTTTGATGTCCTATGAAACAATTAAATTCAGACAATACAAAGCTGAGAGATATTGTCCACTGAAAATTTATTTATTTTGGCAAATGAAGTGGCTATTATCTAATTCAAGTAATTTAAAACCAAAAGAAGTACTGTACTGTAAGTTTCAAACAGCAATTGGGCGAGGGGTTGTTGCGTATACGTATTTCTAGTATGTCTGGAATATAAGTTGTGTCCCCCGGGTTTTTATGTTAACATGCTACTGCGGCCACTGCGTACGCGCGAGCTGAAATTGATAAACAACATGGCCGCCCAAGGAGCGACTGATAATATTTCTTCTGGAAACAGGGATTTTGTGGATTTATAGTATTAAATAAGATGTAGGAGAAAGGATTCGTTGTCTGTTAGGGGAAGACGAGCCTGGATATAAAATAAAAGTCTGACATTCAGGATATTTCTGTCACGTTGTCATGAGTCAAGTATCGGGTAAGTGCAGCATTTTGTCTTCGGCCGGGCACACAATAGACACAGAATAACCTGCGAGATTATTTTGTTAGAAATTAGACACCCGCACTTTTGTAAAGCGTATTATTTACGTTCTGTAGTTTCGCTATTTACTTCGTGTTAATTTTATCAGCATTTGATTAATATTTTGAAATGTAGATATGTTTTGGGCATGAAGGTTGCGGGTTCGATTCCCGTTTGGGGCCTATTCCCTTTGGTGCTCAGAAAACGTTTTCTGAGTTTGCGTTAAAAGCTTGAGTAGCAAACAATTTACCATATTAAAGCAATGTAATAGATTGATTTATTCCTGTTGTTGAAACATAATGTAAAATTTCATCTACTGTATATGCCCACTGACTGATTGACTTTTCTGAGACAGGGGAATTTGATTTTTTTAAAAGATTGAGGGATGGGATTTTTGACACAAAATAATTTTAATACTAACTTCTTATTAACCGAGAGCGCGGTCATTACGGGAAAATATCAGACCGAGGTCTTGACAGTACGGACCGAGCCCAATAGGGCGAGGTTAGTACATAAAAGACCAAGGTCTGATATTTTTCCCATAATAACTAAGCGGTCGAGGTTAACAAGAGGTTTATTATATGGCATGGCTTTTTTAAACAACAATCAACATACTTTACATACAATGACAGACTCGTCATTTTCAATCTTGTTCTTGTTCTTCTATTGTTTTCATGATACTAAGACTCTCTTTTTGATTGTTCATCGTCCGATTCATACTGTATATGATTTATTGCTTAATTTACTAAATTTGTTCAATTTGTGCTGCTTTTCAAAATCGGCTTGTTCAGAGCACTGCACTAGCAATCACAGGGTCGCGGGTTCAATTCCAGCCGGAAGGCCGCTAAGTTGCATTTTTCGCAACTGGTCCCGGTTTGGTCTTAAAATGTATGTATTCCAACACTCGAAATTTTCCTTCACCATAAATACTTTCAACATGTAGTTTGATCGAGTGAAATGCCAAATATTACCTATAATATACCCAGAATCTTATCCCGGCATTACCACCATATATACAGAACTCGTGACTAGGCTCTCGGCAACGGCTTCCGTAGCTCGGTGGTCAGAGCACTGCACTAGCAATCGCAGGGTCGCGGGTTCAATTCCAGCCGGAAGGCCGCTAAGTTGCATTTTTCGCTACTGGTCCCGGTTTGGTCTTAAAATGTATGTATTCCAACACTCGAAATTTTCCTTCACCATAAATCCTTTCAACATGTAGTTTGATCGAGTGAAATGCCAAATATTACCTATAATATACCCAGAATCTTATCCCGGCATTACCACCATATATACAGAACTCGTGACTAGGCTCTCGGCAACGGCTTCCGTAGCTCGGTGGTCAGAGCACTGCACTAGCAATCGCAGGGTCGCGGGTTCAATTCCAGCCGGAAGGCCGCTAAGTTGCATTTTTCGCAACTGGTCCCGGTTTGGTCTTAAAATGTATGTATTCCAACACTCGAAATTTTCCTTCACCATAAATCCTTTCAACATGTAGTTTGATCGAGTGAAATGCCAAATATTACCTATAATATACCCAGAATCTTATCCCGGCATTACCACCATATATACAGAACTCGTGACTAGGCTCTCGGCAACGGCTTCCGTAGCTCGGTGGTCAGAGCACTGCACTAGCAATCGCAGGGTCGCGGGTTCAATTCCAGCCGGAAGGCCGCTAAGTTGCATTTTTCGCAACTGGTCCCGGTTTGGTCTTAAAATGTATATATTCCAACACTCGAAATTTTCCTTCACCACTAATCCTTATGAACATCGAGTGAAATGCCAAATATTACCTATATATATATATATATATATATATTTCCTTCAAAAATACTAGTTTCTTGATTTTTTCTCCTGTCACTTTGACAAATCGGCTGGCGGCCATCTTGAAAAAATGCTGGAGGTGATTATTGAGAAATAATTCGAGGTAGCTCGACCAATCAGCACACGCAATTTCTATAATCACCTAATGTATTTATACTAAATATATATATTCTAATTAACAAATAGATTCCATTTTGCCGTTGTCTGTTCAGTTATAGATGCACAGATGACGTCAGAACGTGGTAAGAACAAAAAAGTGGCCCACGAGACGATAGTCGAGTGGGTCACTGATGTTCTTACCACGTTCTGACGTCCTCTGTGCATCTATAACTGAACAGATAACGGCAAAATGGAATCTATTTGTTTTATACAATAAAAATTGAAAACAAACCATTCAAAAGGCTTATTAGGTCTTTTGCAATTTCTGGGGCATGAAAAAAATAAAAGCAGTCGGCTGACGTGTGATATGGCGTGATATGGCGTGAGCTGACGTGATCCGTGCATCTGTCCTCTAATAGATCTTGGCCAACAACCAATGAGAATGCGCGTAGTAAACAGGTTATTGTATAATGATTTGTGGTGAAGGAAAATTTCGAGTGTTGGAATATATACATTTTAAGACCAAACGGGACCAGTTGCGAAAAAAATGCAACTTAAAGAGTGAGTATCATGCAAGTGATCCTTTGCGCGCTACTGTTTACATTTTTTGTTTACATCCGGCTGTATTTCATTAATTCAGTAGAGAAGCACCTTCAGAAGCTTCCATTTTATACGTTTTGACACAAAAAGAACACCAAACGTAACAAAATATAATTATTTAATTCGCTTAGAAGTAAGAATAAAGTCATTTTCTATACGATCGCGATTAATTAAGACGGATACAACATCAAATCTCGGAGTTCACTCATAAAACTCTTCCGAGGCAGCCATTTTGTTGGACGCCAAGCGCGCAAAGGATCACTTGCATGATACTCACTCTTTAAGGCCTTCCGGTTGGAATTGAACCGGCGCTGAGCTACGGAGGCCGTTGCCGAGAGCCTAGTCACGAGTTCTGTGTATATAGCGAATATTGGCCGAGATAACATGTAATTTGTAGTACCATACTTGGTATGGGATTTATCAATTTGATATTCACAACACGCAATGCCTCCATATACATAAACTCGAAATTCTTCTAACCGAACCTTGAATAAATGCATTACATAAGGAACCTTCAACATGAACATATACGGGTTATTGTAGTTTTAGTTTTATCTCAGCGGGGTTATTCAATTCCATCCTTTTGTAACTGCATTTGCCATGCCAGACTCGAAATCAAAAGAGGAATGCTATTGTCTATCATTGAACATGGGCATAGCACGGAACCTGCTATTATTTTACGACATGTTTTCAATATGTGTGATGTCTTGTCCCTTCAAACAATCACGAGACTAAGACCTTTAGGCTGGGTTTACACCAACCTCGTACCCAGGGTTTTCAGGGTCATCACCTACCTATACTATCAAGTTTTGTGTTTGGTTGATTAAAACAATAGAATCAACCACAAAGAAACCAATGTCCTAACCTAACCACTTTTGTTCCATATAGCGAATCGCAAAACCTGTTCATTTTAGGTACGTATTTACTGGGTTTTCAACCCTAGAGCAAAAGTAACCGGATTCAAATTGTTTTGCATCCTCGTGGGAATAAAAATACGAATCCCGGTTACGTTTGCTCTAGTGTAAACGCAGCTTAGGGGCTGTTTATATGAGCCATCTGCACGGCTACTTTACAGACACCCAAAATTATATTCCAAAGCATAAAGCGATGTTACACTAAAAATGTTTCCCGCAACTTGTCTCACAATGGCGTTGTATGAATAAGTTGCATGATCCGTTGCACAGTGTAAAATGCCTTACAACTGCGAAAATTGTTGTGACACAAGTTGCTGCAATCGTTGTATAGAAAGTAGAATCGAGTTCTGCAGCAACTTTTTTTCAGCGTTGCACAATGTAACACGTACCTATCTGCAACTTGTCTCGCAATTTTCCTCTTCACGTAGGGTCTTAGCTTACTACATCCCGGGCGTTCTTTGTTAGCGCCCGCGAGCACTCGTCTTCTGGACGATCCTTTTATTAGTATTAAGGAAACCCAACCCCAACACAACAAAAGATCCTAACCCTAACCCCCCGCCTAACGGGTTAGGAAACTAATTAGGCGGGGGTTAGAAAACCCGTTAGGCGGGGGGGTTAGGGTTAGGATCTTTTGTTGTGTTGGGTTTCCTTAATACTAATACAAGGATCGTCCAGAAGACGAGTGCTCGCGGGCGCTGACAAAGAACGCCCGGGATGTAGTAAGACCCCTTCACGTACATGCGCAACCTCGTATCCAGGGTCTTATCTCCGCGTACCTTGTCAAAAACATAGATAGCGAAACTTGGCAAGTACCTAGTGTAACACCCCCTTTCATACAATGCCACGCATGCAGCTGATTGAGCCGTTGCGAGACAAGTTACACGAAACATTATTACTTATTGGATTCCTCTGAGCCCAATATTACAACATATTTAAGTCGATAATTCAATATTGGGCGAGACCGTACGTCGAGCCTAATATTGCAAGTCGAGACTTAAAATATTTTGTAATTATTATTATTTAATAAAATCTTGATTTGCAATATACACAGGTTGTAAATTGAAAAACTCAAGTTTACATCAATAGTGATAATTAAGAGTTTTCTATCTCAATATAGGACAATACAATATATAATTATATAAGTCGATTATGCTAATTAAAGTAAAATGTTAAAATGTTAAAATTTGTAGACAATATTTATGTTCAGTGAAAAGCTGCGCTAAACTAATGCGTCCCACTTTCGTACGCAGTATGGTAAGAAACTGTCTTGAAACCGTTTAGTGCGACATTTAAATATCGGAAATTTGCGAGATTTTCTTAGATTGTATTGAGACTGGACTGGATCAGGCATCAAGGCGTTTAAATTACTTGAAGCATGTAAAACTTTTGAATAAAATGATTTACAAAGTGTTTCTCTTCTATCAAAGAGTGTCGGCAACTTGAGTTCCACAAGTCCAGCAGCATACGACAAATGTGGACAGATGATCCTAATTGCACGACGTTGGATTTTCTCAACTTCATCATCAAGCTTCGAATTTAAAGATGAATGCCATACAGGACACGCATACTCTAAGACCGGGCGAATGAAGGAGCAGTAGACAGAACGTAAGTCCTTTGAAGGGACGCTACTGCGTCGCAAAGTTCGCAAAGCATAGAGACGTTTGCTCGCTTTAGTACACACATGTTCAATATGAATGTCCCACTTTAGATTGTTAGACAGGTGGACTCCCAAGAGTTTAATAGTGTGAACCAATTCAAGCGGTTGGTCATTAATTGCAAGGGGTTGTAACGAAGGTTGACTCTTCGCGAAAGACACAATGTTAGTTTTCTTAGCGTTGAGCTTCATGTTATTGTCAGAAGTCCAGCGAGCAATATCATCAATTTCCCGTTGTAAATTCGAGGTACTTCCAGGTGTCAGGGATACAACTTCGGAAACCGTACAGTCATCGACAAATTTGTACAATGGAAATACTGTCGTCAAATCGTTTACCATCACCAAAAAGAAAAGGGGGCCCAATTTAGTCCCTTGCGGTACGCCAGCATTAATAATTTTCCAGGTAGATTTAAATTTGCCTAATTTCACGCGTTGCTGTCGATTCCGAAGAATAATATTGGGCGAAGATGAATCCAATTGGTGTTTTATTATATCGAACAAAATATCTTAATACAAATTGATGTTTAATTCTTCGCACGTAAACAGACAGTCAAGACTGTTCTTATGTTCTTCACTTATGTTCAAAACTGCTACGTTTTCGTTTTTGTTTTTTTATTTTTATCCGTTGTATTAATTATTTTGCATTTTTGCTTGGTTGTAAAGTTAATAAACAACTAAACAATAAATAAACAGTCAAAAGACTCAAAAAGTTGCTGGTCGTCAAAAAGAATAATAAAAAAAAACTCGGAAAAACACATCACTTTCTGCGAGAAGTACTTCAACCAATGAAATTTCGATTTAGATAAAAGGCACGCGAGTGACGTTGCTTTGCACGTGAACAGCCCGCGTAAACAGTCCAAAGGTTACTGCCCAATATGTAGCTGTCCTACATCGTAAACTAGGAGTTACTATCCCAAGGAAAGTGCTGCCTCGAAATCCAAGGCAGTTGTTATATTGTGCAACATTGCAAAAATAAGTGGTGGGCTTATTGAATTCAAATGCGGTTATGGTTTAGGTAATACCAGAGCAGTGGGTTTGCTGGACTATACGTACGATCGCACTCTGGGGTACGTTAGACATCTATCTGGGCCGTACAGCCTCGTACCCATGCGGTTATGGTTTAGGTAATACCAGAGCAGTGGGTTTGCTGGACTATATGTACTCGCACTCTCGGGTACGTTAGACATCTATCTGAGCCGAGGTAAGCTAAGACATTGATCGTTATGCACAGCCAGGGCCCCCTTTCTGCCCCTGGCTCATTTGCCCCAACCTTGTTGACCCCGTTCTCAATATCTATTCACAATATAGTAGTTCATGAACATGTGTAATATTAAACAGATGTAAGTTGAACACTTGCATAAAAATGCAGTTGAACATAAAGATAAAATAGTTGTATAACATAGTTAGAGGTTGCATATGCCTGCCCGTTTGTAGCAATATTCAATCCGATAAAATATGCATTCAATCTAATCCACAAATGTTGTTTAATTCAATCACACGTCAATTTTACTATGCAATGCAAACAATAATTTATAGTTTAATGTAAACAACACATATTTTATTCAATCCAATCCAAAAAAATATTCATTCAATTCAATCCAAAAAAATATTCATTCAATCCAATCCACAAAATATTCATTCAATCCAATCCAAAAAAATATTCATTCAATTCAATCCACAAAATATTCATTCAATCCAATTCACAAAATATTCATTCAATCCAATCCACAAAATATTCATTCAATCCAATCCAAAAAAATATTCATTCAATTCAATCCACAAAATATTCATTCAATCCAATCCACAAAATATTCATTCAATCCAATCCACAAAATATTCATTCAATCCAATCCACAAAATATTCATTCAATCCAATCCACAAAATATTCATTCAATCCAATCCAAAAAAATATTCATTCAATCCAATCCACAAAATATTCATTCAATCCAATCCACAAAATATTCATTCAATCCAATCCACAAAATATTCATTCAATCCAATCCAAAAAAATATTCATTCAATTCAATCCACAAAATATTCATTCAATCTAATCCACAAAATATTCATTCAATGCAATCCACAAAATATTCATTCAATCCAATCCACAAAATATTCATTCAATCCAATCCACAAAATATTCATTCAATCTTCCTTGGGCGAGCGCGGCCTGTGATGATGTCATCGTTGAGATCAGAATCAAAATCAATCGGTGGAGGCTAAAAGGGATGATTCAAAAGGACCTTTTCGGTTCCAGTCTGCCTCGGCCGTATTTTCGTCCACGTCAAAAACATGATGATAACCATTAGCTGACCATCCAGGCATCACTACCCATCACCAGACATCACTAACCATCACTAGCCATCACTACCCATCACCGGCCCTGGTGATGGGTAGTGATGCCTGGTGATGATGGGTAGTGATGGGTAGTGATGCCTGGTGATGGGTATAGTGATGCCTAGTGATGGGTAGTAATGCCTGGTGATGGGTAGTGATGGGTAGTGATGGTTAGTGACATCTGGTGATGCCTGGATGGTCAGCTAATGGTTATCATCATGCTTTTGACGTGAACGAAAATACGGCCGAGGGAGACTGGAACCGAAAAGGTCCTTTTGAGTCATCCCTTTTAGCCTCCACCGATTTATTTTGATTCTGAGCTCAACGATGACATCATCACAGGTCGCGCTCGCCCCAGGAAGATTGAATGAATATTTTGTGGATTGGATTGAATGAATATTTTTTTGGATTGAATTGAATGAATATTTTTTTGGATTGGATTGAATAAAATATGTGTTGTTTACATTAAACTATAAATTATTGTTTGCGTTGCACAGTAAAATTGACGTGTGATTAAATTAAACAACATTTGTGGATTAGATTGAATGCATATTTTATCGGATTGAATATTGCTACAAACGGGCGCAGGCATACTTGCATAACAAAGTTGACATTATAACAGTTGATAAACTAAGTTAATCAGAATTTGTTTCTTGTATAAATTATAAAAATGCAGTTCAATATATTCTGTCGCTTTATATCTCAGTCAGCTGTGTATGAGGGACACGGATGTGCATTCTTCTGCATGCTCAATACCGTGAGAAACAATGAACTCACACCAATATACACCTAAAATAGAAGGAAAACTGTATTCACAAACAAAACAATTGATATGTGATGCTGTGATGGCAAGAAATCGCAGATACCTCACAGACACTGAGCCATAGTTTCGTTTGGTGAGCGTTTAAACAAGAAAAATTAAGTACAATAACTATCTTAGTCGTCTTATACCTGACAAGAGAATACTTCCTCACTGAAGGCAGAACAGATCGTTCAAACTTCGCAGCGTTGACAAGTTCCGAACGGCGAAAGGTAAGCAACTTTAATACACGTGATAAATACGTCACAAAACGTCATAAAACTGAACAAATATCTCGACCGACAGAGGGCAATTTACACAAATCGAGATTTCGTTGACTATACATAGTTCCGCGAAGAAGTCTGGGTACGAGACATAGCAACCCAAGTCAAGATTAGTGTGCTACCTACGGCAGCAAATATTGGGCTGCCACGTGATGCTAATAGAGACAATTGATTGGTGGATTCTGTGTGAGTGTATAATAATGCACAGTGTATTGACAGCGCCTTAACTGGCTTAGTTTGGCTCGGTATGAAGAGCATGAAGTTAATTGAAATGATTTTTTAGGTACACGAAAGATTTTCATGGCACAACTCAGCCCGGTTTGCCGGTCTAGCCCAGCTCATATAAACAGCCCCTAAGATTACCACAGCCACTTCAACGACAACTATAATAATAATAATAATAATAATAATGATATTTAATGTCGAACTCCACTCAGCAAATGTGATTTTCAGGGAGGTCCTAATAATTAATAATTGCAAGATATGTAATAAAATTATGAAAAATATAAGTAGCTACATGAAATTAATGGCTATCTATAAAACGGGGAACGGGAAATCGGAATGGGAACGGGGAATTGGAATCAGGGGGTGTCAAACGGGAAATCGGGGCCTTGACAACAGGTTCGAGCGAACAAATCGCTGGGATGTCGTCCGCTCAGATTGCCATTCAAAGCTTAAAGTTCAAATCCTATGCTATAGAGAAAAATAGATTTCACTATTTAGGGCATGGTTTAACAGAGTTTAACCATGATATAAAATTTCACTATATTTATGAGTATGACTATAGAGACCCACTCTCCTCCGCAGAGGCCTCTTGCGCTTTTATATATAGTAATAATGTAATATACTATAGGTGGGCTATTCGCTTAAAAGAAGCGCAAGAAGCCTCTGAGGAGGAGATAGATAGATAGATAATTTTATTGAAGCTCCCTTTACAGGGCTGTTCCGCAACAATGTAACACAATTAAAAATATATAATAACTAAAATCTAATCAGGATACAATAAATAGTAAATAGAGTTAATAAAATCCAGAGTTAATCTATGCATCATAGTGCATTTTCTGGAGGTAGTTTCGCAATTTCCTTTTAAATGTTTTCGTGTCAGCCACATGTTTTATTTCTTTGGGTAAGTCAGATAGGTAAGAGTGATAGAGACCGAATCCACAACCGCAAGCCGCATTAACAGATTATGGGGCCCGGGGCATAGAAATTTGATGGGGGCCCTATATGGAAAAATGTTGGGAAAGGCATAGATAGGATTTCTGGAAAATGGGTTAAAAATCGTTTAAAACCTTAATATAGTAATAACGGGTTATGATGAAAATTTTATTCGAAAGTTGTAAGTGGTCCCATGCACTGAAGTTACATTAATTTATCGTCTGTATCTGTATGTACAGGGTCAATTAATATGTTTCTTTTTGTCTTGCATAGAATAAGTTATAAATAGAATATAGAGTGACAAATTCTCAACGTTTAATATATTTCAAACAATGGGCATGAAGACGGAAGCATATATTTGAGTCAGTCTAATAGAAATAATAGTTAGGTTTAAGTACACAAAATGCAGGAAACTGCAAGACGCTGTCAAATAGTATGTTCATTTTGTCGATTATAAGATTATTGTTGTTGAAGCACAAGTACTTTGCGTGCCTTTCGTGACGCAAACATATGGATGATTTCACTCAAATCTAAACCGCGCACTATGTCAGAATCCAGGCTCATGATAGTAAGATGAGTAAGGCGCATCAAATTCTTAATCAGTATAAACTTCGAAAAAGATCACTCGCCACAGCAATTCGCAACCATCAAGGTGAGATATATCTTGAGTGCGACTTCTACATTGGTCATTGAAACATAGTTTGAACGTCTTTGTCGATGATGAGAGAGTACATGAATTGTTCCATGCTACAGTCTTCCTCTTTCTGATTCAAGAATTCTCCGAGAAAAGACTGGAACTAAAGCAGCTCATCGCCAAAATTCGCATCTAGATCGTTAGAGTAGAAAGCAGTCAACGTTTCTGCAGCAGTTGGAAATTCTAACAGAAAGCCGAAGCAATCGCAAACCTTTACTTACGGCGGTCTCCAACTCCAAGTGTAGTTCCCAGACTTTTTTTCGAGAGAAATAGAGCAAATTTCACAATCTCCTATCTTGTGTGTCGGGAAGGAAGGTTTGTACAGCGCATATATCGAAATATATCTATTCCTTCACTATGTAGTATGTACATTGTACAGTTACTAAAAACTCAAAAATCCCTTGAGTCGTTTCGCAACTATTTTTCTCTCATGAGGCCGGGGCCTCCTTTTGCCCATAGGATAATGCGGCCCTGGCCTTGATGATGCCTTGTTTCATCGTCAGGCGACGTTTTTAAATCCGCGATACGATTTGAGAACTTTAGAGCATATACCTGTTGTTGTATTCTGCTCAGGCGGTATATGCGTTCGATCATCGTCGAGTGAAGAACTCCTCGAAGTTACCTTTGAAAGATTCTGGACAAATATGAAATCTGAGGATGATAAATTGTGTTTTCATAAACTGTACGTCTTGTTTTTATAAGTAAGTCAAAAAGACGGTTGGTTCATCAAGTTCTGACAGCCATAAACACATAAACAATAGAAAACATCTGATTTTATCAATGCGCTTGCCGATTTGGTTTGCAAAAGCCGAAGCACATTCTTCGAAATCGTATCATATGCTAATATTGCGGTCTGCCGATACCAGCAATAATATTAACAATTGAAGTTAACAATGAAATATACTAAACAATACTATAGTATTATTAGACGACAAAGTCGCAGACTGCATGTTTCCTTTTAGGCAAGAAACAGCCTTTCTAAATAAGCTTGTTGATTAGTATGATTTCTCTATTCTTTCCTTTGAATAAGGTTGATGTATTTCGAATTAAAGATATCTTATTCTTTAGTAGTTTAAAACAAAATAGTTGAAAATCTAACCGTACTCAACTACATTGTAGCAACTACATTGTGCTGCGTAGGCAGTGTTTCGAATATACTATGCGCTAAATAGTGAAACCGGAAATTACTGATAATACTCTGTTTTTCTCTAAAAGCGTAGGATTTGAAACTTAACCTTTGAATGGCATTCTGAGTGAACGACATCCCAGCGATTTGTTCGCTCGAACCTTGCCTAAATACATATTTCAACTGTTTCCCTGTTGTCGCCCCCCGATTGATACCCCCTGATTCCCATTCCCCGTTTTAAATATACTGAAATTAATAAGCTAAAAAATAATAACTTCCTTCAAACAAAATAATTGTTTATGCATTACATGTGCATTTTCACATCTTTAGAACGACGTTAACTCACGGAGAGATGAGAGCTGTTCCTTAAGACTGACTTAAACACATGTCAGACACTATAATCGTTTTAGAAATAATGAAGCGTTTTGAAGATCATGAAACAAGCTTTGAGTGTCAAATACACTAGTCAATCGACCGTAGTTTCATTCAAATGATAACATTTATATTTCTTTCAGTGCCGTCGCCGTCCTAGGTTGCCGTCGTAGATCTTAAGGTCCCTGTTTACAAACGCCACTCAACAGCAGCCCAAATGTTGCACTGTTTTTCTTATATAGTTTGTTAAAGTGTTTATGCAATGAAATTATTGGATTTTTTAATCGAAATATACATTTTCACTGCGAACTGATTATCGTGAAAAAAAAACACAGAATTTTAATGTGACAACTTAAAGTCACTTTAATGCCAGTCAAAGTGTACGATTTGAGTGGTGTTAAACACGGGAATGGATGAGTTACCGCCTACACCAATTTTTCTTGCCGAGGCCGATTGTGATGTCGTTGTTGGGCATCCGTCTGGGATTGCATCTGTCGTTGGCAGAATATTTTCCTCACAGTCACTCACACTTGGAGAAAGATTTTCGTTATTCTTAGCACGCTTTGAGGTTGAATGCTGATTCGCATGGAATTTACGTTTCTTTGAATAACCAGAACGTTGTTTCGGCATTTTATGTGAATATACGTTATATAAATTAACAGTCGTTAAAGAAGCTCTTCGAAACTCGAAAGTGAACATATATTACAAGATGGCCGTGAAGAAGTTGAAATCTTGAAATTAAATTATGTAATACTTGGTTTAATCTACGAAATAAAGGCTTTAAAACATACTATAGTCACAGAGGGGTGGGTAAGTATTGTTTTGATGCAAACAATGCCTTTTGTGAACGGACCATTCAGTAAAATTTTACAATAACTTTCGTTGCTATGGTGGTTGCTAAGGCCCATATCAAGAGGTAATTACTAACTATCTTCCTTCCAAAATTTATCCTTTTTCCACTCGATAAATAAAATATTTAACACAAGAAACCGAAAAAGCAAGCATTAATAATGTCAATTTCAATAATTTTGAAAATTTAGTTTTTCAAAAATATTTTGTCCAAGACCACCTTAACATCTACAAGGCTAGTGTGAAATTGCATTGTTTCTGTTGAGGAGTACACGACCATTGTAATTTTAACTTTGCCATTAGGCATAATCAATAACTGCAGGGTCCCAAGGATGCATTAATTTTAAAATTCCAATAATTAAATAATTGTTATCAGCAATCTCATAAATAGTGAAATGGAAAGATGACAAAAAATCATAATCCTTACACTTCTTGGGTAGGGAAAGTACGCCGAAAGTGTTGTATTTAACTTGTTTTGATTTATTGTACCGTGTTTTTTATTTATTTTAGCTTATAGTACACATAATTGTTGGTTTGAAGGGCTCTTTGAAGAAACCGACCTCATCAAATAGGGTATTGATAATTAACATGCAGATCAGCTGTACATTTCAAGGAACCTGGTTTCTAGTTTTTTTGGTACAGTAATTACTCGGGCTACTGTGGTAGGCGAGTCTAGGTTTCGGTGTTTTTATTTTTTGGGGTCGAGATATGGCCCCAACAGTCTTTGCAAAACTGAGGCATGTGACACAGCCTCCGCGGCTGTGCCAGCATCCCGTGTCCTGGAAACGAGGGTACACAAATTCAGCATACTTGAGACACAATAATGACGATTTTTTAATACAATAATGGCGATTTCTAGCATTCTCACAGATTTAGAAAAAAAAATAAATTATAAAAATAATAAATTTAAGATGGGACTGTTGACCTATTTATATAGCTAGTTGTATTGATTGTTCATATATTATTATATATGAATGCTACAAAGAGTTAATATAACCCAAATGAAAACCTCATGTCGCCCTAGACTGTACCGAACTTCGTTCCTTCTTCGATACAACTCACGTTTCCTATTTTGAATTTATCTTTATTTTGAATTTATCTTTATTTTAAATGTTATGTATTCTTCTTCGTTGGCATTGCGTTGTGTACTAGCGTTCTTTTCCGTCCGACACGTGATGCGACAAAAATGATCTATGGGTAGTAGGGTAAGTCGCATTCTCCCGCTCACTCTCCCCTAAAAATTATAACTATTAATTTTTACAAATCATCAACAATATTAACTTTGAACTAGACTATAAGTTACTGTACTGTATTGTTCAACATGTTCAGTTCATTAGCCTTCGTCTTCGGCTTGCAGTCGTATTCTTTCAGCTGCCACTTTGGCTGCGGCTCTTGTCACCTTCTGCTTCACCACTGGGACTTCATCTTTCTTCACTTCATCTTTCTTTTCTGCTCGTAGTTCTAACGGACAGACCAACTGCAAGGGTCGTTCAGTGGTATGTCCTTTGTGCTGCAGTACTACGCCTCTAACAACTCCGTCCTTGCCTTTAACATGGCTTAACACCCGACCTTTTTTCCATTCTCCACGGTTTGATTCGTCTCCGACAACAAGCAGTAATTCTCCAACTTCAGGTGTTGCTCTCGACTTCCTGTTTATGCGATGACTCTCCATCAGGCTGTGTATATATTCTCTCCTCCAACGTTGCCACGCATGTTGTTTCGCTTTATTCAGTCGCTTGGCCATTTTCGTCAACTTGTCTCCGTCTGGCTCGATGTCGTCAATTGGGTACGCATTTTTTCCCCACATTATCACGTTCGGTGTGAGTACTTCTTCTTCTCCTTCCTCAGACTCAACATATGTTAACGGCCGATTGTTCAGGTTTTTCTCGATATCCAAGATGACTGATTCAAATCCTTCGAAGAATAGATGTGATCTTCCAAGGGTCTTGTATAATGTTTTCTTAATTTCCTTAATTAATCTTTCGTAAATTCCTCCCCACCATGGAGATTTTGCGAGGTTGAACTGCCACCGTATGTCTTCACGTGCAAGGAAACTTTGTAACTTCTCACTTCTTCTGATAATCTTTATCCATTCGGCTGTCGCTTTAAAAGTTGCGGCGTTGTCTGAGATGATAACTCGAGGTCTTGTTCTGCGGGTAATGAAGGCGTTCAGCTTTCTCTGAAATTCGTCAGCTGCTTGAGTCTTCGTCACTTCCAAATGAATCGCTCTCGATGCGGCGCAGGTGAATATGACCACATAGCATTTCCCTTGTTCCTCTTTACTGATCTTGTAATGCAAAGGTCCAGCAAAGTCTATACCAGTCACTTCAAATGGTCTGCTCCCCTCCGTCCGGAATTTCGGCAAGGCGCTTGTCGATGGTGCTTCGAACGGTTTAGTAGAAAATACTTTGCAGACGTTACACGCTTTGATGACTTTCTTTACCTTCGCTCTCAACTTTGGTATCCACCACTTCTCTCGAATTGCTGCCATCGTGTTAGCAGTGCCAAGGTGCATAATCTGATTATGTGTATGGGCGATCAGTTTGTCCACCAATGATCCGCCAGCGAGGTATGTCGGCTTGTACTCCTTTATCCTCCCTTCGCACTTGAGGATGCCTGTATCTTTGTCTTCAACGAGTTTCCATCCAGGTGACTCTAGGTTGGGTTGATCTGTTTTCTGTGCTCTTTTCACCCAGTAATCTCTCGCCGCATTGATTTCTTCTGTTCCTATCGGTCCTGTTCTCTTCTTTAATTTCTTTCGTCTTGCACAGCAGTTGTCGATGAATCTTAACGCCCACGCTGTCACTCTCATAGTGCGCCAATACGTACTTCTCTCGAGTAGCTCATCCCACTCATCTGGCTTGTATTCTTGGGTGAAGAGAATCGCTTGGATGGGTTTGCATTCCTCGCTTTCTTTCGTACCACATTTCAGCTTAGGTTGGTCGGGCCACTTGTCTTGGTTGAGCAACCAGTCAGGTCCAGTAAACCAGTCTCCATCTTGTTTATGTTGGCACCCCTGCTTCCTTGGTCAGCTAAATTCATTCCCGTTGGACAGTACTTCCAATTGATGTTGATGTCGTTGGTGATTTCTGCTATCTTGTAAACTCTATTAGACACGAAAACTTTCCATGGCTTTCCAGGGTTTGTTATCCAATATAAAGCAACCATGCTGTCCATCCAGATGGTTATGGACTTGATGGGCCATCGTCGTAAAGCATTGCACAGATTCTTTGCCATGTTTGCGGCCATGTGACCACCAACAATTAGTTCCAGTCTCGGAATTGAAGTGTTTCTCTTCGAAATTCGTGACTTCGAGGTCAAAAGACCTTTGACCGCTCCTGAATCGTGCTGCACTACCGCGATAGCCACAGAACAGCAGGCTAGACTACTGGCATCTGCAAAGATTTGTAGGTGTACAGCTTTCATCTTGTTAATCTTTCTGGTCATGCTTCGAGGAACTTTCACGTTTCTTAGTTGATTTGTCCATTTGATCCATTGGTTCTTCAATTTGGGAGATACTTCAGTATTCCAGCCTTTGTTCTCATGACAAGCTTCTCGGTAGATTCGTTTTCCTTCTGCTGTGGTAGGCGAAATTATTCCGAGGGGATCGTAGATGCTTCTAAGTGGCTAAGAATGGTTTTCTGGGTCACGGGTTCGTCTTCAGCAAAAACTTTCACGGGCAATTCTAACGTGTCATCTCGCTTGTCCCAAGTATGTCCCAGAATTTTGGTAGGATTTGGCATTTCTTCACTCTCCAGCGACCCAATATTTGATTCCCACTTATGAACTGGTAACTTGGCACTTTCTAGAATGATGGTGCTTCTTCTTTGAACTTCTGCAAACTCTCGAGATCCTCCCCTGTCTGCATCAGGTTGTCTACGTACGTGTTTTCCTTCAGAGCCTTCACAGTTTCTTCAAATTCGGATGGTTGCTGTTCGGGGTGGTGTTGCAACGTAGCTCCAAGGAGGAAGGGACTTGCTTCGACTCCAAAAGGCACCCGAGCGAATCGCAAATGCTTCTCTTCTCCTTTGATGTTAAACAAGAAACGAAACGAATCTCTATCTTCTTTTTTCACTCCTATTTGAAGGAAAGCTTTTTGGATGTCAGCTAACAGCAGATTCGTTGACATTCGAGCTCTCACCATAATGTCCCAAAGGAGAGGCTGCAACGGAGGACCAGTGTACATACAATCGTTAATACTGTTTGCTGATGGGTATGGCTTGGCACTCGCATCGAAGACCATTCGAACTTTGGTTGTTGTAGCATTTTGTCTCACGACTGGCTTGTGAGGCATGTAATATGTACGCTCTCCCGTTGGCTTCTCTGGAACACTTTCCACGATACCACTTGTTAATTGATCCTGAACAATTTTCTCATACTCCTTTTTAAGCTTCTCATCTTTAATCAGCTTTTTGTTGACATTGTGTAGTCGTCGTCTACTTGACTGTTCGTTTGTACTGGATAATCTGCTTCCCGGGATCCATGGCACACTGACTTCGTATCGACCATCGTCTTGTCTTCTTATGCTTTCCTTAAAGTTGGTCAGCACCTCTAGTTGGTTGTTCTCACCTCGATCTTCTACACCGAGTACATCTAGACTGTAGAGCTTCTCATAATCATTTGTTTCTCTGCTGAACATACACTGGTCGTTGCTGTAATCATCTCCTCCATGAATTACCCAGCCAAAGGTGGTTTCTTCAACTATCGGATCTCCCTGATCTCCTTTGAACACTTTCTCGGTTCTAATTCGACTGAAAGTTTTGTCTCCCAGGATGAGGTGGATAGGATATTAACCATTGCGCGTCATGTAAAACTCTTTATCTTTGGCATGGTCGTACTTCTGTTTCAATTGGCTGATGTTGGGTCTTCTTATTGACGTAAAGTCAGAAAGCCTTGAACCGGTTATTTCAATTTCCTCTTGTACTGTACCGTCTATGGAGTCAATGTTTACTTGGTAGATTGGCATGGATTGTTTAGTGACACCATTCAATGTGACAATTTCCCTGGATTCGTGATGTATTGGAGCCAATTTCAACTTTTTTGCTGCGTCTCGAGAGATGAAATTTCTTCCAGAGCCTGTGTCTAGATAGGCCCATAAGGCTTCCCCATGTATCTTTACAGGAACAATAGCTGGGAGTGACATTTCATCAACCGATGTGGTGAACCCGGTTAGTATAGGATCAGTGCCGTTCTTGGTAGTTTGGTTCTTTTCACACAGGCTTGTGTGATGCTTTGATCCACATTTAAAACAGCCTTGGCTTCGACATTGGTTTCCTCTGTGACCTTCTCGTCCACAATTGAAGCACAAGTTCTTATCGGCGAAGAATTTCTTCCTCATTTCGGGTGTTGCGATTGTCTTGCACTCATTACTCCAATGCTCGCCTTCACAAAAGATAGTGCGGTTTCTGTTTACCATCTTTCCCTCGAGTAAACCAATTTGAATCTTTCCCTCTGTTGTCATCCCCTTTGCCTTTTGGTTTCACGCTGTCATGCACTTTGTTTCTTCTTAGCCATGCTTGAAGATTATTGATAAGATCATCCATTTTCCAGTTTTCCCACTCTATATCCACTCTAACTAGATCTGGCTTGACATGGGGCAATCTGTTTAATGTTGTCATGACAAATCCCTGTAGCATATCTCCCTGGCCAAGTGTCTGCAAAGCGTCATAGTTCTTACTCAGTTTTTCATAAAATTCTTGCACCATTTCGTAATTTGATCCCTTTACAGCAGGCAAGTTGATTATTTCATCCAAATGAGCATTAATTACTAATTTGGTTTGACCATATTATTGTTTAAAGCGATCCCATGCCATCTTATAACCCAATGTACTTGGTTTTAAATTAGATATTCGATCTCTTACCTTGGGCACGACGGATTCGAGAAGATATCCAAACTTTTCTTCGTCGGAAATGGGTCTGTTGTTCACTTGTGTGAGAAACATGTTCTCAAAGCGAACCCAGTCGGCGGCTGTACCTTTGAAGGCTGTAATTTTCAGCTGAGGGAGTTTTGCTAGACTGACTTTCGCTGTTTTCTCCATTGCCAGCTTCTTCTCAGTCATCCTTAGCTCAGCAGCGAACTTCTCCTCCCACATTTGCCTCTCACGTTCACGCAAATCGTATTGACGACGCTCTTCCTTGTCACGTTGCATATCTTGCTTTTTCCGCTCGGCTTCGTTGTAGATTTCACAGCTCTGTCTTTGAGTGAGGACCTCCGTTATTTTATTCATTTTAGCGACCAGAGGAGCGTACTTTTCCTTCGTGTCCTTTTTCCATTGACGTATTGCTCGTTGTGTTTCCACTCCACGGTCGAGTTTGAGCTCCTGTACGCTCGCCACGAGATTATTTAACTTGTCAAATATGGCTGTTGTTCTTTTGTTTATCACTTCGATCTCGATAAAGTCGCTCTCTTCAATAACATCGTCGGTTTGTTCAAGATAATACTGGAGCTTTTCTATTTCTTTATTGATCTCGATTTCTTGTTGCTCTTCCTCAGTTGGTTGTGACATTTGCACGAATATTTAATCCTGTGTTGTTGTTTGAAATATTATAATATCGCACTGTCTGTCTGGTTTCACGGTTCGCTTCGCTTCGTAGATCCTGGCCACGGCCCCACTATGTACCGAACTTCGTTCCTTCTTCGATACAACTCACGTTTCCTATTTTGAATTTATCTTTATTTTGAATTTATCTTTATTTTAAATGTTATGTATTCTTCTTCGTTGGCATTGCGTTGTGTACTAGCGTTCTTTTCCGTCCGACACGTGATGCGACAAAAATGATCTATGGGTAGTAGGGTAAGTCGCATTCTCCCGCTCAAGACCAACTCCAATCCAGATCAACTCCAATACATTGTTGTTTGCCAACTGCATGTTAGTTGGTCTGCACAGCCAGCTACATTGTACGTACACACCTTTCAAACTGATTTTTGTCCTTGATTATTGATTTTTGTCCTGGCTCGGTATCTGAGTTTGCTCGCTAATCATCACATCGCTTGATCCGCTCTATCAGGGAATAAAATTTTTGAAGCCTGCATGTCCAAACAAGCTCATAATTGGTGAATTTAATACCTGGTTGATCCTTTTGTGAGATCATGGGCACATCCAATATGAAATATGGAAATGCATGTTGTAGTGAAAGTTGAATGGCTGGTGCATTTACACACTGGTAAGACAGTCACATCTCGGAACGTTTAGAATGCTGTTTCACACATGAACAGCAATACCGTAAGAAAATTTATGGTTTTGTTTTTTCTGTCTCAATAAAGATAAACATTTTGTTGTGTGCTTGTGCTCATCTTATTAATTGTGTGTTGCACTTTTTATTATACACTTTTTATTGTGTGTTATACTTCTTATTGTGTGTTACACTTGATGAACAAAAAAATTTCATAGCCCGTAGAAATGATCATGAGGGCAAAATATTTCATGTCCCAAGGTCAATTTTACCCGACCCAGTATAACCATAAATAAGGACTGGCCCTAAATGAGGCGAGCATGCTCAAATTATATATGCGCTAAAATTATAAATATGTTTCTGGTTCAAAATGTTGGTTTTGGGAAGAAATAATGTTTCTTCAAGCTGTTTAGCTTGTTGCATCATAGTCTTCAATTATGCCAAAGTATAGCCCTAGCCTGCACAGGCTAAAGTAGCCTGAGTTATGCCTAGCGGGCATCTTGTTTTAATTATAAATGCTTCTTTTGGATTTTATATTATGTCCTTAAGGCCAGGTTTACACTAGTACGGTATGGTAGTCCCCAAAATCGAAAAATCGTTGACCACGCCCCCAATTTTCATCCAAACCGGACGTGCGTCATATCCGGATTAGGTTGGCGTACCGTTGTGAAATTTACGTCTGTTTACACTACAAAGGACAAAGCGAGGTTTTTCGTTGACATCAGCAGTTTTTTTACAACGCACATGCGTATTGCCCGACATATTTTACAAAATGGCGATTTTTTCGGCTGCCGCAGCATGTTTACAAGCCGTTTCCTTTTTCGCCGGAAGCTCTCCGCACTCGCGATTGCAGAGAGGTTTAATGCTTGCATATAACCATATAAACCAGCTACAATTATTAAAATTGCTGCCGATAAACAACCAAAATAACATGGCGCCATTTTCCCGCTAACATTTTAAACGCGTATGCATATGTTTCACTACTACGCTACGTTAAATTTGCCGTAGCGTAGTGATTTATATCCGGAGTGCTTGGCGTAGTGACTACGCTACGGCAAACCACTCCGGATTAGGCAGGTACAGTGTAAACACAACAAAGAAACGTATTGATTTTTTAACGGATCACTTACCGTACCGTACTAGTGTAAACCTGGCCTAAATCAAAGTAAATTTAACAAAATAAACGTAACAATTTAAACGAAAATATATATATTATATATAAATTGAGTCAGTGCAAACACAATGACAATGGTTCGTGTGAGAATAAAACCTCACAAATATACAGCACGATGTCACCTGAAAGACATATAAAAGGGATAAAAATGCTTTGTTAAAATTTAAAACCGAGAAACGAACAACAAGATATTTATAACAAGACGCCTACTCAGGCGTTCACTTGGGCTACTGATTTGGGGGCAAGGCATGCAAGCGAATATGAAGCGAGTTCGGACTTTCGTTTTATTGCCAATGAATCGCTGTTGGAAAAGTTTACCGAGACCTGTAAACCTGCAAACCATTGCAAAGATTCTCTCCAAGATGAGAGAAACACAGATGAGAGATCAATCATGAAGACGGAAAGAACAGCCAAGGACAAACATATTATTACTCGGGCCTCCCCCCTTGGGGGGAGAGCAGGAGTCTTAGAAAGGGCTCTGTTTATTTATTTATTTTTGGCAATGTCGCGAAATGGCAATTATTGCATCATTGTTGACTAAATTAGTAGACTAGTGAGCGAGACTATGAATGTGGGATTACTACACATGCGCAGTGAAGTTATCCCCAAAACAATTTTGCCCCCCGCAGTCGTTTTTAGGGAGGCTAATTATTGCATCATCCCGATCAACCTCTTACCCAGGCTTTCCACCTACACTGCGTATATTTCTGATTTATTTACTCATCTGATCTGACACCTTTCTTCGAGTGCTCTTCACTGAAAATCTTTGATGTGGCTGGCAAGTATCTTGATCTTATATACGCTCACAATCCAGATCGCTTTTGAAACGGGTTGGTCTACGATTTCGAGAACCTGTACTCGATCAAATTATATGTTTCCATACGCTTTTTGTCTACTAAATGTTTAATAATTTAATATGAGACTCAACATATGAATGCTTGCATATGAATGCTGTATGGAAATATGTTAACTGTTCTGAGGTAGCTGTAATATTTTTATAAGCTTTGTTGCCTGTATTGTTTATTGTTATGTAATTATACAAAATAAAGTCGATGCTACAGTTTATTGTTTCATATTATACCAAGTAGAAGCAGGGTTGGATATAAGAAGATTTTTTTCAAAAATAAAATCTTCTTATTTCTTATATTAATATAAGAAGATTTTTTTACAATATAAGAAGATTTTTTTGAACGAAATATAAATGACGTCACATTATGACGTCATCAATGTCCAGAATGACTGGGACAATTTAAATTTTATACCTTTTATACCTATGTGTAATGTCATATACTTGTACAACAATTAGTATACATAACAATTAAGATACATTGTAAACAATATATAATATCCAACTTACAGCAAAACACACGCATCTTCATTTTTGGCGGGAAATAATTTATTAAAACGGGTTTCCTAAATAGTACGCTGCAGCCTGCAAGCAGGTTGTAATTTATGCTAGCACCTGTTCGCAGGTTTATATAATACTGTCAAATTCATAAAAAATTATCACGAGAAATACTTTAATTTTCAACATCAAAGTAGAAGAAATAAAAAATTAATGAGAATAATATAAGAAGATTTTTGCTAAAAAATTAAATCTTCTTATATAATATAAGAAGATATAAGAAAAAATAATATAAGAAGAAATGCCAACCCTGAGTAGAAGTACTATTATTAAAGTATGCAATGTTGCTATATATCGAATTAATTACCCTGTTTCACTTGATATTGTACCAGTAAGCTTAAATGGGGCTCCAAAATGTTCTGGGTTATCAGTAAGTTTGTATCGATTGTTCATATATGCGAATGCTTACAAATGAACGTACAGTATATAAATCTCTGACACTCATTGTTGCCATTGAGTAACCCTTTTCACTCGATATTTTACCTGTAAGCTTAAATGGGGCTCCAAAATGTTCTGGGTTA